>CM053029.1:47692770-47805161 GCA_028564925.1 Lithobates sylvaticus
GTAAACAAATCTGTGTGACCTGAGTCTGATTGACCTCACACATTTTTTGTACATAGAAGATTAACTAGAGCCACCGCATATATGTGCTTTTCTCCTGCAAGATACAAATTCATTTATGAAATGGTAATGTAGAAGGAATTGATGATGATGAAAAAGTACATGTATATTTATTTGTTATCATTTTCTTTGCAGACATGTTAAAACAGGAATTAAATGCTAGATTGACTTTTAGAAACTTGTTCCATGCTACAACCATATTAAAGGTTCTCGGTGGACTATGAGAGTGTTGATCAACTTCATTGACATTGCTATTGACACTTCCACAGCTCTTTAATAAAAAGGATGTACAGAGATAAAGGTATGGGCAGAGAGCTGTAGGAAGTGTCTGCAGGAGCCTGACATTGCACCCACGATCCACTGATTGCAAAACCCTGCAGGCTATTGTGAAAAAAATAATAAATGCACTTCTTTTTCCTGCAAACATATGTGTATTTATTACTTTTCTCTTAAAGGTGAATTTAACTAGACAGTTTTAGCTACGTTGTGCTGTCTATCTGCATATGTCACTTACTTCACAAATCCAAATGTATTCCTCAATTTAGCTTAGTGGGCTTTATGCCTCTGGGCAATGTCTCCATCTAGAATTATTGCTTGCAGCTTAGATACAGACTAATGTTATAGAGCCACTTATTCAAAAGTCTTCCCTGTAATGCGGCGTACACACGATCGGACTTTCCGGCGGGATTGTCCGCCGGACCTAGTCCAGCGAACAATCAGCCGGACTTTCCAGCGGAGGTCCGCCAGAAAAGTCCGGGCGTGTGTGGGCAAGTCCACGCATTCGGAAAGTCCGGCGGACCTCCGCTGGAAAGTCTGATCGTGTGTACGCCGCATTACAGGGAAGAATTTTGAATAGGTGGCTCTATAACATTAGTCTGTATCTAAGCTGCAAGCAATAATTCTAGATGGAGACATTGCCCAGAGGCATAAAGCCCACTAAGCTAAATTGAGGAATACATTTGGACAATCCGCCGGAGTTTTGGCGGAAGTCCGCGGGACTTTTGAAATGAACGGACTTGCCGACACACGATCGGAAAGTTTGTTTATTTAGAATGTGACGGGACTAGTGAAGGAAGTCAATGCCGCCGCCTCGATCAGCGACATTGACACCTTGCAAGCCCCGTCACCTGGTATGGATTTAAAGGGGAATCCCTACGCCGAAGAAAAAGGGCGTGGGGGTCCCCCCCAAATCCATATCGAATCCATATCCAGGCACGCAGCCCGGCCGATCAGGAAAGGGGGTGGGGGCGAGCGAGCGAGCGCCCCCCCTCCTGAGCCGTACCAGGCCGCGTACCCTCAATATGGGGGGTGCCCTGGGGAAAGGGGGGCCCTGCGGCCCCCTCCACCTCAAAACACCTTGTCCCCATGTTGATGAGGACAAGGGCCTCTTCCCGACAACCCTGGCCGTTGGTTGTCGGGGTCTTCGGGCAGGGGGCTTATCGGAATCTGGGAGCCCCCTATCATAAGGGAGCCCCCACTCTATGTGAATGAGTATGGGGTACGATGTACCTCTACCCATTCAGATAAGGGAAAAAAGTGTAAAAAAAAAAAACAACACCATTTTTAAAAATACTTTATTGCACAGCCCGGGGGGTCTTCTTCCGTCTTGGGAAGTCTTCTCGCCGGACTCCTCCGCTATGTTATGATAGCTCTTTTACTAGCGGAGTCCCAGCATCCTCTGGGACTGTGACATCATATGGGGCGGGGTCACCATGTGACATGAGTCGGTGGCCCCGCCCCTTGTCCCTTTATAACTGGCAGCGCAACATGTCTGAGCAATTAGAAGAGGAGACGGCGACGAGTCAACATCGGAAGAAGAAAGAAGAACAAGAAGCAGAAGGCGACAGCGATGGCGACAGAAGCCCGGGCTACCGCTAGTAAAAGAGCTGGAAGAAGAAAGCGGAGGCCCAGCAAGAAGAACAAAAGAGCGGGACAAGACCCCCTCCGATGGCGGAACAAGACCCCCAGGCGACGGCTAGTAAAAGAGCTAGCAGAAGATAGCGGAGGAGTCTGGCGAGAAGACCCCCCCCAAGACAGAAGAAGACCCCCAGAGCTGTGCAATAAAGTATTTAAAAAAATTGTGTTGTTTTTTTTTTTTTACACATTTTTCCCTTAGGTGAATGGGTAGTGGTACAGCGGTACATCCCGGTTTCCGATAAGTCCCCCGCCCGCAGACCCCGACAACCAACGGCCAGGGTTGTCGGGAAGAGGCCCTTGTCCTCATCAACATGGGGACAAGGTGCTTTGGGGTGGGGGGCCGCAGGCCCCCCTTTCCCCAGGGCACGCCCCATGTTGAGAGCACGTGGCCTGGTACGGCTCAGGATGGGGGGGCGCTCACTCGTCCCCATCCACTTTCCTGACCGGCCAGGCTGCGTGCTCGAATAAGGGTCTGATATGGATTTTGGGGGGCCCCACACCATTTTTTCAGCGTAGGGATTCCCCTTTAAATCCATACCAGGTGACGGGGCTAGCGAGGTGTCAATGTCGCTGATCGAGGCGGCGGCATTGACTTCCTTCGTTAGTCCCGTCTACCTGGAGTCACGTTCTAAATGAACGGACTTTCCGATCGTGTGTCGGCAATTCCGTTCATTTCAAAAGTCCCGCAGACTTCCGCCAAAACTCTGCAAAAGACCGGACGTGTGTAGGCAAGTCCACACGTTCAGAAAGTCCGGCGGACCTCCGCTGGAAAGTTCTGCAGATTGTCCAGCGGACTAGGTCCGCCGGACAGTCCGGCCGAAAAGTCCGATCGTGTGTACGTGGCTTTAGATAGACACCAGAGTTTTAAATTAATGTTGAAGCTAAATTCTGGATAAAATAAAAAGTTATGCTCGAGGTGGGGCTTTCCCATGCTGTATGGATTATTTTTAGGGGAACATTAACCACTTTCAGACCGGGACCATTTTGCTGGCTTAAGACCAGAGCACTTTTTGCGATTTGGCACTGCATCGCTTTAACTGACAATTGCGCAGTCGTGCGACATGGCTCCGAAACAAAATTGATGTCCTTTTTTTCCCACAAAGAGAGCTTTCTTTTTGTGGTATTTGATCGCCCCTGCGTTTTTTATTTTTTGCTCTATAAACAAAAAAAAAGCTACAATTTTGAAAAAAAAAACGCATAATTTTTTACTTTTTGCTATAATAAATATCCCCCCAAAATATATAAAAATCTTTTTTTTTCCTCAGTTTAGGCCGATACGTATTCTTCTACATACATTTGTTAAAAAAAAATCGCAATAAGCGATTATTGATTGGTTTACGCAAAAGTTATAGCGTTTCCAAAATAAAGGATAGTTTTATGGCATTTTTATTAATATTTTTTTTTTCCTAGTAATGGCGGCGATCTGCCACTTTTATCATGACTGTGACATTATGGCGGACACATCGGACATTTTTGACACATTTTTGGATATTTTTTTTGATTTGGCAATCAGTGCTATACAAATGCACTGATTCCTGTGTAAATGACACTGGCAGTGAAGGGGTTAACCAGGCGGTGGAAGTGTAGGGGTTAAGTGTGTCCTAGGGGCGTGTTACTAACTGTGGGGGCGTGGCTGGGTTTTAGTGATCACTGATCTCTGCTCCAATCACAGGGAGCAGAGATCAGTGTCACTTGTTGCTAGGCAGAACGGGTCCCGCTGCGACCGGACTCACGGGGGTCATGGCGGCATATTCAAAGGTACGTACCTGTACGCCTTTATGCCTGTCCGTGCCATTCTGCCGATGTACATCTGTGTGCGCCAGTCGGGAAGTGGTTAAAAAGCACTTTTACTTACCTCATCCCTCACTCCTGCAGGCTTCTTCCCAGTCATCCAAAGTTGTTTCTTCTTGCTGCTCTATTGTTCACAGGTTGTCTAAAGTCATTACATACAATAGAACTTCCTGCAACATATAAACCTGCTGCAGAAAAAATTACATTTATAAAGGCAAAAAAATGAAATTTCCCTGCAAGCTTTCTTTATTTTATAAACAATGACTTGGGGAGCCAGTCTGTATGATGAAGCCACCATTTAGAGCCCTCGGAAGAAGATTCAAGATTTTTGGAAAAAAAGTCTGTTTCGCAGACTTTGGATAGAAGTAACAGGTTGCAGGAAAAATTGGGTTTTGGGTGTCGGTGGCGCCTTCACATCGTAACCATATAGAGGTACTCTTGATGAAAACAAGAAATGGCCTTGCTGTCAAAAATTGGAATGATATGGACCTGTCAAAAAGGTGCAGAAAGATTGTTCTTTGGGTGTCGGTGGCGCCTTCACACAGCAACCCTATAGAGGTTGACTTGATGAAAGCCTCGCTGTCTAAAATTTAAATAATATGCCCCGGTCAAACAGGTGTGGAAAAATTGTGCTTTCAGTGTTGGTGGTGCCTTCACAAGTGTTTGTAACCCTTAAAAAAAAAATGGATCCTGTTCCCATATATAAACAGCACAGTGCTTGTGCTGTCTAACCTGCCCCATCTCTAAACTATAAAACAAATGGCTGATCCTGCCTGTTTCTGTCCTCCCCCCTGTAAACTGACCACGGTTTATCAGGGCTGCTGACTGCTGAGCCCTGACACCATGGTCAGTTTAAATGCCTCTGTCATCCGCAGCTCTCCTCTGTCCTCCTCTCCCCGCTCCCAACCTCCCTGCCTGTCAGCTCTGTGTGTCTGTGTGAGCTGTCTCTGCCCCTCCCCCCCCGCTGCTATTAGTAGTACATTTAAAAAATGTCACTGTCTGCCTCTCTCCTTTATTCAGTGATAATGCACAGTGGTAATAGTGATACACTCGCGCCACCTCTATAAATATGTGCAGCTACTGACCCAACCTATTAGGTAATACAATTTTCTTCAATACGTACTCATACCAATAAATGAGAGACCAGCGCATGCTAACACAAATATTTTGTGCAAAACAAATGTTATGAAATACAGTATATATTCAAATATAAAAAATAAAATTTGCATGAAAAATAAAAAAAAATAAAAAAAGGTGCTCAGTCCCAAAACAGCCTTCAAACTGCGATGAAATGTTCCTTGAGCTCAAATTCTGGTCCAGATAGTGCCTCCCGCTAAGTAACAGTGCCTTTGTGTGAGCCCAAATCACCTCATGTGATATAAATGCAAAATTCTTACTTTACAGATGGTGTTGACCCTAATTTCATACGAATATGATTTAAAAAAGGCTTGTGTGGTCTCTATGACCCAGGTGTTTTGTCCACCCTTTCTCCGGTATAGTTTCCCTCATCATTCCAGTGGTAGGATTTAGTGGAGATAAATGAAGAAAAAACTCCTTGTAGCCTAAAAATGTAAACATTTATTGAACCACCTTATGGGTTAACATATAAAAAACCTGCAATGTAAAAAAACGTGGGCAAAAAATATTATTAAAAGCTCCCATACTGTGCGGTGAAGGCAAGAGCCGCTGCGAGCTGGCATGCATTCCACTTACACTAGGAGTTATGCACCGTGTGTTTCCGTGTGTTTCAGCTTGACGTGTTTCCCAAGAGCCTTCCCCTTTTTCTCATACATAAACAATTTATTGTACGAATTACATTATAAAATCGAGTAGTGCTAACACATTTTCAATTAGTGAATTAGTGAAAAAATGTATATAATTAAAAGAATCCACATGTGGAGAAATAAATTGATAATTGATTAAATATTAACGGCATCCACCACCCTAACTGGAAGAAATCCTGTGATATCACCACCACCAAGTGCCAAAATGCTTGCTTACCAGCTGCTGTTGACCCCCTATTATAGGAGGTCAGACACACTTTGGCTTAGTAACCAGCCTGGGCCTTTGCACGCCTATAAGTCCTCTTGGGTGCCTACATCGATGCTCCTGGTAGCAGTGTCAATAAGCACCAAAAAACAAAAAAAGCTCCACATAGCGTAAAACAGTAATGTGCTTTATTAAAAGCTACTATAGATTGCACTTACATCAAGTAAAATCAAAACGCCTTTAAAATAGAAGTGCCGGCCTTCACTCATAAAGCACCCCTCCTTCTGGGTTTCCAGGATCGCAGTGATATCAGCACGTCATCCACCCTACGCGTTTCATCAAAAGTTGCTGTCTTCCGGGGTACGAGTGGCGTGCTGCATCACCTCTATAAATACACAACAAAAAACAAAGCCTCAGTATAGAGCAGGGGGTCTCCAAACTTTCTAAACAAAGGGCCAGGTTATTGTCCTTCAGACATTAAGGGGGGCCAGACTGTGGTCCCCGAGAGTAGCTCTGACTTTGTGCCCAGTGGTATTAAAAAAGACATAGCATCTCTGGTCAGTAGGAGTGGAAATAGTGCCCTGTCACTGGTATTGGAGGAATAGTGCCCGATCGTTGGTTTCATTGGGAGAGATAGTTCCCCATTGTTGGCATCATTGGGAGGGATAGTACCCCATTGCTGGTATCAGTAGGAGGAATAGTGCCCCATTGTTGGTATCAGTGGGGGGGATAGTGCCCTATTGCTGGTATCAGTGGGGGGGATAGTGCCCCATTGTTGGTATCAGTGGGGGGATAGTGCCCCATTGCTGGTATCAGTGGGGGGGATAGTGCCCCATAGGGGCTATTTTGTCCCTCAATGAAGGGGCACCCTTAAAGACTACCTGTGGCCTACTTGGTAAAAATTGGTTACAGAACCCTATCATTTTCCAAAATGTGCCAATGTCTTTGCATCAGACGTTTCACATTTTGATGTTGGATGGAGAATGTTGTGATGAAGGGAAGAAAAGGCACATCCGTATTGGTAATGTTGGTTACCCTTTCTGGCCTTTCTCTCAGTAGATCATTCCTATCCATCTCTTGGACTTGACCAACAATGTCTCAAAGGTATCCCCCATTGTAACCTTTCTCTACAAAACGAGTGGTAAGAATAGCTGCCTGTCTGTTAAATTCCTCAGTACAATTACGCAAAGGAGTTGCTGTAGAGAGACAAATAAAAAAGTCTGTATTCCGATAGATAAAGATAGCTCCAAAACCATAGGAGGGGGAAGAAAAGAAAGGTTAGAGAAAAGGGGAATAGAGAGGAGGAGTCCACAAGGTTGACCTGAGAGCCATTGTGAGGTGTAGTAGGAACAGCTTAATGTCAGCTACCACGGCAAGAGGACAGTGTCGTCAAAGGTCGGAGGTAGGCAGTATGCTAAATAATGTATTCAATTTTGATCTAAATTCTACTAGTACTGTATATAGCCAGCTTTACTCTTAAACACAGGCTTACCCAAGTCAACGGTCTTGTTAGTTTGCCAGTACAATCTAATTCCCTTTGCATCTAACTAATCGCAGACCCATTTTTGTTATAATATATCAATTGAAAATCCTTAGTCGGACTAGATAGATAAATCACTCTGTTTTATATAATACCATTCCATAAAAGATATATTGAATCACATCGAGCCCATATATTGACATTTAAAAATATCCTCCTTAAAACAATTGCTGACTCACCTTCCTACAGCACCTTAGGATTGAGATAGGAGTTCTCTATTGGCACTCCTTTGCCAGGACAGCTTCTTTGCGGGTCCTGGAGACAAATACAAAATTTCCCTCGTATTAATGCTTCTCTAATTCTGATGGCTTGCATGTCTTCAAAACATGCAATAGAGGTTATTTACTAAAGGAAAATCCACTTTGCACTGCAAGTGCACTTGAAATTGCACAGAAAGTGCACTTGGAAGTAAATTCGCTGTAGATCCTAGGGGGACATGCAAGGAAAATAAAAATAAAAACAGCATTTTAGCTTGCACATGATTGGATGATAAATCAGCAGAGCTTCCACTCATTTCTGATCTACCTCTTAGATTTAGAGCGACTGCACTTCCAAGTGCACTTTCAGTGCAATTTCAAGTGCACTTGCAGTGAATAACCCCCAATGTGTATTAATATTTTCATACATATGTGTTCGGAATTCCTTAGATGAATGAGGATTAAAATTCTAGAAGAGAAGATCAAAAAGATAAACCAATTATTTAGTAGCGATACTAATATTTTATTTACAGTAAGATCAGATGGGCTTGATTGAAAATATATTTGAAATTGCAGATTTATTAATCTGTAAGGTTTGGCAGCAAATTGTACGATTCCTCAGATGTGACCCCTATTTATACTGGTAGATGTAACTGGGGAACGTACTGGGGAATTGTCATAATTCATGTCTATCCCCAGAGCCTACAAATGTTGAAAGCTTGCTTTCTGTGCATGATGCTAATAAATGTCTAACAAAATCAACATAAATGCGTTATACTTACTCTTTATTTTCATTACACATTACACTTAGATAATAATAAAGTTAAAGTAAAAACAAAAAAAAACCTTTTTCATAATTTGTATATGTAGCACTGACCCCCGAAGGAGCTCCTGGTTTAATTTGGGCCTGCACTCTGCTGATAAACCACACTAATTTTGACTCAGTCCCCTTGACACAGCTGTGGTGCAATATAATACAGTACAATATAATATAACACAATATACCTGTATTGTGACCTCAGGATCCACTGGCTCCACCTGCTGGGAGAAAACAATACTCCACACAACTGGGTACTTAACCAAAGTATCTTTTACTGTAAATATATTAAAACAGGTGATTACAAATATAAATAGGATGACAGGACAATGAATTTTGATAAAGACAATTATAAACAATATAAACACCAGGGAGCTCCCCCTACTTTTATAGCTATGTGTGAGAGCTCACTTAAAGTACTCAGTCTTTAATCTTCTTGTCTTCGCTAGCAATGATAATTCTTAATAATTTGTAATCCAAGGGATAAAGTAATTAAAGGTGAGTTGGGGGTGATCCTGGTGTTGCATCCGTAACTATGATACAAGGCTTGAGATGCAGTAGCAGATAGGCCTTATGCCTGCCTAGTGTCAATTGCTATACTCCTCCTCCGTAGGACTATGGAGCCCAGCGAGGCCTGTATACAAGTCTGACTAGGTGCAAAAGTTAATAAACTGTGGGCCGCAACCCTCTCACCAACTGGATCATAGCTCTGTATGGTAACTTTGATCCGGTGTCTGCAGCTTGCTTCTCTGTCAGCCAGTTCCGTCACTCTGTTCCGCTTGGCTGGGTAAACCCGGTCCTCCGATGCTCAAAGTAGTGTCCCTGGATTTCTCCAATCCGGTCACTGTATCTCTGGCACCGTCAGGTCACTCACACAAATGTGCGGGATTGCGCTCCGCAATGGCAGTAGGCTGCTTCCTCCGGGAGGCCTCCTCACAACTCCTCACAGGCAGGCCATGTGTTCCCAAGAGACCTAAAATGGCTGCTGGGGCTCCTTTTATGTCCTACCCAGCATGCACTGTCAGAGAGGGTGTCCATGGGTAGGTCACCAAGCATCCAGGCAAACATACATTAATAAGCAAGAACGTCAGCGCTACATATAGATGTCTGTAATCTGATGTGGAAGAGTTTTCCTTTGTAAGGTGTCAGATAGGATGACATTCACATTCGACCCAAACCCAGTCCGCTTGCAATTGGTCGAACCACCAAACTAAAAGGCCATATTGGGTCAGTTTACCGTGCAAAAACCCTAGCTGCTTTTTATTAAACTTGCCAGGGTACTGTCATTTACTCAAGGTAGCCACACTACCTACAATGAATTGACAGATCCCCTTTCAATTTCTTATTGTAAAAAAATGCCTAGGTATCCTGGGTGACATCACCTACCAAATATGGTCTTGACCATATTTATTACAGTATCTCACAAAAGTGAGTACACCCCTCACATTGTTGTAAATATTTTATTCTATCTTTTCATGTGACAACACTGAAGAAATGACACTTTGCTACAATGTAAAGTAGTGAGTGTACAGCTTGTATAACAGTTTAAATTTTCTGTCCCCTCAAAATAACTCAACCCACGGGGGCGCATGCGCGTCTCAATCCTGGACGGAAGCAAGGGCTAGGAGCTCCGTTAGATCCGGAGACAAAAGTGGGTTCCCCGGGGCCTTACGACCACAATTCGTGCACAAAACTACCCATCACCCCTGGTGGAACGCCCAGCGCATGCCGGGCCCTAAGAGTCGCCGTGGTAAACCGGCTCAACGATCCCTAACAAACTACTTACTTCGAGTGCGGGATCAGCACAAGATGTCCCAAGATGGCGCCCAGCCGGAGCCGGCGCCAGCATGCTCACAGGCCTCGGCCTCATCCCCGGAACACTCCATGGGGGACAGTGAGTATACCAACTTACTTACTAAAGCTGACTTGGAAGACAGCCTCTCTTCAATGTAAGATAGGCTGGCTAGGAAGTTCCAGACAGAACTACATAAATCCACCAGCACATTGTCTATAGAGATTGCGGCCCTGGGAACCAGAACTGACATGCTAGAGACTAAGCATGACGAATTGTGTTTATCTCACTCTGACCTCAGGAAAGACCATGAGACCCTCACAGAGACTGTTCAGATCCTGCAAGCCCACCTTGAGGACCTTGATAACAGAAACAGGAGGAACAATTTGAGGGTGAGAGGTGTCCCTGAAATGGTCACAGACCTGCCACAGGCAGTGCAAAAGCTTTTCCATTCTCTGCTCCCTGAGACCCCAATGGCGGCCTTTACCTGTGACAGGCTGCACCGAGCTCTGCGCCCGAAACCCCTGGCTGATAGGCCTCCAAGGGACATTGTTTTATGTCTAAAGGACTACCTTATAAAGGAAGACATACTCAGGGCCTCACGTAATACTCCTAACATACAGCTGGATGGCATAACTGTGCAAATTTACCCGGACATCTCACCCACTACCCTTGATAAGCACAGGAGAATGAAGGAAGTCACCTCTGTTCTTCAATCAGCCAGGATCAGGTACCGTTGGGGCTTCCCCTTTAAGCTACAAGTCCCGCATAATGGCACCACATATACGGTTACCACTATCTCAGAGGGAAAAGATCTCCTGGTAAAACTGGGCCTTCTGAACGCAGCGGACCACCCAAGGATGCCTTCCACCCCCCGCTCGCCTGCCATCTGGGCTCCACCACCTCCCAGGAGGGACCGCCGCACGGTTCACTGACCTTCCCTGCTCCCAATTTTTTTCAGCTGGACACTATACGGGCCTGCATGCCAATGTGTAACAGACTTGTCACACCATTGGTCTGACGTCTAGTCGCGCCCGTCTGAACTACCCCCCTCTCCAAGCAAGCTGGATGGAGACCCTGCCGTCCCTGGAAGCCACACTTGGCTCCCTTTCCTTGCTTGGAGGAATGGATCAACTGGTCCAAGTTAATTTTTGATATTGAGGCAGAGGGAGAGAGGAGGGGGCATTTTTTTTATTTTCTTGGCCCTCTCCTGTCTCTTTCTCAGGCCTTTCGTTGTTTTGGTCAGGGTGTCTGTTTTACCCCTGACCCCCTTGGCTGGGATGCTACTTCAACAGTGGCCTAGCTTGTCTTTATTGCTGACGCAATGTTTGCAGTCAAGACATGGTTGTTTGTTCTTTGTTTTTTTTGCTTTTTCTTTTATTACCTTTTTTTGCTCATCAAGTAATGTACTGCATTTAACACATGGTCTTTTCTTCTCTCACTGGTTGATGCTCCTGGGCACCCGACCTGCCCCTGGTTCCTCCGGGGGTTGGCGGGGGCCCACGGTTTCAACCTTTGATGTAGGTCTGCTAATGTATAAGCTACTGCTTTGCTCACTGTGCAGGTGCTGGGTTTTGACTCACCCTGCTTCAGGGGCTCCTGTGGATTCTGGACTCATTTTTCAACTCCTAACTGGTGGGCTACCTTCTAATGCACCCTAATGGGTACTAAAGTGATTTTGCATAACCTTAAGGGTTTTAACTCTCCAATTAAAAGGAGGAAGGCCTTCAAGGCATACAAGAGACTGGGCGCGGACATATTGCTTCTCCAAGAGACGCATTTTTCCACCCAAAACCACCCACACTATTTTGATAAAGCCTATCACCAGGGGTATTTTACCACATTTGAGTCCAGGACCTGCGGAGCAGCCATTTTTTTCAGGAACACTGTGAAATTTGAATTGCAACAGGTATACAAGGACCCTGACAGACGTTATGTGATGGTAAAGGGTATTATTTAAGGGAAAACCATCACGGTAGCATCAGTGTATGCCCCAAATAACGCCCAAGCTGCATTTTTTAAATGTTTTTTCCAGACCCTGGATGGGTTCCACTCCTCACATATGATTGTTGGGGGGGACTAACTTGGTTGCACACCCCGTCCTGGACAGAAGCAGGACTGGACATGCTTCCAATACCTTCCCTAAGTCCTTACAGTACCTTATTAAATCAAATCAGCTGATTGACACGTGGAGGGCACACAATGTGGGAGCAAGGGAATACACCTTTTATTCCAACCCATATGACAGTTACTCCAGGTTGGACTACATCCTCTCCACGACTATTATGACAGCTAACTCTACCTCTGCCAGGATTCACTCATGCCCTTGGTCGGATCATCAGATAGTCTCATGCTCTTTTGCCAACATAGGCCTCCCGAGGGCTCTGGGGGCGTGGAAACTTAATGACTCCATGCTCACTGATCCAATTGCTTTATCTCAGATTGGTGGCTACATATCGGAATACTTTGCCCACAATGAGGTTGGGGAGATTTCCCGGGCAGCATTGTGGGGCGCGCATAAGGCGGTTCTGAGGGGTAGACTGATGCACTTGGCCTCTGACCGTAAAAAAATGAGACTACAGAATATTGAATCCCTTACAGGATACTTGGATTGGCTGTATCGCAGAAATGGTCTCACTCAGGAGCCTGAGTTGCTGGTACAGATTGATCAGAAGAGGAGGGCTCTGGATGCTATCCTCACTGAGCAAACTGAAAAGTCCCTGAGAAGGTCCAAAGCCAAATTTCTCTTGTACAGTAACTCCTCATCGACTATGTTTGTGAGAAAGCTGAAACAATCTATCCAACCCACGCATACCTATAGACTCCGGAATAGCAAGGGGAACCTTACTACCCATCCCAAAGAAGTCCTGCATCTGTTTAAATCCTTCTATCAATCCCTAATGGAGGCCCCCGGACCCTCTGTCCCCCCACTGCCCTCTACATGGCTTGACTCAATTCCACTACCCCAACTAACTGCGGACCAGCTAGAATCCTTGAATGCCCCCTGTACAGTGGAGGAGGTGACGGCTGTCATGACCTCACTGAAAACAGCAAAAACCCCGGGCCCCGATGGCTTCTCAGCCTTATATTATAAAAAGTTTGCGGACTTATTGGCCCCTAGACTGACAAAACTTTATAATAAATTACTATCAGGGGAGGCCTTCCCGAGTGATATGCTAATGGCCAAAATGTCTCTGATTCCTAAACCAGGGAAGGATCACTCACTTCCCCAAAACTTTAGACCCATCTCGGTCATTAAAAATGACCTGAAAATATTTAGTCGTATTCTAGCTGACAGAAATGGTTTTTAAAATACACACACAATGTTAATAAATATGTGAAATGGGTGCGCTCTCAATCAACCTTAAAAATCGTGTAGATCTAATTAAAAATTGAATGTGCAATGATACTATTCAAGTGATGTGTAAAACCTCCTTAAAATCCGTGCACTGAGTGTGTATACATAAATAAATAAAATACATAAAACCATATGTAAATATATAAATAGTGGATCCTTTTCCTTTTTGTGGTACCAGTGATTAAGTGATATTTGTGCGATAGTGCTGTGAATAAAAGACAGTTTAAGAATGAGGTAAAACCACGTTTACATTCCAACCCTTAAAAAATCCATGCGTTTAAAACTGAAAAAAACGCATTAAAAAATACATGCGTTTAAAACTGGAAAAAAACGCATTAAAAAATCCATGCGTTTAAAACTGAAAAAAACGCATTTAATTGTGCGATTTATTTGTGGAAAAACGCATATTGGGTTATGCGATTAAATTGGGAGAAACACCATAGGTATTTTTAGAATCCTTTAGGAGTCCATGCATCTAATTGATGTCTCCTTAGGTGTTTAATTTGCGGTTGCTTAGACAGGTGTTGTTCCTGATTAGTTAGGGCTGAGATGTTTTACTAACTAATTGCCCTTTGGTGTTGAGCACAGGTTAAAACTTGAAGGACAAAAGGTGTACACCACAAATGAGAAAGATAAGCACCATTTAGTAAATGTATATTTTTGAGCAGGTATACACATAATACTTTTACTTATCTTTAGTTGTGGTGTCCTCTTTCCTGCTGATCACGTCCTTACTATCTCTTCCGTGTTTGCATGAGGATAGAAGACAGATAAAAAAACCATTGCGCAATATAGTTATACTTTGAATGGTGTGCATGTGTTGTGGCTGAAGCCCATCTACTTACACAGCACCATATTCTAGCTGACAGACTGGCGACCACAATTACGACTTTAATCTCCCCAGACCAGACTGGATTCATCCATCGACAAGACAGATAACTGACAACATTCGTTTAGCAAAGAATGGTTGGTTTCCAATATTATTTCAAGAAATTGTATGCGCCAATCTTAACTCCCGTGAAAAATATGTCCTCATGCTTAGTTTAGACATCAATAAAGCCTTTGATAGCGTCCTATGTCCTACGTCCTATGTCCATACCTGGACAGGATTCTGGTATTCCTATCCATGGTTAAAAAACCCCTTTCCCTGAAAAAAAGGTCTGGTCTACAGTCTTAAAGTAAGTTTTGGTATGAAATGCACCCTTTTTATTGTAATATCGGAGGTCCAAAATTTAATATTTTTGTCACTGATCTCGAAATGTCAACCGGATGTTTTTATGGTTGTTGTTTAATGTTGTAAGGAAATTTCCAAGCTGGTTTTGTCCCCATTCCATATTATAATGCAGTCATCTATGAATCTTTTATATAAAGTTAGCTCCACTGGGTAGTGCTGATACAGCGACTTCTTCTTTCCCAATTGGCCTTGAAAATATTTGCGCGCTTGTGGGGCTTATTTAGCCCCCATTCCAATCCCGTTTAGTGTCTATAAAATTCTTTATTATGCCAAAAATAATTGTGTTGTATCCCGTAGGCTCAGGCATCATAAGATAAATCTTTTTTGTTTAGAAAGTATGATCGTCCATTTATCTAGAAAGCCATCTTGTGGGCATTTATTGCGTGCGTGGTCAATGATTGATGAACAGTGATGACACATCGGCCGTGGCATATTAAGTCTTGCTCATGCTGTACTAGTGGTACTTCTCAGAATTTGTATTAGAGTGTGCTTGGTGTCCTTAAAAAGATTTGGTTTTGGATACCAGTGGCTGAATAAATTTGTCAACATATTCTCCAATCCTGAGTTTATGGATTGATCTACCACTAATTATAGGTCTCCCGGGTGGCATTGTGATGAATTTTTGTGGATTTTAGGGGACAGTGTAATATCACTGGGACCTACAAACATCCGGCAGGAGGATACCTTTCCTCCTTTTTGTTTAAAATGTTTTTTCATTTTGCCTTTTTCTACCAGTTCTCTTAGTTCTTCCTTGTAATTTCTGGTTGGATTCCCTTTAAGTTTGATATAAGTATTAGTGTCATTTAGTTGGCTATGAGCTCACTGTGGTACATTTTTTTGATAAAAACAACTATGAGCACTCCTTTGGACCGCTGGTCGTTTACTACTTCTTTCTTGCTTCCAGTTTCTTTTATTCCTTTTGTTGATATCTGAGGAGTTTTGAGTCGTTTTATCTCTAGTTTATCAATGTCTTTGTATGACATTGTTTTAAACATGTTGTGCTCCCCCCCCCCCCCCCCCCCCCCCCAATTGCCCCGATTTCTTGCGTAGTGTGTTCACCCCTGCCGGGGATTTCCTGGTGAATCCCTTGTGTGGTGGGGTGACGGTGGCCACAGATTTTCAAACATGGATTTTTTTATATTTTAGCTTTCTGTATATTTTTGTATGTCTAACATACGTGTCAAAACTTGTTTAGACTCCTTTTGGTGCAAATTTCAGTCCTTTGTCCAGGGTTTAGTTCCAGTATTGTTAATTTCTTTGCCACTTAGATTGTATATACCTTCTTGCTATCGTTCTCTTTTTCGCTTTGGACTTCCGTAATTTAAATTTGGACTTTTTTTGGCTCCGTGGGTCTCTGTTGCGGGGAGGGGTTCTGGCACTTGTCCCTCCTGCAGCTGTAAGGGCGCGCGGGGTTGCTAAACGGCGGGTGCCTGTGGGTGGCGGTCTGGGGGTGGGAGGGGGGGGGGGGGGTGGTTGGGGGTAAGACGAGGATTACAGGGGTGGAGGGGGAGGAGGGGGGGCCTCATTTTCTCATCGCGGGGGGTTATGGGGGAGGGGCTATGGCCTCATCGGGCGAGGGTGGGGGCGCGGGGGTGGGAGCGGGGGGGGGCGAGGATTCTCGTGTAATCAGGGGAGGGCGCGGATCTGTAGTCCGGAGGGGGGCTATGTTGTCGGACAAGGGGGGGCGGGGGGGGGGGACGGTCGGGGAGGCGGCAGGGGGGCGGGGAAGGGGGGAGGGGAAGCAGGGTGGTTATTGTGACAGGTGGAGGGGGGGGGAGCTAGGCGAGGGGAGGGTAACAACCAGATGTGTTGTTGGTTTGGTATGGTCCTGGGGGGGGAGGGGAGAGGAGGGGTGGCTGGTGGGGTAGGGGGGGGCCTGGGGGGGTAGGTGGGGGGGCCAGGGGGGGTGGGGGGGGGGAGTCAGCAGCCGTGGTGGGGGGGGGGGGGGTGGTGGGGAGGGGGGGTTTTCGATGGGTTCCATGGTTCTGGATGTCCTGGGTGGCCGCGCGGGAGGAGGGGGGAGGTGGGCTAGCATATATGGCGGGGGGAAGGGGGGGGGGTCGGGAGGGGGGGGGGGGGGGGGGGTTTTCGTTATTCAATATGTTGGTTGAATGTTGTGTTATGGGGTTATTCATATTTTTTTTTTTTACCCCACCCCATTTTTCCATGGTGCGTTTCATTGGTGATTTTGTCTATGGTTGGGATTATTACTCTTTTTCCACCATGGTTTTGGGGTCTTTATTGGGCCGTTATATTATCCCCTTGTGCTCTTTGGTATCCATTCTCATTTTCATTTTTTGCCTCATTTGTCTATCAGGTGATCTATATGTGTATTCCCTATTTGGTGATTTATCCTTACTTCTCTGCAACGGTGATGAGGTAGTGGATCCTGTTTGTCCATCCTTTAAATTTAATTGCCATTTATAAGCCTGTTGTAATCTGTAATCATTAGTGTCCCTCATGTATTTTCGTTTTTTTCTTTGTTTTATTTCAATATCCTTCTGTTCAACACTCTGTTCAGTAGTTTAGTTAGAGAAGCAAATGAAGTTGATTCCTTATAGGTTTCCAAATTATTTTGCTTTCATCTAATATGCTCATTTATCTTTTGCGACCTTTCTTTGTTTTTTTTGTATTATAAATTTTTCGTACTCCAGCCTTTTCATTAAAAAATTTGTACCATTCATCAACAGATTCAGGATCCAATAGACCATCAATTGATGGGTACATCCACCTCATGACCTCACTGAAAACAGCAAAAACCCCAGGCCCCGATGGCTTCTCAGCCTTATATTATAAAAAGTTTGCGGACTTATTGGCCCTAGACTGACAAAACTTTATAATAAAGTACTATCAGGGGAGGCCTTCCAGAGTTATATGCTAATGGCCAAAATGTCTCTGATTCCTAAACCAGGGAAGGATCACTCACTTCCCCAAAACTTTAGACCCATCTCGGTCATTAACAATGACCTGAAAATATTTAGTCGTATTCTAGCTGACAGACTGGCGACCACAATTACGACTTTAATCTCCCCAGACCAGACTGGATTCATCCCGACAAGACAGATAACTGACAACATTCGTTTAGCAAACAATATTATTCAAGACGCCAATCTTAACTCCCGTGAAGTCCTCATGCTTAGTTTAGACATCAATAAAGCCTTTGATAGCGTCCTATAGCCATACCTGGACAGGATTCTGCTTAGGTTTGGAATCCTGGGTAGGTTTGTGAATGGGTTTCATGCCCTATACCAGAATCCTCGTACATCTATTAAGCTACCGGGTTGTACCTCAGAATTTTTCACTCTGGGGAGGGGAACTAAACAGGGCTGTCCCTTATCCCCCTTGTTGTTCGCCCTGGCGATTGAACCCCTGTCGAGATGTATTGCTGCTAACCCCAACATAAAAGGATATGATAGTACGCGGACGATGTTCTACTGTTTTTGACTGATCCCCTGACCTCCCTCCCGAACCTCCTGCCCATGTTAGCTTAATTTCAGGTTGAGTCTGGCTTAGGTGTAAATCCCTCTAAATGTGTAGCTATGCCCATCAATTTACAGAACCCGCTGATTGAATCCTTGCAGAGTAGCTTTAGGTTTTCCTGGACATCCTCCTCCTTGCAATACTTGGGAGTAAAACTGGCTCCTTCCCTTAAACAGGTATACGCACAAAACTACCCGCAGGTCTTTGCTACTGTTAAGGGCCTATTGACCCAATGGGCCCCCTACCACATCCCTTTTCTTGGTCGCATTCAGGCGGTCAAGATGTCGATCCTCCCCAAGCTGTTGTTTTATTTTAGAGCCCTCCCTCTGTATGTGTGCTGTTCTACTATTAGGACCATACAGTCGGAGCTGCTTAAATTTATTTGGAAGGACAAGAGACCCCGGCTTAATAAACTCTTAGTGTTCAGGAATAGAAATAGAGGGGGACTGAGCTGCCCGGATCTATGGAAATACTTCCTAGCCGCCATATTGGTCCAGCTAGCCCAGTGGCATATCCCCGCTCCTCGGACCCCCTGGTTACGCTTCGAAAGAGATTCCATTGAGCCTTATTATCTCCCGGGGATCTTGTGGTCTGGCTCAATCTGCCAGAAGGATATCTCGGCACTCAACGAGGTGGTGGGGCAGTCCCTCCATCTCTGGACCCTCTACAGAGATAAGTTTGGTCTGTCCTCCAATCCAGCTCCCCTATCCTCGTTCCTGGGAGTCCCAGACTTTTCGTGTGCTTTTGAGGCGGGTCTGGAATATATACACTGGTCATCTCGGGACCTGGTAACTCTGCGTTCATTGACTAGGGGAACGGTTTTCAGATCCTTTGAGGACCTGTGCCAGAATTGGGGTATCCCCCGCTCTGAATTCTATAAGTACTTGCAAATACGCCATTTTTTCCAGAAAGCCATTACACTTTGGAGGGCAGATCCTAAAACCAGTTTTTGATGTCTTGAGGGGTCCAGAGATGGGGGGGGGGTGATCTCTGCGATTTATAGTCACCTGAATGACTATAGCTCAGAAGCTAAGTCCCAGGCTATGATAGCATGGGAAGCAGAGCTGGGGGAGTCGGTCCCTGTGGAAGACTGGCATGACATGATAAATAATATGCATAAGTGCTCCCGCTCTGTGGCAATCAAGGAGACAGTGGTAAAGTTGCACACAAGATGGTATTACACCCCGGTTAAAATTCATAGAATGTTCCCCCTGGTCCCGGACACCTGCTTCAGGGGCTGTGGGAAGAAAGGTTCTCTCCTCCACACCTTCTGGAGCTGTAGGGCCTTTGGTCCTCTGTGGCAACATGTATCAGATAAGGTGCGGCAGATCACGGGGAACACCGTTACCCTAACGGCAAACATATGCCTCCTTTTTGCAGACATCCCAGGGACCACACCTACTGAACAAAAATTGCTTCATACTTTATGTAGTGCTGTGCATTGGGCGATCGCCTTGAATTGGTGTAAAACGTCGGTCCCCTGGCCACAGGTCCTCCATCGCATGGAATCCATCAAATTGATGGAACGCATTCACCATACGCTCATGAACTCCATGCAAATCTTTGAGAAGAAATGGGACTCCTGGCCCTCATCTGGGTAGGCTCATAGCCTTCCCCATATGGTGGACCACTCCATCTGTCCCTCTGTACACAGACCTTGACATACCTTAGATGACAACTAGACTTTGCTCTATGCTCGTAAGTTGTAAATGATTGCAGTGCGTTTCAAACGCTGGTTTTTCTCTTTCTGTTTTATTTTCTGTTTGGTTGTGTAGTTTCTTTTATAGTGAAAATTGGATCCTCGAATTTCAAGAGCCAATATTACTACTAACTCCAGCAATGGGCTCATTCTCATGCTTGTCACCAATGAACCACAGACTCTTTTTGATACTGCTGCACTTTATCTTATGCCTATAATGGATGAGAGCCTGTGACCTTTCTGACATGTTGTTTGCATATCTGTGATACTTCTATTGCACTGTTTCATTTGTATACTCTTGTACGATCCTTTAATACAAGTTTGTAAACAAAAAAATAACTCAATACACAGCCATTAATGTCTAAACCGCTGGCAACAAGAGTATTTGCACCCTAAGTGAAAATGTTAACATTGGGCCCTCCCTGGTGTCATGTGACTCATTAGTGTTACAAGGTCTCAGGTGTGAATGGGGAGCAGGTGCGTTAAATTTGGTGTTATCACTCTCACTCTCTCATACTGGTCACTGGAAGTTCAACATGGCACAAAAAATTGCAAAAAGCAAAAAAAAAAAAACACACATGGCAATTGGCAAAAAAAAATGCAAAAGGCACAAAAAGGCAATGCAACAACATGGCAAAACACTACATGCAAAAAACAAAAAAACAGGCAAGCAACAAACAAACAAGGCCAAACAAGGCCGAAATAAAATGCAAACCCAAAAAAATGGCAAACACAAAATGCAAATGCAACATTGGCCAAAAGCAAACAAGCAAAAACATGCAGAGCATAAACAACAGGCAAAATGCAAGCAAGAAAAAAAAAAAAAAGGCAAAAAGCAAAATGGCACAAATAAAGCAAGGCAATGCAAAAAGCAAAGTCAAAAAGCAAAAAAGGCAAACAACAAAATGCAAAAGCAAAGCAAGCAGTGGCAAAATGGCAAAATGGCAAAGCAGCACCAACAGGTCCCGCAATGGCAGCAAAACAAGGCCCGCATGGCAACATAACACAGCCCAATGCAACATGGCAAAAATGGCAACAACCATAAAAAAAAAAAATGGCAAAAAAAACAGCAGGCAATGGCAAAACAGCAAAACATAAGCAAAAAGCAAGCAAAAGGCAATGGCAAACAATGTCCATGGCAAACAAAAGGCCAACAAAAAGCAATGGGCAAAGGCAAAAATGGTCAAGCAAGGAAAAAAACGCAAACCGCCAACCAAGCCAAGGCCACCACTGGCCGCCCACCAGGCATGTCCCCCCAACACACTCATGGCACGGCCCCCAGCCCAAGCCCAACGCACACACCACCCCCCCCCCCCACCACCCAATGCACCCCCTGCCAAGGACCAGGCCCCTACGCAGCAAAATGGGGCAACTTGCCCCCACCCCCCAGGTCACTCCCCGCCCCCCCCTGGCCCCATTCCAAACTGGCAAACCAACTGCAACAACAAAGGCAAAACAGGCCTGCAGCAATGGCAAAAAAAGCCGCAAAAAACCAACGACAGATCTCATACTGGTCACTGGAAGTTCAACATGGCACCCCATGGCAAAGAACTCTCTGAGGATCTGAAAAAAAGAATTGTTGCTTTACATAAATATGGCCTAGGCTCATGCAGCTCTCGTTCTGGATTAACATCCTATGACGGTTGCCCAGAACGACCGCTCTCGTGCACCCCCCATGCCATGTTGCTAGGACATGGCACGACCCCGATCTGTATAAAGAGCCGCGGCTCTTTAATCATGTGACTGTAACCATGTAACTGGCAGTGTGAAGCGAGGAGAGCTGATCAGCTTCATCTCCTCACAGAGGACAGCTAGGTATGTAATCAGGGCACTGATCATCAGTGCCCTGATTATAATTAAGTGCCCACCAGTGCCAGCAATGATTGCCCACCACTGCCAGAAACCAGTGCCCACAATTGCCACCAATCTGTGCCCAAAAGTGCCAGCAATCAGTGCCCACAAGTGATTCCAGTTAGTGCTGGCTATCTGTGTTGCCCATCAATGCCCATCACTGCTGCCCATCAATGCCGCCCCATCAGTGCCGACTAGCCATGCCGAATATCTGTGCCCACCAGTGCTGCCTATCTGTGCCCACCAGTGCCGCCTATCTGTGCCCACCAGTGCCGCCTATCTGTGCCCACCAGTGCCACCCATCAGTGCCACCTATCAGTGCTCATCAGTACCACCTATCTGTTGTGCTTTTTTAAGGAAAGTTTCCCGCACATTTTTATTAAGTAATTTTTAACGAAGATATTTTTAAGATACAAAATCAATCGATATGACACAGTCTATATATGCGAAACTGGTTCACGGAGACGAGTGATCATACTTAATAGTCACATTTATTGGTTGACAGAAAACAAATATTTACATGAAATTAAAATACAGATTGCATTATTTGAACATTTGACAATTGATGGAAATACCCTCAAAATGGGCGTAGTACCTTGGACACAATATCACCATGATAACTTCTTCAGTAGAATCAATAACCTTATACTTGACAATTTAACATAATGTCTGTATTTCACACACCCAGCCGTTACTATGCTGCAGGTAAGTAACGTTGAACAATGCGAAACAAATTAGACATTTGTTTGTCAATAAAAAGCAACTATGCAAAAAGTAATATATAATAAAAATTGAATATTAGAGAAAAAATCTAAAAGACGGTTATTGATTCTGGAGAATGATTACCGATATTAGAATATTCAATACATCAATAATTAAGAGAACATACAAGATAAAATCAACATGTTATATTTACCCATTCCAAAATGGCTATTAGTCTGGATTTAAGATAGCTACCGGGTTCAGGAATCTCCTTGGAGGTTTAAAGTATATTTCCAGGCATGGCTGTCAGTCTATCTGGGAAGATGTTTCTCTCCCAGTGTCCCTTCCCCAGGGTGGGTCCCTGAGCTCTCAGGTTCCCCTGAGCTGTCCTCCTCTCACTATCTATCTAGCTTCTTAAATATCCTCTCACACAATAAGATCATAAAATTTGTAATATGTTCAGCCCAAAAGGTATGTGTCTGTTTCCTATTGGCCTAAACGTTTTTAATGTAATTGCACCTTCAACCACCAGGGGTCTCACATGTGCTTTGGGGCTGCTCTGTAAAGTAATATATTTTATTTTATACTGTATATTTTACTTTAGTGGAAATATCTATCTCTTTAATATTTGGGAATTCAACTAACCCCATACTATCAAATTGCCTAGCATAATTATTGATCAATCACTTGCATAAAATGGTGAGATATATGCATATCATTGTATATCTGCAAATTTAGTCCATTTGAAAAGGACACAAGTTATACGTGTATATATATATCAACATCACATACAGTTTTTATCTATCTGGATACCTGTATAATTTGGGTATTCAATCAATATTTGTTTATCTAAGCATTTCAATTCTAATACATTCATATAATAATCATATATTTGTCTTAATACTAATTTGTTCCTAAAACAATTCTATTAATAATCACCCTATATTTATTATGTTTTCTTTATAACCGATTTCATCAACTCATCAGATACTAACTCATAGTTTTCTTTTGTGACCTACGCATCTCACAGATATTCTGAATGATTTATATTCACTGTCTTCTGAATATATATATATATATTTTTAACATAGGTCGGTTTGCCTCTATTTTTAAACTCATGTTTTGAAATGGACTTTGAACAGTCCGATTCATGTTTTGATAGCTTAGCTATGTACACAATTCCTAGGACTTCACATAATAGGCATTGTCGGGCAAGGTGTTGGCTTTAGAATTTTTGTATTGATGGTTGTAAATTGTCCAAACAGCCTTTACTTCAGCACAAAGGATTCTTCCCAGTCAGGACCACCTCCAAGTGATGACACCTCATAAATTTGGACTTCTCAAACTATCAACAAAAATAAGTACACACCTTGTGTTTGGTGACAAAGGCTACCATTGTTCCTGTTCTCTTTTTGGCTTCAATACAGGCTTGTAAAAACCCCTTGAATAGAATGGTTGTAGTAATTTAGAATACATGAGTTTCCTGTGTCTTAGAGGTTTTCGAAAGGTCAATTATGGTCACCTCACAGTTCACGTGTCTTTTTGAAATTATACATTTCTGTCATTGAATAGTAAATATATTTCTTCATAAATTCATAACATATCAGTGCTCATAAGTGCAGCATATTCGTGCCTCCTTATTAGTGCCCATAAGTGCCACCTCATCAGTGCACATCAGTGCAGCCTATCAGTGGCCATCAGTAGACTTGTGCACAATGAAAACATTTTAATTTAGTTTCGGTTTGTTGTCATTCGTAAAATACATAATTTCGTTCTGTTATATTCGTTATGTTACATTAATTCGTTTTCAGATAATTTGTTATTTCTGTAGAGTGTCGATATTCATTATACTGAATCTCCAATCATGTCAAATTCATTCGTTATATCCGCTATAATTTTGTTTGTATTAGTTGAAATTTGATATTTATGTATGTATATTGATTCATGATAATGATTCGTAGTTTGGAAAGTCGTTTCTTTATTGAATCTTTCAACACACACAATGACAATATCTCTTCTCCTCGGGTCAAATACAATACAACACCCTTCTCACTCAGTTCTCAGGAATGCACTTTGCCAGTAATCCAACCTCCAGCACAAAATGAATCAGCTTATTGGACTGTAAGATTTACTTTGAGTTGACCTTTTGTTTCATTAGATCTTTAACGAATTACCAAATCATGTCGAATTCATTTATTATATCCGCTATAATTTCCTTCGTATTAGTTGAAATTCATTATTTTTTTATTCGGACATTCGGATGCAAAATTCGAACAAAACGAATTGCACAAGCCAACCCATCAGTGCCGCCTCATCAGCGCCCATCAGTGAAGGAGAAAAATTACTTATTTACAAAATTTACTGACAGAAACTAAGAAGAACTTTTTTTTCTTCAAAATCTTGGGTCTTTTTTTTGGGGAAAAAATAAAAAACCTAGGAGTGATTAAATACCACCAAAAGAAAGCTCTATTTGTGTGAAGAAAATTATAAAAATGTCACATGGTTTCAGCATGACCGCGCAATTGTCATTCAAAGTGTGACAATGGTAAAAATTAAAAATGGCCTGGGCAGGAAGGGGGGTGTAAGCACCCCTGTATTAAGGTGGTTAAGGTTGAATTCTGAATAAAATATTAAATTTCCATTGAGCTGGGGCTTTCCTATACTCTTTATGTTATGTTTTTTACGGAAATATTAAAAAACAGTATTACTTACCTCATCCCTCATTCCTTCAGGCTTCTGCCCAGCTGTACTACCAGTCATTGAAAGCAGCTTCTCCTTGCTGGTACATTGGGCACATTCGTCACAGGTTGTCTGAAGTCATCAGACTTTAACACACGTTAAAGTCTCTATTTTTGGGTATAAAATTACTGACAACCTCCACAACACTCTATATTGTATGGAAGCAGAGGCCCTGTAGAACTAAAAGATAGTGGTTGCGATTTTTATGCTGCATGATATTTGCGTAACTATTTATGCAATCTTTATTATCAAGGAAAAAAAACAAAAAAAAAACACTAAAATGAATTTTATTGCACACAAACACAATTTATTCCCTGTTTGTACAAATCCAAAGTTGAACTAGTGTAGAATAAAATAGATACCAAACGTGTCTGGCTTCAAAGCTGCTGGCACCTTCTAAATAGTGAATAATGATGGTATTGAAAATTATCAATGTGGCTTTGAACTCCTTTTAGACTAATGCCGTGTACACACAAGCGGAATGTCCGACAGAAAAGTCAGACGGAATCTTTTCATCGTATATTCTGATCGTGTGTGGGCCTCATCATTCTTTTTTTGAAAATTCTGACGGACCTAGAAATAGAACATGTTTTAAATATTTCTAACGGAACCAATTCCTAATGGGAAAAACGCTCGTCTGTATGCTGTTCCGACGGACCAAAAACGACGCATGCTCTGAAGCAAGTACCAGACAGAAGCTATTGGCTACTGGCTATTGCACTTCTTTTTTCTAGTCCCGTCGTACGTGTTGTAAATCACCGCATTCTAGACGGTTGGACTTTGGTGTGATTGTGTGTACGCAAGACAGTTTCAGCGGAACTCCGTCGGAAATACCTTCAGAGTTTATTCCGATGGGAAAATCGGTCGGGTGTACGCGGCATCAAAGATAAATGAGGGCCCTAGAAATATTGCTCTCACTTTCAATGTGGTAATTAACATGTGTATCCCAATTGCCGTTTGCATACAGATGTTGCAGTGCCTTGAAAAAGTAATCATACCCCTTGCAATTTTCCACATTTTGTCATGTTACAACCAAAAACGTAAATGTATTTTTGGGGGATTTTATGTGATAGACCAACACAAAATGGCACATAATTGTGAAGTGGAAGGAAAATTATAAATGATTTTCAAAACGCCCCCCCGTGCAGTTTCTTCATGAGCAAGTGGCGGCTCGCGCGTGAGTGAGTGACGTTATGCCGCTCTGGCCAGTCACAGAGCTGGCGTCTGTAACCCCCGTAATGGAAGAGGGCCAGACATGGATTGTGGCCTGCAGGCTTCATTAGCAGGTAAGTGTCACTTAATATGCTAGTATTTGCTGCATACTAGCACATTATGCTTTTAGTTTGCAGGTGTAAATGAAGGAAGTAAAACCCATCAGGTTTTACTTCCTCTTTAAATATTGCTGACTTGGGCTATGCTGCCATCTTCAGGTGAATGAACACTGGCTAAAGCAGAAATTCCAGGCTTATAACCCTTTCCAGCTTTAATGCCCCGTACACACGATCGGAAATTCAGGCCAGCAAAAGACCGATGCTGCGGCAAAAGATTGAGAGCATGTTCTCAATTTTTCGGTCGGAAAAATTTCCTATCCGAAAATGCGTTCGTGTGTATGCAATTCCGACGTGCAAAAACTCACGCATGCTCAGATTCAACTAAGAGATGGAAGCTATGGTCTACTGGCTATTGAACTTCCTTTTTCTAGTCCCGTCATACGTGTTGTACGTCACTGCGTTCTTGACGGTCGGAATTTGGTGTGACCGTGTGTATGCAAGACAGCTTAAGCGGAATCCCGTCGGAATTCCATCGGGAAAACCATCGGAGCATTTTCCGACCAAAATTCTGATCGTGTGTACGTGGCATAAGCCTCACTTTTATGCAGGTGCCTGAAAGATGGCATGCTTCACAGTGTTTATATGTGTAGTGAATCTTTTTTTTGTTGGGCAATTTGCACTGGGGTGACATACAACAGTGGTGGTGTTACAAAGGCTCAGCGCAGTGCACAATAGCAGTTGGTTTGTGTTTTCCATGCCCTTAAAGTTTGGGTAAATCGTGTGCTTTGTTGCAAAGAATCAGATCTGCAAGATTCTGCCATTTGGCCACTCTTGGAAGACCTTCTTAGAGACTTGAGTTTTCTCAGAGGATGCCATAAGGTAGCTTTAATGGGTGGGCACCATGTCTTTCCACATGAGAATTATTAAATTCTGGTTGAAGAAACTTCGAAGGAACAACCAAATTGAGTTAACCCTCTTGCAGGGCACGTAAGGCAGACTCTGCAGAGATCTGTTTGCTGGGGTCATCATATAGTAGGTCCATGGTGGCACTGAAGTCGCTTAATGAGTTAAGAATTGGATCATCTTTCTCAATGAACGTGTTAGCCCAGGCTCAGAGTTCACCTCTAAGGTAGGAAATGGCAGTGCAGACTTTGGTTCTGTCGGAGGCATAAGTACGTGACTTCATGTCAAACAAAAGTTTGCATGCGTTAATGTATTCTCTGTAGTTTTTCCTATTGCCCGAAAAAATGTCTGGGGGCTAATTTTTGATTCTGGGGAGTCAGATTGTATAACCTGGTTGGGGAAGTTGTCAGAAACAAAAGTCTTGAGATTCTGGTTTTCAGTTGTGAGGTCGGAGACCATCTGTGAAAAAGATTCAAGTCTCTGATGGAATGCCACCATGTGTGTAACAACATCCGATGGATCCATTTTCCTACTATTGGTAGGGGGTTTGTGCTATCTGTAATGTCTCAGGCAGTGAGCTAGTAGCGTTTTTGTAGAGGTTCACAGCTGCGAACTTATGTACATACTATGTAGTTAAGTGGTTACACCTTATGGCAAATTACAGATAAAGGAACAAAGGTATGTTGAAGGGTTAGTTGGGGTTTATTCAGAGAGTTTATATACAGCCATAACTTAGGTATCAGGAGGGCAAGCAAGGCATTAGCAGTTCAGAAGTTCAAAGTTTATGCAGTTCAGGTATACTTGCAGTAAGTTGCGTTATGTGGATGGGGACACTCCGTAGGTCTGGAGAGATGGTGATGAAACGTTCATTGGCCCAAAATGAAGAGTAGTAAGAGGGGGCTCTGTCCAGCCCAAACGAAGTGGATGAAGTGGGGCTCTGTCCAGCCCAAACGAAGAGGATGAAGTGGGGCTCTGTCCGGCCCAAACGAAGAGGATGAAGTGGGGCTCTGTCCGGCCCAAACGAAGAGCATGAAGTGGGGCTCTGTCCAGCCCAAACGAAGAGGAGGAAGTGGGGCTCTGTCTGACCCAAACTTGGAGAAGTAAGCAGCAACATGCGGCTGGTGCCCTAGGCCTGGTAACAGGTTCCTAGCACAAACGATGAGTCATTGGCGGCAGCTGTTTAAATAGGAACAAGAGGAAGTCTCAGGTGATATGGCTGAGACCTCATCAATGTGCTGAGGGGATAGTGGAGATGACTGAGCCCCCAGTGGATGAATCAGACATTACACTCTTCTCCAGAGAGAATACCCATGCCCTTTTTCCCAATGAGTTTTATCTATATTGCCAAGACCCGACAATTCATTACAGCCATGATCAGTTTTAAATGACAATTTTTCCTTTAGAAATGTAATTTTGCTGTGGTACTGTTCTAAACACTGGAAAAATGCGCCCCTTTACAGACATACTATAGACACCCCCCAGGTACGATATTTAAAGGAATATTTCATTTTTATTGTTTCACTTTAAGCATTAAAAAAATCACTGCTCCCCAAAAAACTTCAGTTTAAAAAAAAAAATTGCATTGATACATGTCCCTTGGCACACATAGAGGTTTACCAAGCCTGACTTACGTCACCCCTCTCCCCTGGGAACCCTTCTTGTCTACACATGTGAATGGTGTCAGCACTAATCAGGGTGACAAGTTTACAGGGATTTCACTGTACTTGGGACTTCCTTTGTGCCTGGGACTTCTTTTATAACTGGGACTTTATTTGTAACTGGGACCTCTTTTGTACCTGGGACCCCTTTTTTACCTGGGACCCAGGGCTCGACAAATCCCAGGCGCCAGGTCGCCGTTGCGACTAGAAATTGTGCCCTGGCACCTGGGTTCTTGTCACTGACAGGTGCCTCTGCTACAGGGCGGCTGTGGGGTCTGTCTGGTAGAGGGGATGGAGCAGGAAGAGAGTGCTCAGCAGCCGCTGACATCCTCCTCCCTTGTCCACACACTGTTGGCAGAACAGCGCCGCGGTGTGTGAAACTGAATGTAGAGAGGAGCTGTCAAAATTGAGGTTGGATGTCGGAGGTGGGCGGGACCGGGGGTGGGCGGGACCCAGCTATCCAACACCAGCCAATGGGATGAAATCTGGGTGGGCTGCTACGTGTTTGTGGCCCCGCCCCTTTCTTAAACAGCCCAATCATTGGCTGGATAGCTGCTGGGTCCCGCCCACCTCCAACATCATCCTGAATTTGTCAGCTCCTCTCTCCATACAGTTTCACAGCAGAGCAGGCCTGGTAATATGATCCTAGTGTGAGAGCTCAGCTCCTCCCTGCAACCAATCAGTCTGCTCACAGCACACTATAGGCTGTGAAACCTGCCAGTGCCATCTGCCAGTGCCAACCATTGCCACCTGCCAGTGCCATCCAGTGCCACCTGCCAGTGCCAATTAGTGCCATCTGCCAGTGCAATCCAGTGTCACCTGCCAGTGCCACCTGCCAATGCCAGTTAGTGCCATCTGCCAGTGCCAACCATTGCCACCTGCCAGTGCCAATTCGTGCCATACAGTGCCACCTGCCAGTGAAATCCAGTGCCATCTGCCAGTACAATCCAGTGCCACCTTCCAGTGCCAATTAGTGCCACCTGTCAGTGATGCCAACCAGTGCCACCTGCCAGTGCTGTCCGTCAGTGCCATCTGTCAGTGCTGCCCATCAGTGACACATGTCAGTGCTGTCCGTCAGTGCCACCTGTCAGTGCTGCCCATCAGTGCAACCTGTCAGTGCCACCTGTCAGTGCCACCTGTCAGTGCCGCCCATCAGTGGCACCTAAGTGCTGCCTATTGGTGCCCATCAGTGCCACCTGTCAGTGCCCATCAGTTCTTAATCCCGCCGGATATTCTGATCGTGTGTACGGGGCATTAGACTTCCTTTCTACCTGGGACCTCTTTTATACCTGGCACTTAATTTGTGCCTGGGACCTCTTTTGTACCTGGGACTTTCTTTGTACCTGGGACCTCTTTTATACCTGGGACTTCCTTTGTGCCTGGGACCTCTTTTATAACTGGGACTTCCCTTGTCCCTGGGACCTCTTTTGTACCTGAAACTTCCTTTGTACCTGGGACCTCTTTTATACCTGGCACTTAATTTGTGCCTGGAACCTCTTTTATACCTGGAACTTCCTTTGTGCCTGGGACCTCTTTTATAACTGGGACTTCCTTGTCCCTGGGACCTCTTTTGTACCTGAATCTTCCTTTGTACCAGGGACCTCTTTTGTACCTTTGACTTCCTTTGTACCTGGGAATTTGTTTATACCTGGGACTTCCTTTGTGCCTGGGACCTCTTTTATAACTGGGACTTCCATTGTGCCTGGGACCTCTTTTGTAACTGAGACTTCCTTTGTGCCTGGGACCTCTTTTGTTCCTGGGACTTCTTTTATACCTGGAACTTCCTTTGTGCCTGGGACCTCTTTTTTAACTGGGACTACCTTTGTGCCTGGGACCTCTTTTGTACCTGGGACTTCTTTTATACCTGGAACTTCCTTTGTGCCTGGGACCTCTTTTTTAACTGGGACTACCTTTGTGCCTGGGACCTATTTTATACCTGGGACTTCCTTTGGAAGTCCTTTGGAGCACCAGCCACTCCTGCCTATGCTACTACAATGTTTCCCTGTTAAATATTTAAAAAATGAAACCCCTTAAAGTGGTTGAAGAAACCCTTTATTGACCACTTTGACCTACAGGTAAGCCTAGATTAAGGCTTACCTGTAGGTGCAATACATATCTCCTTAACCTACACGGTTAAGGAGATATTTGCAAGAAAGCCGACACGGATGTCTACAGCGCATGTGCACCATAGACAACGGCGCAGGCGCACTGAGTATGCCGTTTAATGAATGGGATCATGCCGTCACTGACGGCTCCCGCACGCACGGGAGTGACATCATCACGGCTCCGGCCAGTCACAGCGCCGGAGCTGCGATACACGGAAGTCACTCCGGGTATCATGGCGGCGATGGAGGAGGCGACCGAGGATGGCTGCGGGGGCTTCGATCTCAGGTAAGTAATTCATAATGAGCTAGTATGCTATGCATACTAGCTCATTATGCTTTTGACTTGCAGGTTGTTTTTTTTAGAGGCTTTACTTCCTCTTTAACACCAGCTGTATCCATATACTGTTTAATGGGTGTAATGATTAGTGCACATGGATTTTACCCAATATTGTATAGAAGTTAGTCAATTTCTCTATTTGGAGTAGCATAGAGGACATAATATATGTTTAGAAATATGAATGTATTTGCCATCCGTGTTCTGTATGATTTTGGATTAATATGTATTGACATGTATTGTGTGTTAAGGACCTGTGGGGACATTGCTCCTTGTAATACAACATTCTGATTAGTAGCAAATAGCAGTTGTTGCGGGTTGATCACCATTATTGATAATGTCTTAATTTTCGGGGCATTCAGCTACAACTAAATGGCCGACCATTTCCTATTTCTATTCGCTGAGCCAGCCGTCCAATAGCATCCCCCCCCCGAGGAAGACACGTGATTCTCTGTGTCGGCACACATTGGGGAGGGGATAGGATGGTGTTGGTAGTAGCAGCAGCTCTGGTGTTGTTTGCAGAGACCGCAAAACGGAACGATATCTCTATGGGTTTATACAGATTTGCCTGTTATAGTTTGGTGCACTGCCAGCACCTTGAATATGTGAGTACCCCTTTTTATGTTTTTTTTTTTTAAATAAAGGATTTTAAACGGTATTACACTATCTAGTTTGTTTCCTTCTCTCCTACTACAAGGACACCACTCTAGGAGGATCCAGGACACCTGAGCAGCCTTACCTATAGAGCCCAGGGGTGGTTCATCAGCGTGTATAGACGAAACGTAATTGTGCGGTCACGCGCTTGGAGGAGAGGGCAATAACAAAGGGGGGAGCACGGGAGTGTCGGCACCCACTTTTAAGTTTGAAGCACTTTTGCACAAGGATCTTCACTTTATACTTATCTTATATGGATTCCGTCAACACATTGTTCATTATAAACTGTCAACATTAAGCATGTTTTTACACGTAATGTTATGGAATATTTTATTAACAATAGTACTTTATTTTTATATGGTATTAGGTTTTATTAATATCTGGATTTACAGTATTCAGTCAGGTCCATAAATATTGGGACATCAACACAATTCTAATCTTTTTGGCTCTATACACCACCACAATGGATTTGAAATTAAACAAACAAGATGTGCTTTAACTGCAGACTTTCAGCTTTAATTTGAGGGTATTTACATCCAAATCAGGTGAACGGTGTCGGAATTACAACAGGTTGTACATGTGCCTTCCACTTTTTAAAGGACCAAAAGTAATGGGACAGATTAACAATCATCCATCAAACTTTCACTTTTTAATACTTGGTTGCAAATCCTTTGCAGTCAATTACAGCCTGAAGTCTGGAACGCATAGACATCACCAGACGCCGGGTTTCATCCCTGGTGATGCTCTGCCAGGCCTCTACTGCAACTGTTCCTGCTTGTTCTTGGGGCATTTTCCCTTCAGTTTGTCTTCAGCAAGTGAAATGCATGCTCAATCGGATTCAGGTCAGGTGATTGACTTGGCCATTGCATAACATTCTTTCCCTTAAAAAAACTCTTTGGTTGCTTTAAAATGCTTGTGAAAGGTTAAAAAAATATATATTGATTTTAGTTGGAGCTCTTTAAATTTGCTCAATTAAGCTTTGACAAAAAATAACAAAACTAAACAAATCCAATGCTGGAGTGGAACTATCATAAGTATTGAGTCTTGATAATGTATATAACTTTTATTGAGAAATATGAAGTGAATAAAATTTGATTGATATACAGTGCTATGAAGAATAATTTGCCCCCTTCCTGATTTATTTATTTTTTTGCATATTTGTCACACTTAAATTATTCAGATCATCAAACACATTTTAATATTGCACAAAGATAACTATAGTAAATACAAAATGCAGTTTTCAAATGATGGTTTCAAGGGAAAAAAGCTGTCCAAACCTGCCTGGCCCTATGTGAAAAAATAATTGCCCACTAAACCTAATAAATGGTTGTGTCACTCTTTGCGGCAACAACTGCAGTCAAGCATTAACCCAAGCACGCTTGAGCTTGAGGTCAGGAACTGATGGCCGGACATCCTCCATCAGGATTTTCTGGTAGAACGTAGAATCTGCAAAGCAGGCCCAGACCATCACACTACCACCACCATGTGTGACTATTGGTATGATGTTCCTTTTATGAAACGCTGTGTTAGTTTTACACCAGATGTAATGGAATGCACACCTTACAAAAAGTTCAACTTTTGTCTCAACAGTTTACAGAATATTTTCCCAAAAGTCTTGGGGATAATCAAGATGTTTTTTGGCAAATGTGAGATGAGCCTTTGTGTTCTTTTTGGTCAGCAGTGGCTGTGGCCTTGGAACTCTCCCATGGATGCCATTTTTGCACAGTCTCTTTCTTGATGTTGAATCATGAACCCTGACCTTACCTGAGGCTATTGAGGCCTGCAGTTCTTTAGATGTTGTTCTGGGTTCATGTATGACCTCCTGGATGAGTCATCCTTGTGCCCTAGGAGTAGTTTGGCATGATTGCCACTCCTGGTAAGGTTCACTACTGTTTCAAGTTTTCTTCATTTGCGTGTAATGGCTCTCACTGTGGTTTGCTGGAATCCCAAAGCCTTAGAAATGGCTTTGTAACCCTTTACAGACTGATAAGTGTCAATTACTTTGTTTCTCATCTGTTCTTGATTTTCTTTGATTTGCGGCATGATATGTTGCGTTTTGAGATCTGTTAAGCGATCTCTTGACTCAACAGGTCTGGCAGTAATCAGGCCTGGGTGTGGCAAGTGAAATTTAACTCAGCTTTCCAAAAAATGTGGTTAATCAATGTTCATTCATGTTTTTTTAAATTCCTTTTTCATATAGGGTCAGGCAGGGTTGGATAGCTTTTTTCACTTAATAAATTAAATCTTCATTTAAAAACTGCATTTTGTATTTACTCGGGTTATCTTTGTGTAATACTAAAATATGTTTGATGATCTGAATCATTTCAGTGTGATAAATATGCAAAAAAAAAATCAGGAAGGGGCAAATACTTGTTTACAGCGCTGTATGTCTGTAGAAATCGAGTTATTACTGTATTAATAACTATATTTCAATAATTCATATCGATGAGGAAAGTTCCAAGAAAATCCTTTCAGTTCTCATTTAAAAAACTCCAAAATTGATTTAATAATAAAAATAGCTAAATATTACAAAAACAGTGTCAAAATTTAGAATATAAAATAGCATTGATAAGCTTCTTATTCTTGAAATGAAGATTGTATAAATGTATCTTTGTGTGTGTGTAAGAAGGATTGTCAATGTCTCCTTGTGTCTGCTGGAGTGCACGTCTGCCCTTCAACAACAGCCTGTCTGTCTTTTTTCTAACTTACAACTCCTACAAGTTCCCTCTCAACTTTTTCCTATTTAAAACAAGCTTAAAAGTTCCTCAGAATACCCGCAAATTTTGAATGAGTATTCCCTCCCACTTCATCCAACAGGATGCTGAAATACAAAACCATCTCTAATCAAAACATTCCATTGGGATGGCAAAACTGACATGTAACCTTTTAACTTTATACAATTCAAGTTTCCTATCTTCTAAACCAAATACTACATATATCAGTAGATAGATTATATACGTTTAAAATGTAATGTACTTAATAATAATCCTAATCAGGAAATATTGTAATATAAAGAAATAACTTATATTTTTAGATAACATACTTAAACTCTGTTTCTTTGGACAAGGATGTAACCTGATCTCTTACGATGGGGGGAGGTGAATGGTCAATTCACTAGGGCTGAAACAACTAATCGATTAATCGTCAACTAATCGATTATGAAATGAATCGATTACTATTTTCATAATCACTTAATCGGCCAGTAACATAATGGGGTTAAAAAAAACTAAATGTAGTCCTTTATAGTACAAAAAGAGCAAATACTCGCTACTGTAAATATTACTTTCCCTGTTGCACAGTAAAAAAAAAACCTTACTGTAGCAATAATTTGCTCTTTTTGTACTATGAAGGGCTAATATTTTTTTTATTTTTTTTATGTTATTATTTTTCATTATGTTACTAAATGTCTTAGGCCTGGTTCCCACCCATATGTTTTTTGGTGCTTTTTGCAGAAACGCACTACAGTTAATTTAACGTTTACATCTATGCTTTTTTCAGCTGCTGCGTATTTGAAAAAGGTCCTTGACCCTTTCCAATACAAAACAGTGCTTTTTTGGTTCAATATACTTCAATGGAGAAGCTGCAGAGAAGCATGCAGTGCATTTTTGCAGCAATTTGTGTATTTTAATCTGCCGAACAACAAATTGGCCCAAAAAAAGGAATAAAAAAGCAAAAAACAGCAAATCGTGTGCGCAAAAAGCACTGCATAAACTGATCAAATGCAAACTGCATAGGTGTGTACCGAGCCTTATGCTGGCCACACGGATCAATTTTCAGACGAGGATATTCATGTGAAAAAAGTCTGATGATATTTACCAGATTCAATCTCTAATAGTATATACAGTATATCCCTTCTGTCTGTTATTCTCAGAGTGTATTAAAGATTTTACTCCCTAACCATACAGTTGGTTATTTTATATTTACCCCTGCGTATAGAGATATTTAGGAATAAATAACTTTTTTTAAAACTTTACATATTAACTAAATTATACACCGCACTTTTTTTTTTTAAGGTTATTAACCGATTAATCGAAACAATAATCGGCCAACTAATCGATTATGAAAATAATCGTTAGTTGCAGCCCTACAATTCACTCTAAATTATAACCATATGTGAGATGTTCATAGAACTGCCCAAGAAATGTATTTGAAGCTTCAAACAAATCTTTACATAAATATATGTAAAAATCTATACATATATTTATTTCACTTTATCCATATCTAGAATATATGATGATGTACATAAGAAAGTCAATTATGTCTAACAATGTCATTATGTGTGGGTCCCATAAAAGTCAACTGTTCTGACTATTCTTGGTATAAATAATTTTTTTGAAATGTCACTTTTGTTGGAGCAAATCTTAGAGGTGTGCCAGTTCTCATTTATGCATCTCCCAACAAAGTTATTTAACCACTTTAACCCCCTTCCATTCAAGGCCAACGTTCAGCTTTTAGCGCTATCACATTTTCAATGACAATTACTCAGGCAGGCAACACTGTACCCAAATTACACTTTTATCATTTTTTAGAGACATATTCTTTTAATCATCACTGTTTTTTTTTTTAACTTTTCACTATATAAAATGAAAAAAATACCAATGGTTTTGAAAAATGTATTCTGCTACATTATTTTAGTAAAACTAACCCAAAAACAGTGTGTATTATTTAGTCTGTATGAACGTTATAGAGTCGTCTACAAGCTATGATATATATATATATATATATATATATATATATATATATATATATATATATATATATATTTGAAAACTCATCATTCCTCACGTACTGATGGCCTATTCGGGAGATCCTAAAATTCAGGCACAGCACAAATAACCCCCAAATGAACCCTTTTTGGAAAGGCAGTCCAAGTAAGAGGCTGTTAAGTTTTTTATTGTTTTGTCAGTTTTTTGGAAAATGAAGAAATTAAATAAAATGTGTTTGTTTTTTTCACAAAGTGGTAATTTTAACAGGCTATTTCTCACACATAACATAGGCATACTTGCAATTACACACCAAAACACATTCTGCTATGTCTACTGTGTATGGAAATACCACATGTGTGAGACTCTTTCACAGCCTAGATCAGTGATGGCAAACCTTGGCACCCCAGATGTTTTGGAACTACATTTGCTCAATGATGCTCAACTACACTGAAGAGTGCAATGAGCATCATGGGAAATGTAGTTCCAAAACATCTGGGGTGCCAAGGTTCGCCATCACTGGCCTAGCACCTAGAAGATTCACATCCTGACCCACAGCTCTTTGAACACCCATATCCCTAACCAGAGATTGACAGAAAAACGCTGATCTTGCGAATCCTGGATGTGGTTGTACTTTGCTATTATGCTATGTGGTGCCAGTAATTTGTGTATATAGGGTGTATGAGTACTAATTTTATTGAATTGTCTTTTTGTATCTCTATATGCAATTTAGTATTTTATCTTTGTATCTAATGAATAAATTCTAATACCTTTTAGATTATCTACCAGTGTGCTTTTAAAGTCCAATTATTTCATTTTCAATCTGTTCCTATATACTCAGTATGGAGTTGATGGCACACTATTACCCGTAGTTTCACAGTGTCACCCTGTGAAAATACATTCTAGTCAAAAAAAAATGTTTCCATTAACCACTTGTGCTTAATCCATAATATATATTGAATTAAGCACAAGTGGTAAATGTTGTAACAGGCAGTTGTTCTTTTACTAGCTTGCACAAAAAGATTGGTTTTGATTTATATGTTTATTTCTCACGTAGTTTATGCATTAGTAAGCAGCGCAGCACCTTTTGCCATTTTATATATTGAGCATTTTATTGTAAGAACACATTCTTGGTGCTTGCAGCAGCCTTTCATTCAGTTATTATTAATTTACACTGATTCATTGGTAGCGCAGGAGTTTTATTTTCTGGTATGGCGTATTGTGGTGATCAGAACGCTGGTATGAGGTATGGCAATGAACAGGGCATTGGTATGGTGAATGGCGGTGATTCTAGCGCTGGTATGGTGTATGGCGATGATCGGGACACTGATATGAGGTATATCGGTGTTCAGGAAGTTGGTATGGTGGTGATCAGGACTTTGGTATGGTGTATGGCATGAGCACTAGTGACACTGGGACAGGTGACAGGGCCTAGCTGCACACTTTAATATTGTTACACTTGGGGCAGTGATCAGGGGTACTGGGGTAGGCTGGCACTGCAGTCTGTGAGTGTACATGCAGTCTAACAGGTGTCCGTTCACCTCTCTAAATGGTGTATGACCTGTGACATGAAATGGTCTTCTACAACCTCACCTCAGTAGCAGAGTTTGGCTGTTACTCACCCAGTTTTATACCTCCTTCACAGCTGTTTCTGTTTCAGTTAGTGACTGTAAAGCAACCTAAATATTAAATTGATGATAATTAGCCCCGGCTTGGTATAATTGGTTAACCACTTCAGCCCCGGACCAATTGGCAGCCAAAGGACCAGGCCCCTTTTTGCAATTCGGCACTGCGTCGCTTTAACTAACAATTGTGCGGTCATGCGACGTGGCTCCAAAACAAAATTGGCGTCCTTTTTTTCCCACAAATAGAGCTTTCTTTTGGTGGTATTTGATCGCCCCCAGGCGGTTTTTATTTTTTTTGCGCTATAAACAAAATAGAGCGACAATTTTGAAAAAAAATGCGATATTTTTTACTTTTTGCTATAATAAATATCCCCAAAAAATATATATAAAAAAACATTTTTTTTCCTCAGTTTAGGCCGATACGTATTCTTCTACATATTTTTTTGGTAAAAAAAAATCGCAATTAGCGATTATTGATTAGTTTGCACAAAAGTTATAGCGTTTACAAAATAGGGGATAGTTTTATAGCATTTTTTATAATATTTTTTTTTTTATTAGTAATGGCGGCGATCAGCGATTTTTGCGATCATGCGACATTTTGGCGGACACATCGGACATTTTTGACACATTTTTGGGACATTTGTCATTTATACAGCAATCACTGCTATTTAAATAGCACTGATTCCTATGTAAATGACAGTTGTAGTTAGGGGGTTAACCACTAGGGGGCGGGGAGGAGTCAGTGTGACGTGTTGTGTTTTTTTTTACAGCAGGGGGGCGTGGCTGTACGTCTGACGTCATTGATTGGCGTTCCCGATGACAGGGAACCGCCGATCACTGACAGTCAGTGTAGGAAGCGCGGGGAGAGGTTTGTTTACGGGCAGGCAAATTAAAGGGGACGTACAGGTACGTGCTTTTGCCTGCCCGTGCCATTCTGTTGACGTATATCTACATGAGGCGGTCGGGAAGCGGTTAATCATACACCTGACTCCAATCCTACAAAATCCCTGACTTTGTGCAAGTGTACAAAGTGCGCAAGTGTAAGAATTGATGCTGGTTTGAAGCCAAAGGGTAGTCACAACAAATATTGATTTGATTTAGATCTTGTTCTGTCACTTTGCATTTTGTAAATTGATACAAATAAACAATTAAAATAAATCTTTTTGAAAGCATTTTTACTTTATTTTTTTTATTTTTTTTACTTTTTTATTTTTTTCATTATTCAACTTAAATACCACCAAATAAATTGTATTTAAAAAAACTGTTTAATAAATAATAAAGAGTAAAGTTGGTATAAACGGCTTATGCTGACTTTACTAGACATTTATTAGCATCATGAACAGAAGCAATCTTTCATCATTTTCAGACTCTGGGGACAGACACAGAATTATGAAAATTCCCCAGTTCATTCCCCAGTCACATCTACCAGTATAAATGGGGTAACTGAGAAAATATATAACACACCTTATAGATGACTAGAACTATAAGTGGAATATTTACACTCATGCCCATCGCTTTGGGGAGAAGAAACACATAATTTCAGAAGTAAAATATTAGTATCACTAATAAAGAAGTGCTTTGTCTTTTGATCTTCTCTTCTCGAATTTTTGAATTTTCTCACGTTTCCAAGGAATTCCAAATAATATATAGAAATGTAAATATTAATACACATTGTATGTTTTAAAGACATGCACGCCATCAGCATCAGGGGTGGATTAATATGGGGGGGGGGGCATAATTGGCATTTGCCTCTGGAACCCACAAAGACAATGTCCCGACAATGGAGTGCCATTATAGATCTCCTGTCTCAATCCTAAAGGTGCTATAGGAAGGTAAGTGAGCAATTGGAGAGGAGATTTTTAAATTTCAATATACTGTATGGGCTCAATGTGATTCAATGTATTGTTTCAGGAATTACAAAAATATAAAAAAAGAGTGATTTATATTGTATCTAGTCCTAATGAGGATTCTAAATGTATATTTTATGAGATAAAGATGCAATCACAAAGTGAAAAAGATTGTACTGGAAAACTAACAAGAACATTGCCTTGGGTAAGTCCATGTATTATGCCGCGTACACACAGTAGGAATTTACGACCGTGTGTATGCCCATCGGTCTTTTTCTGTCGGAATTTCTGACGGATTTTGGATTGAGAACCTGTTCTTAATTTTTCCGACAGAAAACCTTTTCTATCGGATTTTCTGATCGTGTGTATGCAATTCCGACAAGCAAAATTCCGACGCATGCTCGGAAACAATTTGACGCATGCTCAGAAGCATTAAACTTCCCTTTTATAGCGCAGTCAAACGTTTTTTAAGGCGTGGTGTTATTGACCATCGGAATTTGGTGTGACCGTGTGTAGGCAAGACAGTTTGAGCGAAATTCCGTCGGAATTCCGACGGGAAAACCATCAGAGCTTTTTCCGACGAGAATTCCGACCGTGTGTGCGCGGCATTAGAGTAAAGCTGGCTATACTTTATCTACTGAGCTGGCCGGGGAGGGAGTCTATTACACATTTTTAAAGGTCTTACTGTGAAGAAACCTTTCCATATTTGAAGATGAAATCTTTTTTCCTCTAGACGTAGAGTGCCCCCTTGACCTTAAAGTGAAAAACTCAACACCAAGTTCGCTATATGGACCCCTTATATATTTGTACATTTTGATCATATCCCCCCTTAAAGCGGAGGGCCACCCTAAAAAAAAAAAAAATTCCATTAATATTCTTAAAAAAATAAACATTTGAAAAAAAAAACTATTTTTACTTGCCAGAAACCCCTGTTGCTAGGCAGTCTTCCTAATCTGCCTATTCCTATTCCGCGGCGCTGTTTCTTCAGTTCCTCCTCTTTGGCGAGCAGCTTCCGTTGCCTTCTGGGACATGTGTGTGTCCCAGAAAACAACAGAGCCATTCACAAAGTGCTGCGCGACTCAAGCATGCACAGTAGGAAACGGGCAGTGCCTGTTTCCCTTAGTTAGCACCCGATCCAACATCGCGGTCTCGCTGGGCAGGTAAGTGTCCTTATTAAAAGTCAGCAGCTACAGTGTTTGTAGTTGCTGAGTAAAAAAAAAAAAAAACGGTGGACCTCCTCTTTAATCCCCTCTTCTCAAGAGTGAATAGATTCAGTTCCTCTAATCTTTCCTCATAGCTGAGCTCCTCCATCCCTCTTATCAGTTTGGTTGCCCTTCTCTGGACTTTCTCAAGCTCCCCGATATCCTTTTTGAGAACTGGTGCCCAAAACCTAACTGCATATTCCAGATGAGGTCTTACTAATGATCTGTACAGGGGCAAAATGATATCTCTCTCTCTGGAGTCCATACCTCTCCTAATACAAGAAAGGACTTTGCTCGCTTTGGAAACCACAGCTTGGCATTGCATGTTATTATTGACTTTTTTTTTACTTTTTAAAACACAATAAGTTTTTATATCTTTTGAGGTTTTTTTCAGTAATATTGGAATTGATTATGGACTATATGTTTAACCACACAATTTTTTATGTATGATCACATGTTCAGAACCACCATAATTTAGCTTATATTTAAATGTGTAACAATTTGATAAGATATATGCACATTATTTGGTAATTACACATGCTATTTTTTAGTCACGTTCAGTCACTGAATCAGTGACATTTAGCAATTACTTTTCTTAAGGAGGTATTTGAGTTTGTTTTGTACACCAATTTTTTGGTTTGTTTGGCGGAGGTATTAGTCACATTCTAAGAAACTTGTATGGTTGCAATGGATTGATAATGTGTGCGTAATATAGTGTACATGGAATGTGTGGTAGAACTAGGCATATAGCATTGTATTTTTAGGTATTACCGTTCACAGTAGATGGCTCATCCATAGCACTCTATTCAAGGGTAATTAGCTTGTTTATATTATACATACCTGATATTCACTAGGTGTGTTAATTAATTAGCGCCCCTATTACACCATAGAACCTATTTTCTAAATCACGCCGATTTTTATAGGGAGCAGCTCATTATTGCTTACAATATTTATTATTCAATATTTGTTTTTGTTAGTTTATATATTTATTGCATACCCTCAATCAATTAGGGATTCAATAATAATTTGCCTATATATTCCAAGCGCGGGGTTAAGCAACCAATACTACTGGTTGTCCCTATTTCTATGTTATTATTGAGCTTATGATCTACCAAAACCCCCAGATCCTTCTCCACCATTGATTCCCCCAGTTTTACTCCCCCTAGTATGTATGATGCATGCATATTCTTATCCCCTAAGTGTATAACTTTACATTGATAAATAGAGATGGGCCGAACACCCCCCTGTTTGGTTTGCACCAGAACAGAGAAAAAGTTTTGACCTGAACGGTGAACCCTATTAACCACTCATGGACCGCCCGCCATCCTTTTACGTCGCTACTTTGGAGAGGAATATCGTTGTTATGGCAGCAGCTATTTGCCATAACCCCAGTATCCTCCTCTTCAGCGGGCGGTCCGCTTTCAGATAAAAGTGCTCTCTGTAGCGGATTTACCGCAAGATCACTTTTATCTGTGGCGGGAGAGGGGCGCCCCTCCTGCCATGCTCCGGTGCTCTCCGCCACTTACCGAAGCCATTGGCAGCGGCGGAGGCGTTCGGGTCCTGTCCCTGGCTTGGCATGGAGACGAGTGAGGGGAAGATGGCCCCCATCTGTCTCCATATCATTGCAAGGCAGAAGCGACGTCAAAACGTCACTTATGCCCATAGCTCTTAAAGGAACATTTTTTTTAATTGCATTTTAGTGTAAATATGAGGTCTGAGGTCTTTTTGACCCCAGATATCATATTTAAGAGGTCCTGTCATGATTTTTTTCTATTACAAGGGATGTTTACATTCCTTGTAATAGGAATAAAAGTGACACTTTTTTTTCTTTTTAAAGAACAGTGTAAAAATAAAAAATAAAAGGTAAAATAAATAAGAAAAAAAAATGTTTTAAACACGCCCCGTCCCGCCGAGCTCGTGTGCAGAAGCGAACGCATACAGGAGCATCGCTTGCATATGAAAACGGTGTTCAAATCACACATGTGAGGTATCGCTGCGATCGTAAATAATTCTAGCCCTAGACCTCCTCTGTAACTCAAAACATGCAACCTGTAGAATTTTTTAAACGTTGCCTATGGATATTTTTAAGTGTAAAAGCGTGACATGTTGGGGATCAGTTTACTTGGCGTAACATTATCTTTCACAATATTACAAAAAAAAAATTGGGCTAACTTTACTGTCGTTATTTTTTAATTCAAAGAAGCTCATTTTTTCCAAAAAAAGTGTGCTTGTAAGCCCCCGTACACACGGTCGGAAAGTCCGACCACAAAATCCATCAGATATTTTCAGACGGATTTTGTCCGAAACTGGTGTTGCATACACACGGTCGGACAAAGTTGTCGGACAATCCGATCTTTCCGAACGTGGTGAGGTTCGTTGTATATGACGGAACTATGTAGAGGCTAGTAGCCAATAGCTTTGGTCTCATAGTTTGATCTGAGCATGCGTGGCACTTTGTCCGTCGGAATTCTCTACACACGATCGGAAAAAGTCTGATCGGATTTTGTTGTCGGAAAATTTGAGAGCAGGGCGAATAAAGTCCGATGGAGCCCACACATGGGCGGATTTTCCGACAACATTTTCCGTCAGAATTTCCAACCGTGTGTACGGGGCAGAAGACCGCTGCGCAAATACGGTGTGACAGAAAGTATTGCAAGGACCGCCATTTTATTCTCTAGGGTGTTAGAAAAAAATATATATCATTTTTGGGGGTTCTAAGTAATTTTCCAGCAAAAAAAAAAAATGTTTTTAACTTGTAAACACCAAATCTCAGAAAGAGGCTCGATCCTTAAGTGGTTAAAGTCTATGGGACTCGAACGTGATAAAATCAAAAGTCCCCATTTTGAAGACTTATATGCAAGTAATTGTCTTTAAAAAGGGTATGGGGTCTGGATACTGCCCAGGGGGACATGTATTGATGAAAATTTGAATTTAACCACTTCAGCCCCGGAAGATTTGGCTGCTCAATGACCAGGCCATTTTTTTGTGATTCGGCACTGCATCGCTTTAACTGACAACCGTGCGTCGCTGTACCCAAACAAAATTGACTTATTTTTTCCCCACAAATAGAGCTTTCTTTTGGTGGTATTTGATCATCCCTGCATTTTTTTGGTTTTGCACTATAAGCAAAAAAGAGCGACAATTTGGACACCTACTGTAGTTCTCTGCCTGTACCTCTGTACGACCTTTCTGTTAAAGAGCTGAGGAAGTTTCAATGGACTCAGATTGCATTGACGGCACTCTCATAGTCTCTTGAAAACAAAGTCTATTTGCCATGGTGACACACAGAACTTGTAGTTCATTCATTCATAGATCTCTTTGCCTGCACAACATCACCAATTTTAAATGTGACAGTGACTGCAGGGAAGAGGAACTCCTGACTCTGGGATGAAGGTCGGGGTGCCCTAAATATGTGTGCAACATGTAATATGTTCCTCAAAGTCAACCTAACCTTTAATTCCTATTGAAACATATCTGCATAGAAAAACAAAAAAAAAAAAACCTGATAATAAATAAATATACATATACTTTTTCTTCATCATGAATTTCTTCTACGGTCCCGTTTTATAATTTATTTTTATCTTGTAGAAAAACACATATATGGTGGCTTTATTCAATCTGCCATGTGAAAAAAATGTGTGAGGTCAATCAGACTCAGGTCACACAGATTCGTTTACTTGGGTTCCGTGGCCTGGCCAAATTGAAAGCTCTATTATTTATTGTGGTTCTTTTAGCCTACCTTATCATACTCGGTGGAAACGTTCTGATTATCATTTTGGTAACAACTTTTGAACATCTTAAAATCCCGATGTTCTTCTTTCTCAAGCACTTGGCCACAGCAGATGTCCTACTGACCACCAGTGTTGTCCCCATGATGCTGGATATTATATTCATTGAGGAAGGAAGACTATCATTTGTTGGATGCATTACTCAGTTGTATGTCTTTGGCATTTCTGGATTCTTGCAATGTCTTCTGATTGCTGTTATGTCCTATGATCGATACTTGGCTGTTTGCAAGCCATTGCATTATGCTTCACTTATGAACCCTCATGTTTGCCTCCAGTTGGTTCTTGCCTCCTGGTTCTTAGTTACCCTGGTAACATCATATGAAATAATGGTGGTGGTTCAACTTAACTTTTGTGGAATTAATTATATTGATCATTTTTTCTGTGATTTTGGACCAGTCGTAGAGCTGTCCACCTCAGACACATCCAATTTGATGCTACAAGACTTTGTAATTTCCATATTCATGATATTTTGCCCTTTCACATTCATAATCATAACCTACATGTACATTTTCTTCATCATCCTGAAGATATCTTCTGCTTATGGTCGAAGAAAGGCCTTCTCCACATGTAGCTCCCACCTGACTACTGTCTGTGTCTATTATGGAACTTTGATCACCGTATACATGGTACCAGGAGATGACAGCACAGTGAGCATGAACAAATATAGGTCTTTGGTGTACACTGTGGTGACACCACTGCTAAATCCCATTATATACAGCCTCAGGAACCAGGAGATCAGGAAAGCCTTGCTCAAATTTGTCATCAAACTCAAAACAGACAGCTTTAAATTTTGAGAGTACACTTTTTGTTTTAATTTTCTTCATGTTTTATTTTATTATTTGTTAATAGAGACTTCAGACATGAGCAAACATTTGTTTAGGTTGCAATAAGTTGAACAATTCAAAAAACAAAAATGACAGTATATGTACAGATGATGAAAACATGGCTCCAAATCCAACTTTCCAAAGCCAGAATTTTGGTTGGAAGCCAAACAGTGGGGACACTGTGTGGAGAGTGAACAAATTTTGCTTTTTTGACTGCTGGTGATTGCTGGATTGCATTTTTAGGTTCTTTCTGGGCCTTTTTCTTTTATCTTTTTAATACCCTAGCTGACACTTTTTAAACAGTTTTTTTTTTTTCTTTCCTTCCTTCAGCTTACTAATTAAGGGGAGTGTTTGCTCCCAGGTGCTTGAGGCCTATATAAGTTTGTGTAGAGCTCATCGTGAGCCTGCTCATCCTTGAGACAGGTTGAACTCTGTGCAAGTGGAACTATTCTAAGTGGTGAGTTAAAACCAGAGTTTAAAACAGGGGTTAAGACAGGAGTCTTCAAACCTGTGACATCTTAAACTTCCTACAAGCAATTATTTTGTAACTGGGAAATGAGTGCTAGCAGGGTTGGAGGTTTTGCTCAGTGCACAGTGTGCCACATGTATGCAAATTTGGTGCAACTGCTCCAGGATGGATACCGCTGTGACAGATGTGAGCGGGTTGCCCTTCTGGAAGCTCGCATTAGAGATCTGGAGGAGCAAGTTGCAACACTGGGCAGAAAGGACAACCTTGAAAGGGGTCCTCTCCTTGCTGAGCAGGTGGTCAGTAGGGGTGATGTGGAGGGTGGAGGGGCAAGTCAGGATTATCAGATAGGAAGATGGGTTAATGTAGTTAGAGGGAGTGGAAGGGGCTCGCGGAAAAGGAAGGCCAGTCCTGTATTTGTGCATCTTCTCTGAAATATTGCCTGTGCCATGTGCAACACAGGAAAGGCAGGGGGCGATTAGAGAGCTGAATGCATGGCTAAAGACCTGGTGTAGAGAAGAGGGATTTGGGTTTCTAGAGCACTCGGCTGACTTTTCATTGGGGTGCAACCTATATGCTAATGACGGTTTGCACTTGAATGGAAGGGGGTCTGCTGTGCTGGGGAGAGGTTTATGGGAAGGCTGGAGGAGTATTTAAACAAGGATTGAGGGGGAGGGTGAACTAGAATTACATCGGGCAGACAGGTTATCTAGGGGTCTGACATTAATTGAGGATGGAATGGGAATAGACGGGGGGAGGGTTATGGCAGGTGACAGGACATTTCCCATGTTGCAAACTGCCATTGGAAACTATAGTGCCATCTGTACTACTAAAAATGATATGAAAAACACCAGAGCAAAATGTAGTAATGCATTAAAGTGTTTGTTCACCAATGCCAGAAGTCTGCCAAGCAAAACAGGTGAGTTGGAAGCTCTGGTGCATGAGGAGAGCTATGATGTAATTGGTATAGCTGAAACTTGGCTTCAATCTTCACATGACTGGGCTATTAATATTCCTGGCTATGCACTCTTTCGGAGAGACAGAGTAAATAGGAGAGGTGGAGGGGTCTGTCTCTATGTGAGAAGTGATCTCAAAGCAAGCGTGAAAGAGGGCCTGGTTGATGGAGAGTGTGATGAGTCTGAAGCATTATGGGTGGAACTGCATACAGATGTGCGTAGTTCTAAGCTAATCATTGGGGTTTGTTATAGACCACCCAATGTTCACGAGTAGGTGGAGACTCAGCTCCTTGCACAGATGGAAAGGGCTGGAAGGGCTGGGACGGTGATAATAATGGGGGATTTTAACTACCCAGAAATTGACTGGAGTAATGGCACTGCTGGGACAGTTAAAGGGCAAAAATTTATAAACCTATTACAGGACAATTTTATGGTCCAGTTTATTGAGGCCCCAACCAGGAATGATGCTCTTCTGGATTTGCTAATCTCAAACCATGCAGAGCTTATTACTAATGTTCAGATAAAGGAACACCTGGGTAACAGTCATCATAACATGATTTCATTTGATGTTAGCTGTAAGCAAGAAATACATACAGGAAAGATAAAAACGCTCAACTTCAAGAGAGCAAATTTTCCAAGGATGAGGGCTGCTCTCCAGGACTTGGACTGGGAGGGAATATTGTCATCAATGAGCACAGAACAGAAATGGGAATTCTTCAAAAAGACTGTCTGGGACCTCACTGCAAAGTATATTCCCATGGGCAATAAGTTTAAAAGGCTTAAAATAAAACCTATGTGGCTCACGGTCAAAGTTAAAAAAGCTATGAAAAATAAGAAAAGAGCTTTTAAAAAATATAAAAGTGAGGGAACACTAGTGTTGTTTAAATGTTACAAAGAATTTAACAGAATATGTAAAAAGGAAATCAAGGATGCAAAAATTCTAAACGAACGACAGATTGCAACAGATAGTAGGACAAACCCAAAAAAATTCTTCAAATATATTAATAGTAAAAAGGTCAGGTCTGAGCATGTAGGCCCTTTACAAAATAATCTAGAGTGGGGGACAGGGGACAAAGAGAAGGCTCATTTATTAAATACTTTCTTCAGCTCTGTGTATACAAAGGAGCATGGGGGAGCTCATGTCCATAATGGGGGTGGTATTGACACAGCCCCGAAGGATCCACAATGGCTCAAAAGTGATATGGTCCAGAAATATTTAGACAGAATAAAGGTGGATAAAGCACCTGGACCAGATGGCATCCACCCACGGATCTTAAAAGAATTGAGCTCTGCAATTTCAAAGCCATTGTATTTAATTTTTTAGGGACTCATTAATGACGGGAATAGTACCACTGGATTGGCGCAGGGCAAACGTGGTGCCTATATTTAAAAAGGGAACAAAGTCTTTACCATGTAACTATAGACCTGTTAGTTTAACTTCTATAGTTGGGAAGATACTGGAGAGATTAATAAAAGACCACATAGACGTGTTCTTGCTGGAAAAAAACATTTTAAGCAATAGACAGCATGGGTTCATGAAAGACAGAAGTTGTCAGACAAACCTGATTTCTTTTTATGAGGTGGTAAGTAAAACCTTGGACAGAGGCGTGGCGGTGGACGTGGTATACTTGGATTTTGCAAAAGCGTTCGATACAGTTCCCCACACACGGCTCATGTGTAAGGTAAGGTCTACAGGTTTGGAAATATCGGTTTGTAAATGGATAGAAAACTGGCTAAAAGACAGAATTCAGAGAGTTGTGGTTAATGATTCTTACTCTGAATGGTCTAAGGTTATCAGTGGTGTACCCCAAGGTTCAGTGCTGGGGCCCTTACTTTTTAATATCTTTATTAATGATATTGGGTCTGGGATCAAAAGTAACATTTCTGTCTTTGCAGATGACACCAAGCTATGCAGTGGAATAACGTCCTTACAGGAGGTCTCCAATTTACAAGCCGACATCAATGCTCTGTCTAATTGGGCGACTATGTGGCAGATGAGGTTTAATGTTGATAAATGTAAAGTTATGCACTTGGGGGCTAAGAATATGCATGCATCATACATGCTAGGCTGAGTACAACTGGGGGAATCCGTAGCGGAGAAGGATCTGGGGGTTTTTGGTAGATCATAAGCTCAATAATAGCATGCAATGTCAAGCTGTGGTTTCCAAAGCAAGCAAAGTCCTTTCTTGTATTAAGAGAGGTATGGACTCCAGAGAGAGAGATATCATTTTGCCCCTGTTCAAATCATTAGTAAGACCTCATCTGGAATATGCAGTTCAGTTTTGGGCACCAGTTCTCAAAAAGGATATCGGGGAACTGGAGAAGTGCAGAGAAGGGCAACCAAACTGATAAGAGGCATGGAGGAGCTCAGCTATGAGGAAAGATTAGAGGAACTGAATTTATTCACTCTTGAGAAGAGGAGAATAAGGGGGGATATGGTCAACATGTACAAATATATAAGGGGTCCATATAGTGAACTTGGTCTTGAGTTATTCACTTTACGGTCAACACAGAGGACAAGGGGGCACTCTTTACATCTAGAGGAAAAGAGATTTCATCTCCAAATATGGAGAGGTTTCTTCACAGTAAGAGCTGTGACAATGTGGAATATACTCCCTGCAGAGGTGGTTCTGGCTAACTCAGTAGATTGCTTTAAGAAAGGCCTTGATACTTTCCTAAATGTACATAATATAACTGGGTACTGACATTTATAGGTAAAGTTGATCCAGGGGTAATCCGATTGCCTCTCGGGGGATCAGGAAGGGATTTTTTTTCCCCTGCTGTAGCAGATTGGAGCATGCTCTTTTGGGGGTTTTTTTTTGCCTTCCTCTGGATCAACTGTGGGTATAATATGGGGTTTATTGTATTGTACGATATATTTTATTTTTATTTGTTATTTCTTTATTTTTTTTTATGGTTGAACTGGATGGACTTTTTTCGGCCTAGCTAACTATGTAACTATGTAACTTGAAAATATAATGAATTACAGCATGCCTCCACCCATAATTCAAAAGCAGCTCAAATTAACCACCGTAAAGGGTAAGTTCAGCTTTACAGAAAACTCTGTAAGGTAACTTACACAGGTGCCCCTCCTCACCCCCCGCCCCGTTCCCGCTGACCTGGACCGCGACTATCTCCGCTTCTAAGCCCCAGCATATATGAGCCAGGAGCCCGGAGCTTAGAAATCCTTTCTGCTGAATGTCCAAAATGTACCCCATCAGGAGGGACGTTTGGAGCATTCTAATTGGTCAACGCCGTCACATGAATGAATGAATGAATGAATGAATAACTTGTATAGCGCTACAATGCGAACTGAATCGCCTCAAGGCGCTGTATTGGCATTGGTTGTCGAGCTTCTAGAAGAGGTGGGTCTTGAGTTTCTTCCTGAAGGCCTGATGATTTTCTTCCATGCGAATGTCGGTTGGTAGAGCGTTCCATAGCCGTGGACCTTGGACAGCGAATCTCCGTTCCCCCTTTGATTTGTAACGGGATTTAGGAATGAGGAGAAGATTTTGATTAGCCGATCGAAGACTGCGATTCGGTGTGTAGTGTTTTATTTTCTCGCGAAGGTATTGCGGGGCGTTTCCATGTGCGCATTTGTGGGTGAGGCAGAGGGTTTTGAATGCGACCCGATTCCTTACATTTAGCCAATGTAGGTTCCTCAGGGAAGGGGAGATGGATTCCCAGGGCTTTTTTCCTGTTATCAGCCTTGCCGCTGTGTTTTGGATAAGTTGTAAGCGTGCAAGTTGATATTGGGGTAATCCTATGTAAAGGGAGTTAGCATAGTCGAGTCGAGAATTGATGATCGTTCCAACTACCACTGCTTTGTCCTCTTTTGGAATGAAGGGGAGGAGTCTGCGTAGCAGGCGGAGCAGATGGTGAGAACCACTGACCACTGCTCCTATTTGGGCATCCATTGACATTTCTGAGTCAAAAATGACTCCGAGACTCTTAGCCTTGGTCCTTGGGGCGATGGTCTGTCCAAAGATGGTAGGAGGTGTCCAAGGGATCTTGGTTCGGGGGTTATGATTTGCATGTAGAATAAGAAGTTCTGTTTTTGATTCATTAAGTTTGAGGGAGCTAGTAGTCATCCAGTCGTCTATCATAGTGAGGCATTTTCCTAATTGCTGATGATGGTCTTTTTGTCCGGTAATACGAAAATATAATTGAGTGTCGTCGGCGTATGAGTGGAAGCAGAGGTCTGATGTTCTGATGATTTTGAGGAGTGGGCGAATGTAGATGTTGAAGAGCACTGGCGACAAAGGTGATCCTTGAGGGACTCCACAGGAGATTGCCCGGGTTTCAGAGGTGAAAACTCCTAGTTTCACTGTCTGAGAGCGATTTCCTAGGAAGGATGCGAACCATTGCAGATCTGAGCCAGTGACTCCTGCTACTTCTGTGAGGCGGATGAGTAGAGTATTGTGGTCGACAGTATCAAACGCTGCACTGAGGTCCAATAGTACCAGGAGACATGAATCTCCGTAATCCGCTGCTTCGAGGGCATCGTCCCATATCTTCAGGAGTGCGGTTTCTGTCCCATGGCCTGGGCGGAATCCTGATTGTAACGGGTCCAGGAGTGTGTGTGTCCAGGTGGCGTTGTATCTGTTGTACTACCGCTTTCTCCATAATCTTGGAGATGTTGTTCAAGCTTGTTATTGGTCTGCGATGGTTGGGGTCCCGTGGGTCGAGGTTGGGTTTCTTTAGCAGGGGTTTGATGATGCCTTGTTTGAGGGCGCCTGGAACAATCCCTTCTTTGAACGATTGATTTATGAGGTGCGTTATGGTGGGAGCCAGGATGTCGGAGCATTCTTTCAGGAGTTTTGTGGGGATGATGTCAATGGAGGATGTGCTGTCTCTGAGATTTTTGATGATGTTTTTAGTAGTATCCGTGGTAATTGGGATCAGAGAAAACTTTGGTGGTTGTGGGATGTTTGTGTCGATATCGACTTTTTGCTCTGGTTGACTGCCGTCGGATGTCTTTTTCTGACCAATTGTTTTCCTGATGTTGTGATTTTATTGATGAAAAAATCAGATAATTCATTGCAGAAATCTTGGGTTTCATTGGCGGGGGGCTCTAAGCATGCCGGGTTCATCGACTGAGCGACTATTTTCCGGGGGCGGTTTAAGGCCGCTGAGATGGGCGGCGCAGACCAATCAGCAGCCTCATAGCCCGTCTCATCAGCTATGAATACACTGCATGGATGGAGAGAGGATTTCTAAGCCCCTGGCTCCTGGTGCGGATATACCAGGGCTTAGAACCAGAGATAGCAGCCGTCCAGGTCAGCGGGATTGAGGGGGGAGGGGGCGGGTGTGTCTAGGAGGGGCACCTGTGTAAGTTCACCTTACAGAGTTTTCTGTAAAGGTGAACTTACACTTTGAGTCCAGACACTTATACTCCCTTCCAGCCCTGGCCAATTTTCAATTTTCAGCTTTCAGCACTGTCACACTTTGAATAGCAAATACTCAGGCATGAAACACTGCACCCAAATTAAATTTGTATAATTTTTTTGAGATGGGTAGAGCTTTCTTATGGTGGTATTTAACCACTTCAGCCCCGGAAGATTTGGCTGCTCAATGACCAGGCTTTTTTTTGCGATACGGCACTGTGTCGCTTTAACTGGCAATTGCGCGGTCGTGCGCCGCTGTACCCAAACAAAATGATGTCCTTTTTTTCCCACAAATATAGCTTTTTTTTGGTATTTGATCACCTCTGCAGTTTTTATTTCTTGCGCTATAACAAAAGAAGAGCAACAATTTAAAAAAAAATAAAAACACAATATCTTTTACCTTTTGCTATAATTAATATCCCAATTTTAGAAAAAAAAAAAGCCTCAGTTTAGGCCGATATGTATTCTTCTACCGTACATATCCTCCGGGGGTGGCAATCCCAAGCCAACACTCTCAAGACGTCGGTAGAACTCGGTCCGGGAAAAGACTCCTCCATCTGACATCCAGCCATTCCTCCCCACGTCCACATATATAAACTCATATGTCGCCGACACTACCGCCATCAACATGATACTATGAAACCCCTTATAGTTAAAATAGTATGACCCCGAATGGGGTGGTGGGACAATGTGGACATGCTTCCCATTGATTTCCCCTCCGCAGTTAGGAAAATCCCACCGCTGGGCAAACTGGGAGGCCACAGTCTGCCATTCCTGTGGCGTGGAAGGAAACTGTGAAGTCAAACAAGAAAAATATAATTAGTAATTTTGATAATAAACATTACAAGCAGATTATACACAAACATTGTTGGCAAACATCAGTATAACATTTCTTGTAGTATTTAACCACTTCCCGCCCGGTCAATAGCATATTGACGTCCAGGAAGTGGTTCTGTTATCCTGACTGGGCCCGTGGGGGTGTGCATTGCGGCGATCGGTGGAGCGGTGGATCAGTCTGATGTCAGTCTCGATAAAGAGCCTCCGGCGGAGGCTCTTTACCACGTGATCACGATGTCACGATGATCACAATGTCAACAGGAAAAGCCGGTGATCGGCTTTTCCTCACTCACGTCTGACAGACACGAGTAGAGGAGAGCCGATCAGTGGCTCTTCTGACAGGGGGGTCTGCGCTGATTGTTTATCAGCGCATCCCCCCCTCAGATGCCCACACTGGACAACCAGGGACTCCACTAGGGCCTCCAGGGAAGTGGGCAACATGTGGATGGCCAGGTATGTACCCCCTGGCCATCCACATGTGCAAATGATGCCCAATCTGTGCCAGTCAGTGCCCACAAATGGGCACTGACTGGCACCTTTATGTACAAATAAAAAAAAAGTGATGCCCAGCAATTCCACCCATCAGTGTCATCAGTGCCACCAACCAGTGTCCAGCAGTGCCACCTATCAGTGCCCATCTGATCCCATCAGTGCCCACCTATCAGTGCCCATCAGTGCCATCCATGCCACCTATCCATGCCACCCACAAGTACCCATCAGTGCCACCAATAAGTGCCCATCAGTGCTGCCTATGAGTGCCCATCAGTGCTGCATACCAGTGCCACCTAACAGTGCCCATCAGGGCCCCTATCAGTGCCCATCCGTGCCACCTATCAGTGCCCATCAGTGCCGTCTATCAGTGCCCATCAGTGCCGCCTATCAGTGCCCATCATCAGTGAACGTCAGTGCCACCTCATCAGTACCACCTCATTGGTGCCACCTCATCGGTGACCATCAGTGCCGCCTTATCAAGGCCCATCGTTGAAGAAGAAAACATACTTATTTACAAATAATTTTAACAGAAACAAAAAAAAACTATATTTTTTTCAAAATTTTCGGTATTTCTTTATTTGTTGCGCAAAAAATTTAAATCGCAGAGGTGATCAAATACCACCAAAAGAAAGCTCTATTTGTGGAAACAAAATGATAAAAATTCTGTTTTGGTACAGTGTAGTATGACCGTGCAATTGTCATTCAAAGTGCGACAGCGCTGAAAGCTGAAAATTGGTCTGGGCAGGAAGGTGGTATTGAAGTGGTTAAAGGCTAAAATATAAGGTCCACTTATCAGATTCCTCCCCCCTCTGATGGCCCCTTGTAAATATTTTAGGGGTAGGTATGTTTTGGACAGGTAAGGTAACCACCCTCTCCACTAAGTAATAGAGTAACAAAGTAATGTGTGATAGTTTGGCCAGCCCCTCCTTAATTACACTATTGGCAGCCCACTGGAAAGGTAAGAAGAAAAAAAAAAAAAAAAAATTGGAACCACATTTTTTGATTCTGCAATTACCTATCATGATAATAATAGAAGAAGAAAAATTAAAACAGTATCATTTGAAAGTATTGAGGCAGGCCCTGGCACTACATGCTTTGAAAAATTCATCCATAAATCTGACCACTAAAGAGGTAGGTATAGTGTGTATTGGGTTTGGCAAAGTCAGCAGATAGAGGATTGGTATCAGCTGACTGAGCAGTTGGGGGAGGGGGTGTTCCCAAAGATTTGGGGCACCACAAAACAAAGCCTCAGGCACTGAATTTAAGGACAACATTTGTACACATTTTAGGGGGTGTTTAGGGTAAAGCATTACAATGGAGCTGACAAAATACATTGTTAAGTGACTAGACTATAGGTATATATGGGCCCCGGATAGCATGCTGGGGGGGTTAGTGAAGGCCAAGATGCATGAAGGACAAAAAAGGAACATACAAAAATCCAACATGCATGAGGACAAAATGGCACAGCATATTACAGAATATTACAGCATATTGAAATCCTGGTAATTAGGGAACGAGGAAAGAAATACAAAACATTAGCAAACAGTAAATACATAGAATGTGATGTTAAAGGATAAAACTTACCCTCATATAGTCCTCCTGCAGGACCTGGATGATGGCAGAACAGGTCTCTGGAATGATGATCCCCAGAGCCTGGGGGGAGATGCCTGTCAAGAACTTGAGGTCCTTAAGGCTTCTTCCTGTCGCCAAGTACCTCAACGTGGCAACTAGGGATGGGCCCGGTGCTCGATTCGAACCCACGTTCAAATCGAGCACCGGGCGTTCGCCCGCTCGGCGAGCCCAGAACTATTTTCGCCGTTCACATTACATTCGTGTGATGCGAGCGGCCCGCAATGCATTGCGGCCGGCGCAGTGCATTGCTGGCTGATGATTGGCCAAGCATGCACTGTGACCCCGCATGCTTGGCCAATCACAGCGCTGGCATCGAGGATAGCAATAATTGTCTACAGGCAGGACGCCTGTAGCCAATTAAAGCTCAGGGGCTTTAGTACACGCCCCACTCTATAAAATGGCTGCCACGCCGTCGGGCCAGGGCACATGTGTTCCGGCTTTTAGAAGAGTGAATAGGCAGTCTGCTGATTGATTTCTTCTTTGCTAAACCATTGCTGATTCATTCAATACTGATCATTGCTGCTGATTGCACTGCTGAGTGTGAGATTATCTGCTGCTGGGGATTAGTCTGGTGTGTGCGTGCTGTTAGTAAAGCATTGCAGTAGCACCAATCGCAGTGCTGTTAGAACAGCATTGCACCCCAACTTTCTGTCCCAACCTTCTGTCCCAACCTTCTGTCCCATCCCAGGCAGGCAGGCAGGGATTTATAGGAGCCATATTGTGTTTGTGTCAGCACACATAGGAGCTAGTGTGTGTGTCAGCACACATAGGAGCTATATTTTTTTGTCAGCACACATAGGAGATATAGTGTGTTGTCAGCACACATAGGAGCTATAGTGTGTTTGTGTCAGCACACATAGGACCTATAGTGTGTTTGTGTCAGCACACATAGGACCTATAGTGTGTTGTGAGCACACATAGGAGCTAGATTTTTTTGTCAGCACACATAGGAGCTATAGTGTGTTTGTGTCAGCACACATAGGACCTATAGTGTGTTTATGTCAGCACACATCGGACCTATAGTGTGTTGTGAGCACACATAGGAGCTATATTTTTTTGTCAGCACACATAGGAGCTATAGTGTGTTTGTGTCAGCACACATAGGACCTATAGTGTGTTTGTGTCAGCACACATAGGAGCTATAGTGTGCTGTCAGCACACATAGAAGCTATAGTGTGTTGTCAGCACACATAGGAGCTATAGTGTGTTGTCAGCACACATAGGAGCTATAGTGTGTTTGTGTAAGCACACATAGGAGCTATATTTTTTTGTCAGCACACATAGGAGCTATAGTGTGTTGTCAGCACACATAGGAGCTATAGTGTGTTTGTGTCAGCACACATAGGAGCTATATTTTTTGTCAGCACACATAGGAGCTATAGTGTGTTTGTGTCAGCACACATAGGAGCTATAGTGTGTTTGTGTCAGCACACAAAGAAGCTATAGTGTGTTGTCAGCACACATAGGAGCTATAGTGTGTTGTCAGCACACAAAGGAGCTATAGTGTGTTTGTGTAAGCACACATAGGAGCTATAGTTTGTTGTCAGCACACATAGGAGCTATAGTGTGTTGTCAGCACACATAGGAGCTATAGTGTGTTTGTGTCAGCACACATAGGAGCTATAGTGTGTTGTCAGCACACATAGGAGCTATAGTGTGTTGTCAGCACACAAAAGAGCTATAGTGTGTTTGTGTAAGCACACATAGGAGCTATATTTTTTTGTCAGCACACATAGGAGCTATAGTGTGTTGTCAGCACACAAAGGAGCTATAGTGTGTTTGTGTAAGCACACATAGGAGCTATATTTTTTGTCAGCACACATAGGAGCTATAGTGTGTTGTCAGCACACATAGGAGCTATAGTGTGTTTGTGTCAGCACACAAAGGAGCTATAGTGTGTTGTCAGCACACATAGGAGCTATAGTGTGTTGTCAGCACACAAAGGAGCTATAGTGTGTTTGTGTAAGCACACATAGGAGCTATATTTTTTTGTCAGCACACATAGGAGCTATAGTGTGTTGTCAGCACACATAGGAGCTATAGTGTGTTTGTGTCAGCACAAAAAGGAGCTATAGTGTGTTGTCAGCACACAGAGGAGCTATAGTGTGTTGTCAGCACACAAAGGAGCTATAGTGTGTTTGTGTCAGCACACATAGGAGCTATATTTTGTTGTCAGCACACATAGGAGCTATAGTGTGTTGTCAGCACACATAGGAGCTATAGTGTGTTTGTGTCAGCACACAAAGGAGCTATAGTGTGTTGTCAGCACACATAGGAGCTATAGTGTGTTGTCAGCACACAAAGGAGCTATAGTGTGTTTGTGTAAGCACACATAGGAGCTATATTTTTTTGTCAGCACACATAGGAGCTATAGTGTGTTGTCAGCACACATAGGAGCTATAGTGTGTTTGTCTCAGCACACAAAGGAGCTATAGTGTGTTGTCAGCACACATAAGAGCTATAGTGTGTTGCCAACACACAAAGGAGCTATAGTGTGTTTGTGTAAGCACACATAGGAGCTATATTTTTTTGTCAGCACACTTAGGAGCTATAATGTGTTGTCAGCACACATAGGAGCTATAGTGTGTTGTCAGCACACAAAGGAGCTATAGTGTGTTTGTGTAAGCAAACATAGGAGCTATATTTTTTTGTCAGCACACATAGGAGCTATAGTGTGTTGTCAGCACACATAGGAGCTATAGTGTGTTTGTGTCAGCACACAAAGGAGCTATAGTGTGTTGTCAGCACACATAGGAGCTATAGTGTGTTGTCAGCACACAAATGAGCTATAGTGTGTTTGTGTAAGCACACATAGGAGCTATATTTTTTTGTCAGCACACATAGGAGCTAAAGTGTGTTGTCAGCACACATAGGAGCTATAGTGTGTTTGTGTCAGCACACAAAGGAGCTATAGTGTGTTGTCAGCACACATAGGAGCTATAGTGTGTTGTCAGCACACAAAGGAGCTATAGTGTGTTTGTGTAAGCACACATAGGAGCTATATTTTTTTGTCAGCACACATAGGAGCTATAGTGTGTTGTCAGCACACATAGGAGATATAGTGTGATTGTGTCAGCACACAAAGGAGATATAGTGTGTTGTCAGCACACATAGGAGCTATAGTGTGTTGTCAGCACACAAAAGAGGTATAGTGTGTTTGTGTAAGCACACATAGGAGCTATATTTTTTTGTCAGCACACATAGGAGCTATAGTGTGTTGTCAGCACACAAAGGAGCTATAGTGTGTTTGTGTAAGCACACATAGGAGCTATATTTTTTTGTCAGCACACATAGGAGCTATAGTGTGTTGTCAGCACACATAGGAGCTATAGTGTGTTTGTGTCAGCACACAAAGGAGCTATAGTGTGTTGTCAGCACACATAGGAGCTATAGTGTGTTGTCAGCACACAAAGGAGCTATAGTGTGTTTGTGTAAGCACACATAGGAGCTATATTTTTTTGTCAGCACACATAGGAGCTATAGTGTGTTGTCAGCACACATAGGAGCTATAGTGTGTTTGTGTCAGCACACATAGGAGCTATAGTGTGTTGTCAGCACACATAGGAGCTATAGTGTGTTGTCAGCACACAAAGGAGCTATAGTGTGTTTGTGTAAGCACACATAGGAGCTATATTTTTTTGTCAGCACACATAGGAGCTATAGTGTGTTGTCAGCACACATAGGAGCTATAGTGTGATTGTGTCAGCACACATAGGAGCTATAGTGTGTTGTCAGCACACATAGGAGCTATAGTGTGTTGTCAGCACACATAGGAGCTATAGTGTGTTTGTGTCAGCACACAAAGGAGCTATAGTGTGTTGTCAGCACACATAGGAGCTATAGTGTGTTGTCAGCACACAAAGGAGCTATAGTGTGTTTGTGTAAGCACACATAGGAGCTATATTTTTTTGTCAGCACACATAGGAGCTATAGTGTGTTGTCAGCACACATAGGAGCTATAGTGTGTTTGTGTCAGCACACAAAGGAGCTATATTTTTTTGTCAGCACACATAAGAGCTATAGTGTGTTGTCAGCACACATAGGAGCTATAGTGTGTTTGTGTCAGCACACAAAGGAGCTATAGTGTGTTGTCAGCACACATAGGAGCTATAGTGTGTTGTCAGCACACAAAGGAGCTATAGTGTGTTTGTGTAAGCACACATAGGAGCTATATTTTTTTGTCAGCACACATAGGAGCTATAGTGTGTTGTCAGCACACATAGGAGCTATAGTGTGTTTGTGTCAGCACACAAAGGAGCTATAGTGTGTGTAAGCACACATAGGAGCTATAGTGTGTTGTCAGCACACAAAGGAGCTATAGTGTGTTTGTGTAAGCACACATAGGAGCTATATTTTTTTGTCAGCACACTTAGGAGCTATAATGTGTTGTCAGCACACATAGGAGCTATAGTGTGTTGTCAGCACACAAAGGAGCTATAGTGTGTTTGTGTAAGCACACATAGGAGCTATATTTTTTTGTCAGCACACATAGGAGCTATAGTGTGTTGTCAGCACACATAGGAGCTATAGTGTGTTTGTGTCAGCACACAAAGGAGCTATAGTGTGTTGTCAGCACACATAGGAGCTATAGTGTGTTGTCAGCACACAAATGAGCTATAGTGTGTTTGTGTAAGCACACATAGGAGCTATATTTTTTTGTCAGCACACATAGGAGCTATAGTGTGTTTGTGTCAGCACACATAGGAGCTATAGTGTGTTTGTGTCAGCACACATAGGAGCTATAGTGTGTTGTCAGCACACATAGGAGCTATATTTTTTTGTCAGCACACATAGGAGCTATAGTGTGTTGTCAGCACACATAGGAGCTATAGTGTGTTTGTGTCAGCACACAAAGGAGCTATAGTGTGTTTTCAGCACACATAGGAGCTATAGTGTGTTGTCAGCACACATAGGAGCTATAGTGTGTTTGTGTCAGCACACATAGGAGCTATAGTGTGTTGTCAGCGCACATAGGAGCTATATTTTTTTTTCAGCACACATAGGAGCTATAGTGTGTTGTCAGCACACATAGGAGCTATAGTGTGTTGTCAGCACACATAGGAGCTATAGTGTGTTTGTGTCAGCACACATAGGAGCTATAGTGTGTTGCCAGCACACATAGGAGCTATAGTGTGTTGTCAGCACACAAAGGAGCTATAGTGTGTTTGTGTCAGCACACATAGGAGCTATAGTGTGCTGTGAGCACACATAGGAGCTATATTTTTTTGTCAGCACACATAGGAGCTATAGTGTGTTGTGAGCACACAAAGAAGCTATAGTGTGTTGTGAGCACACATAGGAGCTATATTTTTTTGTCAGCACACATAGGAGCTATAGTGTGTTGTCAGCACACATAGGAGCTATAGTGTGTTGTCAGCACACGAAGGAGCTATAGTGTGTTTGTGTCAGCACACATAGGAGTTATAGTGTGTTGTCAGCACACATAGGAGCTATAGTGTGTTTGTGTCAGCACACATAGGAGCTATAGTATGTTGTCAGCACACATAGGAGCTATAGTGTGTTCTCAGCACACATAGGAGCTATAGTGTGTTTGTGTCAGTACACATAGGAGCTAGTGTGTGTGTGTGTGTGTGTCAGCACACATAGGAGCTAGTGTGTGTGTGTGTGTGTGTGTCAGCACACATAGGAGCTAGTGTGTGTGTGTGTCAGCCCAGTTCTTGTCATCTAAGGCCCTGTTGCTGTCATCTAAGGCATCTGCAGGAGTTAGTGTGTGTGCTGTGTGACTCAGCACAATATACACTACCCACTACAATGGCTGGAAGACCCTGTTGCTGCTCTGAGAGGACTGAAGGTGTAGAATTAGGTGTGTCACAACCAAGTACTTGCAGTACACCGACGTCCGATTGTAGCAGGCAAATTTCCCTGCCCCAGCTGCTGGACCGTCGAAAGAAGTATACTCCCAGCCATCCACATGCCCAGCGGTTGAATGCTAGCTTGGCTAAATTGCTAGCACTTCAACTGCTGCCTTTTCAGTTGGTAGACTCGGCCCCCTTCCGTGAGTTTGTTCAATGTGCCGTTCCTCAGTGGCAGGTTCCCAAACGCCACTTTTTCTCACAGAAGGCGATTCTGTCTCTCTACCGGCATGTGGAAGGCAATGTCCATGCCTCGCTGGACAGGGTGGTCAGCGGTAAGGTGCATATTACCGCTGACTCATGGTCCAGCAGGCATGGACAGGGACGTTATCTGTCTTTCACGGCCCATTGGGTCACTCTATTGGCAGCTGGGAGGGATGCAGGACAAGGTGCAGTAGTGTTGGAGGTTGTTCCGCCACCACGCCTCCAAAATGCTACTACTGGTTGTGACACACCTCTCTCCTCCACCCCCTCCTCTTCTTCTTCCTCCATGGCCTCTTCGAGTGCTCTGTCCTCGGAACCAGCGGTGCTCCGTAGGCATACAAGGGGCTACGCCTACGCAAAAGATGCCATGCCGTGCTTGCGCTGGTGTGTTTGGGGGACAGGAGCCACACTGGGGCAGAGGTTCTGGCAGCTCTGCAGGGGCAGGCTGAGAGGTGGTTGACGCCACGCCAGCTTAAGCCAGGAATGGTGGTTTCTGACAATGGCACCAACCTCCTCTCCGCCCTGCCACAGGGGCAGCTCACCCATGTGCCTGTATTGCTCACGTCCTCAACCTGGTGGTGCAGCAGTTCTTGGGCAGGTACTCAGGCTTACAGGATGTCCTGAGGCAGGCCAGGAAAGTCTGTGTGCATTTCCGCCGATCGTATAATGCCAGTACTTGGCTGGCTGAGCTGCAAAAGGAGTTGAACCTGCCCAAGAACCGCCTAATATGTGACATGCCCACCAGGTGGAACTCAACGTTGGCCATGCTGCAGCGACTGCACACGCAGCAGAGGGCCATCAATGAGTACCTTTGCGACTACTGCACCAGGACAGGGTCAGGGGAGCTTGGCTTTTTTTCCCCACGCCAGTGGAGCATGATCAGGGATGCATGCACTGTCCTCTCACCATTTGAGGAGGCCACGAGGATGGTGAGCAGTGACAGTGCATGCATCAGTGACACTGTACCTCTTGTACACCTGTTGGAGCATACGCTGCTTGGGATAATGGACAGGGCACTTGAGGCAGAACAGAGGCAGGAAGAGGAGGACTTCCTTGCCTCTCAAGGCCCCCTTTATCCAGACAGTGTTCCTTCTGTCCCACCCATCACACAGGAAGAGGATGAGGAGGAGGAGGAGAGGAGGATTGTGTGAGCATGGAGGTGGAGCCTGGCACTCAGCATCAGCAGCAGCAGCAGTCTTTTAGGGATGATGTACAGTCCCAACAAACCAGTGGACTTGTACGTGTCTGGGAGGAGGTGGCTGGCGATCATGTCGTCCTCAGTGACCCAGAAGACTCCGGACCGAATGCCTCAGCTAACCTACGTTGCATGGCCTCCCTAATTCTGCAAAGCCTGCGGAAGGATCCTCGTATTCTTCGGATCAAGGAGAGGGACCATTACTGGCTGGCCACTCTCCTTGATCCACGGTACAAGGGTAAGGTTGCGGACCTTATCTTGCCGTCGCAGAGGGAGCAGAGGATGAGACATCTCAGGGAGGCCTTGCAGAAAGGTCTGTGCAACGCGTTCCCAGAAACTGGGAGGTTACAAACTCCTGGTCCTGGACGACGAGTTGCTGAGGCTTCAGTCAGTAGCAGAAGGAGCGGTGGGGAAGGTGGACGTCTGACCGATGCGTTCAGACAATTTTTTAGTCCGCAGCCCCAAGGTATGATCGGTTCCAGCAACCATCGCCAGCGTCTGATATACATGGTGCAGGAATACCTAGGGGCAAGGTCAGACTTGGACACCTTTCCCATCGAAAATCCTCTGGCTTACTGGGTCTTGAGGATGGATCACTGGCCAGAGCTTGCACAGTATGCAATTGAGCTACTGGCCTGTCCTGCATCCAGCGTTCTTTCCAAATGCACATTCAGTGCTGCTGGAGGATTTGTCACCGATCACAGGGTGCGCCTGTCCACCGACTCGGTTGATCGACTGACCTTCATAAAAATGAATCAGTCTTGGATCACCACCAGCTACCAGGCACCTGAAGCGGATATAACTGAATAATTTATAATGTCACATCCCTTCAAGACTGCCTATGCTGATGCTGAGTGACTGTCATGTTATGTTCACTGACTATCCTCTTCTTCCTCCTCAATGATCCTTTCCTTGATAGCTTGGAAGAACATTTTTGTTTCTGGGTGCCACCACACCAGTGCCTAAGGCACAATTTTTCAGCCCCTGTATAACAGGGGCGTGTAATTACATTTTTTTTTAAAAAATGCTTCGCAACAGGTCTGACTGCTGTGCTCCAAGTACAGTATCTGTGAGGGGTTGCAGTGTTGTGGCACCAGCACCGTTGCCTAAGGCACAATTTTTCAGCCCCTGTTTAACAGGGGCGTGTAATTACAATTTTTTAAGCAATGCTTCTCAACAGGTCTGACTGCTGTGCTCCAAGTACAGTATCTGTGAGGGGTTGCAGTGTTGTGGCACCAGCACCAGTGCCTAAGGCACATTTTTTCAGCCCCTGTTGGGGCGTGCAATTACAATTTTTTAGGCAATGCTTTGCAACAGGTCTCATTGCTGTGCTCAGAGTACAGTATCTGTGAGAGGTTGCAGTGTTGTGACACCAGCACCAATGCCTAAGGCACAATTTTTCAGCCCCTGTTTAACAGGGGCGTGTAATTACAATTTTTTATGCAATGCTTCGCAACACGTCTCACTGCTGTGCTCCAAGTACAGTATCTGTGAGGGGTTGCAGTGTTGTGGCACCAGCACCAGTGCCTAAGGCCCAATTTTTCAGCCCCTGTTTAACAGGGGCGTGTAATTACAATTTGATATGCAATGCTTTGCAACAGGGCTCATTCCTGCGCCCACCAAGAGTATCTGTGAGGGCTTACAGTGTTGTGGCACCACCGTCCACCACCACCACAAAAGGCCCAATTTTTCCGTCCCTGTTTAACAGGTGCGTGCAATTACAAATCTTGATCTAATAACTCACAGCAGGGCCCATTCCTGCGCCCACCAAGAGTAACTGTGAGGGCTTACAGTCTTGTGGCAACACCGTCCACCACCACCACCAAAGGCCCAATTTTTCTGCCCTGTTCAACAGGTGCATGCAATTACAAATCTTGATCTAATAACTCACAGCAGGGCCCATTCCTGTGCCCACCAAGAGTAACTGTGAGGGCTTACAGTGTTGTGGCTACACCAACATCTAATGGGCAAATTTCTGCAGAGTATATACGGCAGGCCCCTACTTTCAAACATCCAACTTACAAACGACTCCTACTTGCAAACGGAAGGAGAAAACAGGAAGTGAGAGGAAATCTACCCCTAGGAAGGGAAATTCTATCCTGTTAGATTTAATTTGGGAAAAAGGTATATCCTCTCTACTGATGCTTTATCACCAATCCTTGTTTCAATTACAACCCCACTTTTCCAAAAACATTTGTCATTGGGACGGAAAGTGAGGTGAAATGTTCTGAACAGATGTGCAAAGACAGCAAATGTTACAATGGTGATAACCCCTCCCTATGTTCTCCAAAAAGCTTAAAAATAGATTTTTTTTTGGGATGGAGCTACACTTCATAATGTACCTGTTCAGATTCTACTTAAGAACAAACCTACAGTCCCTCTCTTGTTTGCACCGCCTATATACTGCTGTTCAGAGTATATAGGGTTGTAGGTATAGGGTTTTATTTTGGGTGTGGGGTCCCCCTTAATATCCATACAAGACCCAAAGGGGCTTCTCAAGGATTTTCAGCCATATGGCCAGGACAAGACATGACATTAAAGCCGCAAGTGGTTTTAAATGGCTTATTTTTTTCCTTTACAAATGTCATTTTGTGCAGGGACAGTTCTAAACACGGGAAACACATGCCATTTCACAGGCATACTTTAGACACCCCCCCAGGTACCATATTTAAAGGAATATTTCACTTTTTTTTTTCACTTTATGCATCATTAAAATGACTGCTCCCGAAAAAACTTTAGTTTTTAAAATTTCTTTTTGCATTGAAATATGTCCCCTGGGGTAGGACCCGGGTCCCCAAACCTGTTTTATGACATTAACATGCATATTGGCCGTTGTAATTAGCAATTTTGATTTCGAACGTTCGCGTCCATTGTAACGAGTAGGGTTCGAAAATCCGCGCGAACTTTCAGTCCGTTCGAAGGTTCTGGTGCGAACCGAACCCGGGGGTGTTCGGCTCATCCCTAGTGGCAACTAACCTCTGCTCCGCAGTGATGGCTTGCCGCATGCAGGTATCCTGCCTGGTAATATAAGGGGACAGCAAAGCCAACAGACGGTGAAAAACGGGGTCCGTCATCCTGAGATAATTCCTGAAATCATCAGGATTATTCTCCCGGATCTCACGAAGCAGCGGCATGTGCGAGATTTGGTCATGCTGGAGCAACCAATTCTTGGTCCATGAACTCCTCCTCGCCCTGTTCATGGACCGGGCTTGTGTCAAAGTAAGAACCCCAACACCAAGCCCCCGCACAGCACGAACTCTACGACGAGTACGTACACGCAACATCGCTTCTAAATGGTCGGCTGGTCAGAACGGACTAAAGAAAGCACTGATAAACAGCAAGGCCTGAAAGAACGAAATGCAAATCAATCAACGAGCGGACAATAAGCACTGAAGATCAAAGCGTACTATATATAAAATATATAGGCCGCAAAGACAAACAAATGTGAACTGACTACACGCACTGATATTCAGATACGCACCGACAAGCACAAACTGTAGAGCAGGAACGATCTGAAGCACAAGTCTGAAAAGTGCGAATCGTCTATAACCAATCTTCTACTAACACGCGATAAACACGAGATCAGCAGAAGGAGCCCAAAGGATGCCGGACGCGGTGCTGAACTTTCCTTTTCTAGTCTCGTCGTACGTGGTGGACGTCACCGCGTTCTTGGCGGTCGGAATTTGGTGTGACTGTGTGTAGGCAACACAGCTTGAGCGGAATTCCGTCAGAATTCTGTCAGAATTCAGTCGGAAAAACGGTCAGAGCTTTTTTCCGATGAGAATTCCGATCGTGTGTACGCGGCATAACAGTTGACTGGAATATTTAGTAGCAAGAAATTTCACAAATGGACTTGCACAGGTGGCAACCAATCACAGTACCATGTTCAAATTCACTGAGCTCTTGAGAGTGACCCATTCTTTCACAAATGTTTGTAGAAGCAGTCTGCACACCTAGGCACTTGATTTTATACACCTGTGCCCATGGAGGTGATTGGAACATCTTAACACAGTGGTTTGGAGAAGTGTCCAAATACTTTTGTATAATATAGTGTAGCTTGTCCTGAAGAATAGATAAAACGTATGTCAAGGGCGCTCAGAATGTCAGGACCAGGCAGATAGTGTCTTTATTGGAGAGATGAAGTGGTCTTCAAACACTTAGGGCTGCACTCAAAGAGGGGAGCAATCTCTAATAGAAAACAGATGAAAGCAAAAAGGCGCCTCTAAGTGCAGAATTGAAACTTTTAATATCCCCAAACAAGATTGAAAAAACTTACAGAATCAAGGATAAGAAGAGGCATAACATGGATGTATGAAGCAGGTGATCCGGCATCAGGAGGTCCCAGTGTATCACAGCTTTCCAGGAATAATGATATGCAACAGCCAGGTGCGGACTGACAACTCATGGGGCCCCCGGGCAATAGGAGATTATGGGGCCCCCAGGCAATCAGAGATTATGGGGCCACACAGTATACACACGCACAGTATACAATCACACAGTATACACATACATGTACATACAGTATACACAGACATGTTTCTATTGGCTGAGAAGGTACTGGAGAGGTGGGGCAGCTATAATCTCTGGATTTTTAGACCAAAAGGATGTCGGTAAGGGACATTTCAGAGACAGATGTAAAAAAACCCACAGATTTTTGGAATACTGTGCCTGGTTTTACTGAGGCTGGCAACCCTGATGGGGCCCCCTAGTGACCCAGGGCCCTCGGGCAGTGCCCGAGTGGCCGAATGGTCAGTCCGCCCCTGGCAGCAGCAGAAGGTCCCAGGATAACCAGCAGGTGAACACCCCAGGAGTCAGCGTGGAGCATGAATCCCGGAAATTATGTCAGCGGGAGCATTTTATATGTAATATGACTGAAATATTCCACCAACTCCCCCGTAGTGGCACCTGCTATTGAGGAGCAATGTACGGTTGGACCATTTTGTTTCATTTTATATTTTTCCATTGATTTTAAGTTCCTGTCCTTATATGTACTTTTGTGATGTCCTGCTGTATTTGTCTTGCTGTTTTTCATGTTTAATCTTGTTCGGGGATATTAAAAGTTTTAATTCTGCACTTAGAGGCACCTTTTTTCTTTCATCTGTCCTGAAGAATACCTTACAAAGTCCTACGAAGTTTTTGTTTTTCAAGAATCCAACCACTACCCTTAAAGTGGGTTGTAAACCCACTTAAAAAAAAAAAAAAGACAAAGGCATATACTTACCATATATACTCGAGTATATACAGTAAGTGTGACAAATATGCAAAAAAAATAAATAAATCAGGAAGGGGCAAATACTTTTTCACAGCCCTGTATATCATTTGAATTTTATTCACTTCATATCTACTAATAAGAGTTCACCTATATACTCGAATATAAGCCGAGTTTTTCAGCACTTTTTTTGTGCTGAAAATTCCCCCCTCAGCTTTTACTGGAGTCAAGCACATTTCTGCAGCAGAGAATGACATTTTCCGACCCAACTTTGGGGCCCCAGTACATCGTGGCCACTTGGTGCTAGGAACCCCAGATTTGGTGTGCAAACAAAGTGGAACCAGCACTACATATCCAAAGATGGGGTTCCTAGCACCAAGTGGCCCTGAGATAAGGGGCCCCAAAGTCGGTCAACTGTGTCCATCTGCAGCAATGTCATTTTAGGCACTTTTGGCTGCAACTAGGGGGCATCTAGGAACCCTTAACTACCAAGTTTGAAGTTCGGGGGACCTTGTAATATTCGCTTATTTCTGCATAAGCTTTCTATTGCGATTGTGAGGCGAATTTCCTTAATTATTCAGCGTCAGCGTTAAATCAAAATGTGTGTTTTATTGTACACACCAAAATAGAAAAATAATACTTACAAAAATAGTACAATGATACAAAAAGAATGTGTTGCTTAACCGCTTCAGCACCGGGTCATTTTTCACCCTTCCTTACCAGAGCACTTTTTGCGATTCGGCACTGCGCCGCTTTAACTGACAATTGCGCGGTCGTGCGACGTTACACCCAAACAAAATTGACGTCCTTTTTTTCCCACAAATAGAGCTTTCTTTTGGTGGTATTTGATCGCCCCTGCGGTTTTTATTTTTTGCGCTATAAACAAAAGAAGAGCGACAATTTTGAAAAAAAGCACAATATTTTTTACTTTTTGCTATAATAAATATCCCATTTTTTTTAAAAAAAATTTTTTTTTTCCTCAGTTTAGGCCAATACGTATTCTTCTACATATTTTTGGTAAAAAAAATCGCAATAAGCGTATATTGATCGGTTTGCGCAAAAGTTATAGCGTCTACAAAATAGGGGATAGATTTATTGCATTTTTTTTTTTTTACTAGTAATGGCGGCGATCTGCGATTTTTTTTCGTGACTGCGACATTGCGGCGGACACTTCGGACACTTTTGACACATTTTTGGGACCATTCACATTTACACAGCGATCGTTGCTATAAAATTGCATTGATTACTGTGTAAATGTGACTGGCAGGGAAGGGGTTAACACTAGGGGGCGGGGAGGGGTTAATGTTTTCCCTAAATGTGTGATTCTAACTGTGGGGGGAGGGGACTCAAGGGGAGGAGACCGATCATGTGTTCCTCCGTACTGGGATCACATGATCGGTCTCATGCTCGCTGACAGGACGTGGAGCTGTGTGGTTACACACACAGCACCACGGTCCCGCACGGTCCCGTTGTTTTAACGGGCAATCGCGGGTGCCCGGCGGACATCGAGGCCGCCGGGCACCCGCACCGGGTCCCGAGCGATGCCGCGGGCGCGCGCGCACGCCCCCCAGGTGGCCGGGAATGGGAGGACGTCATATGACGCCCACCCAGGATGGTAGATCCACCTTGTGGGCGTCATATGACTATGGGCGGGTATTGAAGGGGTTAATATATGATTAAAGGTTTCAAGATTAATAGAGTTCTTAGCAGAGCGGAACACGTGGTCTGTTGAAAGGGAAGATGGCTGAGTAACCCTTTGTGTGACAAAGAGCTGAAGAATGTCTGTGTGCTTCTGTAGTAGATGTGATGGGGAAGGCAGGCAGAAAAGCAAGAGACCTCCTTCAAAGAAGCAATGTGTTTTTATGAACTCAGCTTTCCTAAATTGGCGCCACAAGAATAAACACACCCTTCTTCCTCTTTAAAGTGGGGTTCCAGTCAAAAAAAAAAAGGGGCTTAAAAATCATAAAAAAAATCAAAAAAAAATAATTGGAAAAAAAAAATTTTTTTACTCACCTCCAAATGCCTGTTGCTATGGGGTCCCTCGTAGTCTGCCACCTTCAGTGCCCGGGCTAAACGTCACTTCCCCCTCGGCGCCGCACAGTCATCTGGGATCTGTCACGTGTCCCAGATGACTGAGCGTCAAATCACGGCGCACGGTGCCGCTCGCGCATGCGCAGTGGGTGCCCGGCTGTGAAGCCACAGCCGGGTTCCCACATTAGGATTGCCGGCGCCGCGAGCGGCTCGTGGAACGAGGGGGGGTCTCGTTCCCCCGCATCGCTGGACCCTGGGACAGGTAAATGTCCGATTTTTAAAAGTCAGCAGCTGCAGTATTTGTAGCTGCTGACTTTTAAATTTTTTATTTTTTTTTCCCCAGGACGGAGCTCCACTTTAACTCAGCCCATCCAAAGGAGGGAGTTATTTCTCACATCCGGTATACTTCAGACACACCAAATTTGGTCAACATCTGTTCTTCACTTTAACCACTTGAGAACCGGCCCATAGCCGAAAAACGGCTACAGGGCGGTTGCTTAACCATGGGAGGGTGTACAGTGACGTCCTCCCAGAATTCCCCTCTTGCGCGCCCCCTGGGGAGCGCACTCGAGAACATCCGTGATCGCCGGGTCCAGAGGATCACGGATCATCGCGCCCGTTTACCACGTGATCGCTCTGTCAAATGACGGAGCGATCACATGTAAGCAAACCGGCGTCATTTGATGACGCCTGTTCCTCTCTCCTCCTCTCTCTGTACCGATCGGTACAGTGTGAGAGGAGAGGGATCGGTGGCAGCAGTGCTGTGGGTGGGATCTGTAGTGCCCGCAGCCTGCTCTGCTGCAGTCACCACCGATTCATCCATCCCTGCTCAGCCATCCCTCCATACCCTGCAATACACAGCAATAGCTTGCAGTGTATTGCTGGGTATTGCAGAGTATGGAGGGATGGCTGAGCATGGATGGATGGATACTCTGCCGTACCCTGCGATACTCTGCCGTACCCTGCGATACTCTGCCATACCCTGCGATACTCTGCCATACCCTGCGATACCCAGAAATACTCTGCCTACTCTGCTATACCCTGCCATTCCCTGCAATACTCTGCGATTCTCTGCCATACCCTGCGATACTCTGCCATATCCTGCAAAACCCAGTGATACTCTGCCTACTCTGCGATACCCTGCCATTCCCTGCAATACCCTGCGATACTCTGCCATACAATGCGATACTCTGCCATACCCTGCGATACTCTGCCATACCCTGCGATACCCAGCAATACTCTGCCTACTCTGCGATACCCTGCAATACTCTGCGATACTCTGCCATACCCTGCGATACTCTGCCATACCCTGTGATACCCAGCGATACTCTGCCTACTCTGCGATACCCTGCCATTCCCTGCAATACTCTGCGATACTCTGCCATACCCTGCGATACCCTGCCATACCCTGCCATACCATGCGATACCATGCAATACCATGCGATACCCTGCCATACCCTGCCATACTCTGCCATACCCAGCAATACTCTGCCAGACCCAGCAATACTCTGCAATACCCAACGATACTCTGCAATACTCTGCAATACCCAGCGATACTCTGCAATACCCAGCGATACTCTGCCATACCCTGCGATACTCTGCCATACCCTGCGATACTCTGCCATACCCTGCGATACTCTGCCATACCCTGCCATACCCTGCTATACCCTGCCATACCCTGCGATACTCTGCCATACCCTGCGATACTCTGCCATACCCTGCGATACTCTGCCATACCATGCTATACCCTGCAATACCCTGCGATATTCTGCGATACCATGCGATACCCAGCAATACCATGCAATACTTGCTACGATCAAAGCCAGGATCGTTTTTTTTTTATTTCAGGCTTTCCAGCCTAGAGGTGAGATGTGGGGTCTTATTGACCCCATATCTCACTGTAAAGTGGACCTGTCATGCCATATTCCTATTACAAGGGATATTTACATTCCTTGTAATAGGAATAAAAGTGATCAAAAAAATTTTTTGGGGAAAAAAAGTGTCAAACTAAAATAAATAAAGTAAAATGAACAATAAAAAAAATAAATAAATTTAAAGCGCCCCTGTCCCCATGTGCTCGCATGCAGAAGCGAACGCATACGTAAGTCCCGCCCACATATGAAAAGGGTGTTCAAACCACACATGTGAGGTATCACTGCGAACGTTGGAGCGAGAACAATAATTTTATCCCTAGACCTCCTCTGTAACTCAAAACATGTAACCAGTAAAAAATTTTAAAGCGCCGCCTATGGGGATTTTTAAGTTGCGAAGTTTGGCGCCATTCCACGAGTGTGTGCAATTTTGAAGTGTGACATTTTAGGTATCTATTTACTCGGCGTAACTTCATCTTTCACATTATTCAAAAACATTGGGCTAAATTTACAGTTTTGTTTTTTGTAAAGCACAAAACTTTTTTTTCCCAAAAAAACGCGTTCGGAAAATTGCTGCGCAAGTACCGTGCTAGAAAAAAAGTAACGACCGCCATTGTATTCTCTAGGGTCTTTGCTAAAAAAACATATATAATGTTTTGGGGTTCTATGTAATTTTCTAGCAAATAAATGATGATTTTTACATGTAGGAGAGAAATGTCAGAATTGTCCTGGGTGCTCCAGAACACCTGATGGTGCTCCCTGCATGTTGGGCCTCTGTATGTGGCCACGCTGTGTAAAGCCCCATACACACGGTCGGATTTTCCGAGGACCAGTTCCGTCGGATCATGTCCGTCGTACTTTGTCCGATGTTGGTGTTGCGGACACACGGCCGGACAACGTTGTCGGAATTTCCGGTCTTCAAGAACGTCGTGACGTAAGTCGTCTTCCACGAGACTAGAAAAGGGAAGTTCAGCACCACGTCCCGCACCCGTTGGGCTCCTTCTGCTGATCCCGTGTTTATCGCGAGTTAGTTGAAGTTTGGGGACTTACGATTCGCGCTTCTCAGTTTTGTGATTTAGATCGTTACTGCTCTTCAGTTTGTGCTTGTCGTGCGTATCTGTTTATTAGTGCGTGTAGTCAGTTCGCATTTGTTGGTCATTGCGGCCTATATCTTGATATAGGACGCTTTGATTTTCACTGCTTATTGTCTGCTCGTTTCTGGTATTCATTTAGTTCTTTCAGGCCTTGCTGTTTATCGGTGCTTTCTGTTTGTCCGTTCTGACCAGCCGACCGTTTGTGAGCGATGTTTCCCGTACGTACTTGTCGCCGAGTTCGTGCTGTACGCGGAATTGGTGTCAGGCTTTTAGCTTTGAGCCAAGACCAGTCCATGAACAGAGTGACGAGGAGTATGTGGACCAAGAATTGGTTGCTTCAGCGTGATCAGTTCTCGCACATGCCTTTGCTTCGTGAGATCCGGGAGAATAATCCTGATGATTTCAGGAACTTTCTCCTGATGACGGACCCCGTTTTTCACCGTCTTTTGGCTTTGCTGACCCCTTTTATCAGCCGGCAGGTATCTCTCCCCAGGCCCTGGGAATCATTATTCCAGAGACCTGTTCTGCCATCATCCAGGTCCTGCAGGAGGACTATATTAAGGTAACATTTCTACTTTACTATTCCCTTCTATGTATGCTCTGTTTGCTAATGTCTTGTATTTTTGACCTCCTTCCCTAATTACCATGATTGCAATATGCTCTAATATGCTGTGCCCCTTTTCTCCTTCATGCATTTTTCCCTTCACTTACCTCCCCAGCATGCTCTTCTGGCCCAATAGACACCTATGGCCTAGTCCCTTAAGCAATGTATTTTGTCTGCTGCATAGTATTGTTTTCCCCCAAACACCCCCTAAAATATGCACTAATGTTTGCTGTGTGTTTTACTTCATGCCGAGCCCCATTTTGTCCCCATTTTTTTGGGGGGGGGGGCCAAACTCATTAGGAACCCCCTCCCCCAACTGCTCTGTCAGATGCTAACAATCCTCTATCTGCTGGCTTTCCCAAGGTCAATACACACTATTTACCTACCTCTTTATAGTAGGCATCTTTAGGGATGAATTCAGCAAAGCATGTAGTGCAAGTGGCTGGCTCCATACTTTCCATTTGCTCTTTTTTTTGGTTAGTTCCCTCCTATTAGCTTGCTAGGTAATTGCAGAATGTCAAAATGTGCTTCCCTTTTTTTTTTTGGGGGGGGGGGATTTGGAATGTTCTTTTATCTTTCCTGTAGGCTGCCAATAGTGTTAAGTAAGGAGGGTCTGGCCTTTTAAGGGTCTTAAAATGTAAAAGTCTGATCTTGTTCCAAGATGTTTAGTGTCTAATCTGCTTGCAATGTTTATGTGCAAAGTGACTAATTATTTTTTCTTGTTTCACTCCACAGTTCCCTTCCACGCCACAGGAATGGCAGACTGTGGCCTCCCACTTTGCCAGCCGTTGGGACTTTCCTAACTGCGGAGGTGCAATTGATGGGAAACACGTCCGCATCGTCCCACCCCCCAACTCGGGGTCCTACTATTATAATTATAAGGGGTTTAATAGTGTAGTGATGTTGGCGGTGGTGTCGGTGACATACGATTTTTTGTATGTGGACGTGGGGATGAACGGCCGGATCTCGGATGGTGGTGCCATTGCGCACACGGAGTTCTACTGGCGTCTCCAAAGTGGCAGTCTGTGCTTGCCACCTCCAGAGGAGAATGCTGAAGGACTCCCCTTCGTCTTTGTCGCAGATGAAGCGTTTGCGCTGACTCCCCATCTGATGAGGCCCTTCCCGATGAGGACCCTCACCCCAGACCAGAGGGTCTTCAATTACAGGCTGTCGAGAGCCCGCAGAGTGGTGGAGAACACCTTCGGGATCCTGGCCAGCCGCTTCCGCCTGTTTTTGACGGCTATTAACTTGGCGGAATACAAACTGAACCACATAGTTCTTGCCTGTTGCATATTGCACAACTTTTTGAAAAGACACAACAGCAACTATGTGGTGCCCGTTGGCCCAGATGTGGAGGGCCCTTCCAATGCTGACCTCACAGCCCTTCAAGCGGCACGTCCAGGCTTGCCCCCTCTAAATGCCCGCGAGGTCCGCAAGCAATATATGGAGTACTTTGTGGGTAGGGGGGCCATTGCTCTGCCTGACGATGTGTGAGAGGCATTTTTAAATAAATATATTTTTTAAACAAACCTATGATTTCTTGTCATTTCCGTATTATTGCTTATTTGAGCTAGAAATTTTTGCCCTTTAGCTTCAACAGTGGGAATGCACTTTCTGGGCAAAAGGAGGTAACAGTCTCTTCTTCCCAAAAAGAATCTTCTCATGTTGTGTGTGATACCTAATCTTTTGTCTAGAGAAGGTTTGTAGTGCATAACTGACACCCAAAATACTCCTTTTCATCACCATGTCAGACATGTGTGTATTCCCAAAAATGGTGTGCTACGTGTTTTCGTACAAAGCACTGTGGGTGTCATTTACATAAGTCAAATCCACTATGCACTACAAGTGCACTGCAAAAGTGCCCTGGAAAATACACTTGCAGTGCAAACTGGAATTGCCTTTAGTAAATAACACCCATTGCCCCCCAAATCCTTTACATTTGACATACATAATGCTTTTATGTTTTTAAATAAGGACGCCACACATTTAGAAAATTCAAAAAGTTTACTTGCAACACATTCACAAGTGCGTTTCCAAACTTCTTGGCAAAACTGACAAGATCTTGGTTCTTTCAAACATTGTTTAATAACATTCCGCATTTGTTAAAACCAGGCATGGAGCAAAGCAGAACATAGGAACTTGCAAAGTTCAACTTTCTAAAGTGAAGAAAAGATCAGACGTGACTATATGTTCAAAGTGTGTTTGATCTTGCCTTCATCACATGGGGTGTCACCCCTGGAAACTGGAAATTTAGAACATGCACACAATTTGGGTCTGAAAATGGACATTAGATGGTAAAACACATGCGTAGAATGTTCAAAAGTGCCATTTCCCATCATGGGGATCAATGGACGTGTTTTGGGGGTGCAAACCCTTCACCACACCCACTTTAGTAGTTAGTAAAGTGGTTGCACCCCCAAAAAAAACGTTGTCATTCATCCACCATGATGGGAGCTAGCACATGTGGACACAATGTGTGCATGTTCCAAATTTCACACAGTTCTTAAGTTGCAAATGTTGTCACAAACAGCCACAAATGTGTTATTAATTACTTGGTGCGTTTTCAGATTTTCCCTAAAACATCAATGATTTTTTTCAATTTTTGTTGAACATAATTGATGTTTTGCTTTATCTCATCTAGATCTCGATTGCAGACCATTATCTCCCCGATGAGTACGTGTGCACTTTCAGTGGTAAAGTGCGATTCTTCTTCCACAACATCCACGTCACCTAAAAAAAACAAAAAAAAAATGTCTCTTGGAAATGAGGCAGTCATACATTGATTAGCTTACCAGTAGCTGTGTTCTCCCACACTCACCTGTTGTGGTGACAAGTTCTCCAACTTCTATGATCTCACCTTCCTCCTCCTCCTCCTCTGCTTCTGGTCTTTCCCCTTCTTTGGGAGGTGTAGGTTTTCTGGTTTCCTCAGACGTCCCGAATTTTCGCTCCCCTATGAGAATGTACAAAAGGAAGATTTAGCACCACAATCTATTGAGGGCAGAAATAGGAAATGTCATACATTGTTTGAAAGTGAGGGACAATATTTTTGGTTGGCCAGTTACAAATGACAACAACATGAATGTAGTCACTTTGTAAAGGTGCTAAACTTACTAGCTTTTTGGTAGAAGTTTGTCTGATGGAGACACCCCTCTAGTATCCACTGGAGCACATGTGTGGAAAAGCATAATAAAAAGGGGGTTTGGGTGTCCCAGCACTAGTGCTCTAGAGTCCAGATGGGTAAACAGCTACTGAGTGACCTCTCCTTTACATTGAATAAATTAGCTTGACATTCTTGATGACATCTCTATTGAGAACAAACTTCCTTTCACTAAAAACTTCACCAAACCTCGTATTATAAGTGGCCGAACGATCGAGGTTGAGTACGATCGAATGGACACACACAAACATGACAGTGGCAGAAAGATCGAGGTTGAGTACGATCGAATGCACAGATGAACATGAAAGTGGCCATTTTCTAATGTACAACATTGAAAAAATACAAACACATGGAGCAGTATGCAAGCAAAAAATCAAACACAAAACACAACTACTTACTTTTTTGAAGAACTCGCTTGATCTTTCTGTACTGATCGGGCTCCCTCAGTTTCAGGTCTGACCAGCGTTTCCTCAGTTGCTCCTTGGATCGTTGTACCCCAAAATGATTGTACAGCCTCCTTACAACTTTAGACATGATCTTGGCCTTTTGGACATTGGGGTTGAGGTAAGGCCCATACTTCCCATCATAGTCGCTCCTCTTTAATATGTCCACCATCTCCAACATTTCTCCAAATGACATATTGGAGGCCTTGAATTTCAGGCTCTGGGATCAGGACGTTTCTGCCTCCGGCCTTTCCTCGTCCTCCTCCTCGTTGGTGTAATATTTGGGGCGCAACTGCTGTGTCCCCGCCATGTGCTCTCCCCACTGCGCCGTAAAGAGAAGGGGTGGGGAATAGACGAGAAAGATCGTCAGGGGCGGGCGGAGTTTCACGCATGCGCACTGTATATAAAACGTCACACGCCTGTGTCGTAGCCACGATCTGTGAGACGAGGGGAGAGAAAGCTCACGCATTAGACGATCGCTAGAACGAAGGTACAATTTGAACTTGGTACATAACTAGCCTAGACTGATTAGACCTTGAGGCTTATTTATGGAGAAGATTAGGAGAGTTTAGCCTGACATTATTTTAGTGTTTTGTGTGGTGTTGTGTCTTGCAGAGATTATGGAGGGCTTCAACCATGTGAGTTTTCTCCCCTCTTCATTGATAAGTATAGGGAAATGCCCCTATTATGGCAGGCTAAACACAGAGATTACAGCAACAAACCAAAGAGGTACGCAGCCATGAAGAAACTTGTGGAATTTGTAAAGCCAACGATCCCCACGGCAACCGTGGAGAATTTAAGACTAAAAATTGGCAGCCTGAGGAGTACCTATTTCAGGGAGCGCAATAAGGTCCTGAAGTCCCAAGCATCTGGAGTTGCAGCAGATCAGGTCTATGTCCCCATGCTCTGGTACTATGACAGGCTCAATTTTCTCAAAGAGCAGGCTAATGTCAGGAAGTCACTCTCGACTCTTCCTTGCACGCGTCCTTCCATGCACGCCACCCCTGATGAGGCTTCCGAGGAGCAACCTGGGTCTTCCAGTCTGGAAGATGTGGAGGAGCCCAGCTTGTGGCAGGTATAGTAGTTTTGTAACCATTTTTGGGAATAATGAATGATTTTCACTTAATTCAGGATCCCCATTTGCTTAGTTCCTAACGTGTTTGACGTATCAACAGACAGTAGTGTTGGAGACATTTGGGGCAAGAATCTAAACTGCTGGGCTGAGAATTGTATGGTTTTCTATTTGTAAACATTTTGCAACAGTCACTAGATGAAAATTGTGTGTGTTTGATGAACAAATAACTCAAACTATGTCCCTTTTTCATACACAGGAAGACCTCAGCCAGGAGGTGGCTGTGGAATGTGGCAGTCAGGAGGAGGAAGGGGTTAGTGGCAGCCAAGAGGTGGGTAGTGGCAGCCAAGAGGGGGGTAGGCGTAGGAGCCTGACTGTCTCCCAAGTCCCTCCCCTCCGCCTTCCCTACAAAAGGGAGAGAAGGGTGGGGGAGGTGGGAGAGTCAGCGCTCCAGCTGATCAGATTTTTTTTTTAAATTATATAATCTTTATTTGTTTTTTTTCATTAATTTATACAAAACACATTCTTTACTTACATAGTACATACATTTAAAAAGAAAAATTCCGCTACTCACACTTTACACGGAGTACCTTTCAACTTTTAGTCCCTTTTATCCTTCCCGACCTTCCCTCTTGACACCCGACTTGTTCCCTTTCTCTCTCTCTCCCCCCCCCTCATAGTGGGTTTTCCAATTTATCCAACCATGGTCTCCACATAATTTCAAACTCTCTCAGATTTCCTCTCCTTATATACACTGTTCTTTCTTTCCATACTGTTTCTGTTGTTAACCTTATCCATTCTCCTACCGTTGGGGGTTTCTCAGCCTGCCACCTCTGCGCTATTAACTTTCTCGCCTGGAACAAGCCTCTCATTACAGCGTTGATTACAAAGGGCCTACCATTTATCCCCTCATCCAATCCCAGTATACACAGTCTGGGGTTCATTTCCAGTCTAACTTCTAATACGGTGTTCAGGATATTAAGGATTTCAGTCCAATAACGGTGCAGTTTTGGACACTTCCATACCATATGTGCTAAATCCCCAGTATCCTGACACCTAGGGCACCTGGCGTCAGCTCTCAACCCATACTCATATAGTCTCTTAGGTGTGTAATATGTCCTATGTAACAGCATCAGATATGAGACCTTCTGAGCGGGCGAGACCGATACCACGTGTCCTTTCTCCAATATCCTCATCCACTGTTCGTCTGAGAACGTTCCAAATTCTTTCTCCCATTTTCCCCCTACATTTAAGCTGTTCTGGATTTTCTATGCTACCTTCGCATATGTGTGAATAAATTTCTGCTATAAATCCTCTGCTCTTATTTTGAGACCCTATTCTTTGGTACACTGGGGAGTTGTTCCATATTGGATCTTGATTCTTGAATTGGCTATTTAAAGCGTGTCTAATTTGTAGATATTTATAAAAGGAATGTTTGGGTATATCATATTCCACTTGCAGTGCTGTAAATGTCTTCAATACCCTACCCTCGTACATCTGTGCCAACTTATCTATCCCTTTTATTTCCCACTCTCTAATTTTCCCCATCTTTTCTACTTCCTGCAAGTTTTTATTGTTCCAGAGGGGGGTGTATTTTGTCATACCCTCTAACCCTTTTACTACTTTTACTGCCTTCCACACTTTTAAAGCAAGTCTCACCGTGGGGGTTCTGTAAGAAAAGGAGTTTGCCTCTAGGACTTCTACTATTGATTTATGCGGAGTTCCTGCAATCATTAATTCCTTGTTGCTACCTTCTGTCATGGCTCCTAGATGTTGCAGTTGGGCTGCTAAGAAGTAACTCCGTGGGTGCGGTACTGCCATTCCTCCCTTTCTTGTTGCTAGTTGTAGTGTTTGTAACCCAATCCTAGGCTGACCACCCTTCCATATAAGTTCTCTAAACAACGTATCTATCTTTCTGAACCATTTTTTATCTATCCATATTGGACAGTTATGCAGCAGGTACAAAAGCTGTGGCTGCCATAACATTTTGATCAGGTTGCATCTCCCTGCAACCGATAATGGGAGACGTCTCCAGATTTCAATTTTACTTTTAAGTCTGGCTAGGAGCGGTACTATATTATCATTTATGTAGTTGTTTGGGTTCCTTGTTATATATATGCCTAAGTATTTCATTTGTTCAACTACCTCTAGCTGTGAGAGATCCTGTACACTCTGATTCCCTAGAGGATCTATAGGCATTAATGCGGATTTTTCCCAATTTATGGTCAGCCCTGAGATTTTGCCAAAGTCTATGAGGATGTTCATCACCTGCCTGAGGGATTGCCCAGTATCCCCCAGGAAGAGGAGGACGTCATCCGCATACATTGCAATTCTCTCTTCACCCCCTGCTCTTCGGAACCCTTGCATGTTTGTGTTTGATCTAATTACACTTGCTAAGGGCTCCATTGCAAGCGCAAAGAGCAGGGGGGACAGTGGACAGCCCTGCCTTGTCCCTCTCTCCAATTGAATCCCCTCGGAATACTCGCCATTAACCCTAATTTTAGCACTAGGGTCCTTGTATAGGGTTTTAATCCATTTAATAAACGATGGGCCAAATCCAAATTCCTTTAAGACTCGCCATAAATATCCCCACTCTAAGCTATCGAAAGCTTTAACCACATCTAGAGCCATGACTGCCCTTGTACCGGTGTTCTCTATTGGTATCTGTAGGTTAAGGTACAGCCTTCTGATATTCATACTGGTAGATCTGCAGGGTATGAATCCTGTTTGGTCAGGGTGTATTAGTCTAGAGATGATTTTATTTAGTCTAATTGCCATTGCTTTGGCTAATATTTTAGCATCCGAGCAAAGTAGGGAGATGGGTCTATAAGATTTGGTCTCTAGCGGGTCCTTCCCCTCTTTATGCAGGACTATTATCGTTGCCTCTGTCATAGACGTCGGCAATTTCCCCTCCTCCTTTGCCCAGTTTAATACCTTAAGAAGTTCTGGTAATAGGATTTTCCCATATTGCTTGTAGGTTTCCGCAGGGAGACCGTCTGGTCCTGGTGACTTCTGATTGGCCATTTCTTTCACCGCCAGCTGGATTTCCTCCAGCGTTAACGGTGCCTCCATTACCTCCCTTTCTTCTTCAGTGAGAACCGTGATTTCGGCACTTCTAAAAAATGTGTCTCCTTCCCCTTCCTCCATCGTCCCCCGAGATCTATATAATTTCTCATAGTATAATCTAAAGGTGTCTGTAATTACTGAAGTCTTTGATGAAATTTCTCCTTTCTCCATCCTAATCGCAGGGACGGTGGAGGGAGGGGAACCAGCTCTCACTAACTGTGCCAGCATCTTTCCAACCCTTTCCCCCTCCCCATAGGCAACTTGTTTCTGAAACAATCTCTTGTTCTCTGATTTCCTAATAACTACTTCTTTATATTCCTGTTGTTTAGTTAGCCATCTACTTTGTTTTTCTGGGGTAGGGTCTTTAACATATTCTCTTTCTGCTTTCATCAGCTCCATCTTACTATTATTCTCCCATTCTCTTGAGGACTTTTTGATTTTTGAAACTAGTTGGATAAGGATACCTCGCAAATAGGCCTTCAGTGCATCCCACATTACTCCTTTTGTCACTGTCTCTTTGTTAAACTCTATAAATTCTTCCAGTTTTAATAGTACCTCCTTTGGGTCCCCAATTATTTCGAACCAAACTGGATTCATTTTCCATGTTCTAGGAGGTCTTTTCCCTTCTAAATTTATTGAAACAATCAGCAAGGCGTGATCCGATACCCCCCTAGGCTGGTATTCTATATCCCTTACTGTTTGACATGCTTCTCCGTTTCCCAGAGCTAAGTCGATCCGTGAAAGTGTAGAATAGGAGCTTGAGAAACACGAGAATTGCAACACCCCCGGGTTTCTCACCCTCCACATATCAAACAGCCCTACTTCTTGTAAGAACTGGTATAATCGGCTCTCATCTACCTTCTGCCTCTGTGTGCCTATCGGAAACCTGTCTATTTTTTTATTAATAACCTCATTAAAGTCTCCTACTGCTATGACTGGTATCCCGACTTTGTCTGTTAAAAATTCCATTAAGCTGTACATAACATCAAGTTTAAACGGAGGGGGGATATAAATATTGGCAAGAACATATTCTCGATTTTCTATTACACAATGCAAAAAGATATACCGCCCTAACCTATCTATACTGATCTGCCGACAGGTGAACCCCACCCCTTTTCTTACCATCACGGCCACTCCCCTTGAATAGGAGGTGTGCACTGAGTGATATTGGTGTTGATATTTTTTACTCTGATTTAGTAACTTGGTGTCTTGGGTTAGATGTGTCTCCTGTAGGCAGATCACTCCTACGTCACTCCTTTCCAGGGTCTCTACCACAGCGGATCTCTTAGCCGGTGTACCCAGTCCCCGTACGTTCCAGGAGCCAATATTCAGTACCCTAGTCTGCATAGACTATCGGAAAGAGAGAGCGGTGTAGAAGGAGGTCCCCATAAATGCATAGAACAGAGTACCAAGGAGGCAAGAGGGAGGAGAAAAGGAAACGAGACGGGGAAAGGGAGAGAAAGAAAGGGGAAAAAAAAAAAAAAAAAAAAAAAAAAAAAAAAAAAAAAAAAAAAAAAAAGAAGAAAAAAGAAGGAAGAAAAAAAAAAAAAAAAAAAAAAAAGGGAAAGGAAAGAGGAAAAAACTTCTTAACAAGAAGAAAAGGCCCTTGTGAAAAAGAGAACTCTTCGCCTATCTTAATCTTTCCCTCTAAGTGAAAACATGTAGGTCTTTCTTCTACATGTTTATCTATCAGTGCTTTTAACTTGTGATTTATTTTCATATATATTATGTATTTTTTTCCCATTTTTACATTGTATCTTAGTGTTTCCCTCTAAGTGAAAAAGTGTGAGTCTTTCTTCTAGCTGTTTATCTATCAGTGTTTTTGGTTTGTTACTTACTTCCATATGAGTTGCGTGTTTTATCCCCTTTTTACATTGTTGACCCCGCCTCCCCCCTCCCCCCCTATACCATTCTAGGTTATCCCTAAGGACTTTTTTTGTGACCATAACCAAACATCCCATACCTACCAACCTCCCCTCCCTCCTCCCCCCCTCACTTGTATACAAATCCATTCCCACCCTCCACCCTCCTCCCTCCCCGGCCATACATACACCAAACCATACACCCAACCATGTTTTGGTGCTTACCCCCACAACTCCTACCCTGTCGTGCCATGTAGCTCCCACCACCCTCCACTCCATATGTATACATTATCTCTAGAGCACATCCCTTCCCGTCCATCTAAGTTTATTCCGCTTTCCTTAATTCTGCTATCCCCTCATTTTAGTTATTAATTGGTCTTTTCTATCTTCCAACCACGTTGTCACATTTGCAGGGGAGTCAAAAAAAAAGGTCTCTCCCAGAGCTGCCACACGTAGCCGGGCTGGGTACAATAATGCGTAGGTAACATCAAATTTCTGGAGTCTACGTTTAATTTCTATAAAGTCTGCTCTGCGCTTCTGCAAATCGGGTGAGAAATCAGGATATACTGAAATTTTAGCTCCATTAAAGAGAACATTCCCCATCTCTCTAGCCTTACGAAGAAGCGTTACTTTATCTTTAAAATTCAAAAATTTCATTAACATAGATCTAGGGTGCCCTCCTTGGGGTGGCGGTCTGAACGGGACCCTATGCGCCCTTTCAACCGAGAATTGTTGTGAGAATGTCTCTCTTCCAAATACTTCGATAAGCCACTTTTCTATAAATGCAATCGGATCGGATCCTTCACTTTTTTCTGGTAGGCCTACCAGCCTCACATTATCCCTACGAAGTCTATTTTCCATTTCATCCAATTTTCCTGCAAATTTATCCGATTGCTCTTTTAGGATTTTAACCTCTTGACTTAATGGGTACATATCGTCCTCGATTTGACTAATTCTCCCCTCAGTTGCTGTTATTCTATCAGCTGTCTTTTCAAGCTCCTGGCGCATCAGGGACAGTTCAACCTTAATATTTTTCATTTGACCGCATAATTCCCCTAGGGACTGTTTGCATATATTAACCACCTCCAGTACGTCCTTTAGTGTCGGCTCTCCTTCTGCTGTCAATGCTTGAGCCACGGCCAGTTCTGATTTCCCGGGGACCCCCAGATTTTTGTTGGTCGAATTCTTTACCCCACCTGGGGCCATTACTGGGTTGTTTAATTGTCCTTGGCTCTTTCTGTCGGTTGGCATTTTAACTTGGGGTTGTTGTCCTCCTTTAGATGGAGTATGGTCTGGGGTATGAGCGTACTTTTCCAGTTTTGCTGCAGCTGATGCCCCGTTTGTTATTGTAGACTGAGCCCCCTTTTCCTTGTCCTTATCTTTGGCTGATCTTAATGATTGTGTCCCAACATTCTCCTGGTTGGCCTGCTCATCCGCTCTTCTCCTTGCTGACATATTACCACACCGGAGTCCAGTCCAACCAGGCAGTAAATTTAAAGTAGGCTTTTAATCTCCAATTCAAAGATATTTCCTTGTGCTTCCGCTTGACACCAAATAAGTTTTCCCCAGTCAGGGTGAAAAGACAGATACAGAGCCCAGCTTGTACTTCAGGTTTAATTTGTATTTTTACAAATTTATAGGGGGAATAGGCTTCCACACACAGCTCAGCACTATATATCTTTAAACCGGAACAGTCCTCTAATTGCAGTTAAGAAGAGGCAGATATATATGCTCACCACCACTTATGTTTTTAACAGAACCCAGTCCTATAATTGCTATTGGGATTAAACACGTGCATATGCACAGCACCCAATCCAGTGTCTTCTTACCCTCTTCTTGCAGCTTTAGGAGGGCCCTCGGATATCGAGTACGTATACACAGCAGACCATACAATCGTAAGATACCTTCTCACCTTCTCCTTGTGATTTTTATTTTTTTTTTCCCTCTTTCAAAAGAATTTCAGAGGCAACCAGGGAACTCAGCCTACAGCTTAGATTTTGGCTGAAAACAGGCCTCTGAATACAAAAAAAAAAAAGGGGGTGTGCACGTAAGCCCTGCACGGCATACAGCTTATATATATATATATTTTTTTTTTTTTTTTTTTTATATATATATATATATATATATATATATATATATATATATATATATATATATATATATATATATATATATTTTTTTTGCAGCAGCAGCAGCAGGGGAAAAAAACACAACAACAAAAAAAAAATAAAAAATAGAAATAGACTAAAAAACTGAAACCAATCCTCTAGTTGCGGTTGGAGAGGAACAGGCACTAATGCTCAATATAATATACTCAGTATAGCACCTGGCATGTACTTTTACAAAGGGCAGTCTTCTAATTGCAATCGAGTTGCGGTTGTGAAAATCCTGATCCCCATATGCTGCCCTACACAGCTTTTTTTTTTTTTTTTCAGACCTCTGATTGCAATTTCATATGCACAGCCGACAGAATGTGATCCTCCAATTGCAAGATCCAAAGGAGAGCACAGCACACAGTTCACATTTTACATAGAGATCAACGTTGAAAAGGGGTAGGCATATATGCTCGGCACATTACGGGGCTTATACTTTGCAGAGAAAAAAAAAAAGGGACAGTTAACGCTCCTCTAGTTGCAGTAAAAGGAGAAATCAGCACAGATGTTTAACATAGCCCACCGCTTATATTATAGCTTTGCAAATAACAGTCCTCAAATTGCGTTTTGAAAAAAAAAAAAAAAAAAAAAAAAAAAAAAAAGCCAGGCATATATGCACAGCACCAGGAAAAAAAATACAGTCCTCCAATTGCTTTTTAAAAATGCACATGTACCTGTACTCAGCACCTAGTATGGTGTTTTCTCACCTACTCCTTGTGACTTTGGCAGGGCTTCATAGGCAGCAGGAGAATCCCTTGGATCTCATAGGGTTTCTACCCCCTTCAATGTCCCCTCCACTTCTCAGCCGTGCACTCTGTCCGTAAAGCCGGTATGTCGATTCAAATTACCCGCCGCTCTCTTCCTCCCAGCGCGAGCGGCGGGCAGGAGACCGCGTGTGACGTCACCTTCGGCTTAGCCTCAGGTTCGGCTATCTCCGTATAAGATACGGTGCTGTGGTAGGCGGCTCGGGCTCGGCTTAGCTTCGGGAGCCCCCGGAGAGCCTGTGCTTATGCTCCGCTGTAGAGAGATGGTCCAGTATAGGGTCAGGGACGGTCAGGCTTTCAGGAGGCTCAGTATTCCGGCATGTCAGACGGTCGGGCGGAGGGTGGAGGAGCCCACATAGACGCTCTCACACTTCTCACTCACCACACCTCATCTCTGGTCACGCCCCCTCCCAGGCCCCCAATTTTCTAAGCTTGAAAAATGATGGTTGCCGTGGGTGTCCAAGGCTTTGCACATTTCACTAATCATAAAGTCCAATTAACAAGGGGCACCAACAACAAACAAACTCCTAGTAAATTTAAGCAACAAATACAAATGTTAATAATGTTGTTTTGCTAAGTTGAGACACACAACCCCCCTCAAAAATCTAAATAAATTATCCTGAAAATATGTATTCCAAAAAAAAAAAAAAAAATGACAAATCATCCAAAAAATATAACAATGATTCTTTTACGATCTGAGGAAAAATAAACATCTAGTCTAGAAATCCTGAAAACGAATAAAGAAATAAGTTTGTGAGAAGTGCGGGTGAATAGGAGCAGCTAAAACACGTCATTCTTCTTGCATTGTAAAGAAAAAGAGAATGCGCTGCATTAAAGACATTTTAACATTGCAGTGTGACGAATGTGCTGTGTCGATTAGGAACGGTAGTTTTACCTGACCGAGCGCTTCCGTCACAGAATTTCTTCTGAGCATGCGTAGCACTTTGTCCGTCGGACTACGCTACACACGATCGGAATTGGTGTGATCGGACTTTGTTGTCGAAAAATCTATCCAGCAGGAGATAGAACTTTGTCCGTCGGACAATCCGATGGAAACTGTCCGATGGTGCCTACACACGGTCGGAATTTCCGACAACATTGTCCGATAGGACAGAATCCATCGGAAAATCCGACCGTGTGTATGTTGCTTAAAAGTCTCACACATGTGGTATCGCCATACTCAGGAGTAATAGTAGAATGTGTTTTGGGGTGTAATTTGTGCTATGCATATGCTGTGTGTGAGAAATAACCTGCTAATATGACAATTTTGTGAAAAAAAAAAAAAAAAAGAAAAAAAAATCTTGATTTTGCAAAGAATTGTGGGAAAAAATTACAACTTTAAAAAACTCACCATGCCTCTTTCCAAATACCTTGGAATGTCTTCTTTCCAAAAAGGGGTCATTTGGGGGGTATTTGTACTTTTCTGGCATGTTAGGGTCTCAAGAAATGAGATAGGCCGTCAGTACTTCAGGTGTGATCAATTTTCAGATATTGGCACCATAGCTTGTGGACTCTATAACTTTCACAAAGACCAAATAATATACCCCAATTTGTACTTATTTTTACCAAGGATATGTAGCAGTATAAATTTTGGCCAAAATTTATCAAGAAAAATTACAAATTTGCTACATTTTATAACAGAAACGAAGAAAAATTCATTTTTTTACCGAATTTTTAGTCTTTTTTCTTTTATAGCGCAAAAAACCCAACGGTGATTAAATACCACCAAAAGAAAGCTCTATTTGTGTGAAAAAAAGTACAAAAATTTCATATGGATACAGTGTTGTATGACTGAGTAATTGTCATTCAAAATGTGAGAGCACCAAAAGCTGAAAATTGGTCGGGTTATTAAGGGTGTTTAAGTGCCCAGTGGTCAAATGGTTAAACACAGCAAGAATGAAAAATTCTATCTACAGGAAATGGGGGAAGGGACCTCACAGTCGAAAGCCTACAGAAATACCAAAATATCAGTTTCATAGGAATATTCCTTTTAAACATATATATAATATTACAATATCCATCAAACATCTAAAACAGCTTTTAGAACTTAAACCCAGCTTAATATCACATCTGAAATCTATTAAAATCAAAAATTCATTCACACTAATTAAAGGGAAACGACAGTGAGGCATGCAGATGGGCACAGTGAGGCTGCAAATGGGCATTGTTGACAATCTTTTCCACTTACAGTTGCTGTACATTTCTCACCCTAGGCTTATACTCGAGTCAATAGGTTTTCCCAGTTTTTTGTGGTAAAATTAGGTGCCTCGGCTTATATTCGGGTCGGCTTATACTCGAGTATATACGGTATATACATTATCAAGCCCCAATAATTGTTCCACTTCAGCATTGATCACCAATCAGCTTCACATTTTTTATAGTCAAAGCTTAATTGAACAAACTTAAGTTAGAAGCTGATTGGCTACCATGCACAGCTGCAGCAGATTTTGCACTCCTCAATTTTAGTAACTCAACCCCAATATGTCAATGAAATATTGGGTATGCTAATGCAGCAATGGAGTCTCCCTCAACATGCTTCTCAAGAAAAGAATTCCCATCTTCAGGGGTATAGTTAGGGCTACTTTTTCATGGCTGTAATTTGACTGTAATTTGTACAGGAGTAGACATGGTCACTAATCCACCCACCCCGGGCAAATATAAGGGTACCAAAGATGGAGGAACCTGTGTACAGAGCTGGAGGTTTGTCTGTGTGAATCCAGGAAGTGAACAGGCAGCAGCTTCACCTGCCCACAGTTAAAATGGCCGCAGCCAGACTCAGTGGAGGGAGATTTCTTCAGCGTATTTGGCAAGTACAGAATCCCAGTATATATAAAATAATATGCAAAGTGGTTGGAGGGAAGCTTCAGAATGGCAAACATGTTTTTATTACAAATCATGTGAGCAGACTGCAGTTCCTCTTTAAGTTCTTGAGATCAAAATGATTTGGATATTCAATCCATTCCCCTATTGGTGATTCATTGAGTGCGGTTCAGTTAACCACTGCAATACTGGGCACTTTCGCTCCCTTCCTTCCCAGACCATTTTCCACTTTTCAGCACTCTCGCACTTTCAATAACAATTGCGCGGTCATGCTACGCTGTACCCAAATTATATTTTTATCACTTTGTTCCCACAAATACAGCTTTCTTTTGCTGGTATTTATTCACGACTCCATTTTTAATTTTTTGCGATATAAGCGAAAAAAGAGCAGAAATTTGGGAAAAAAAACTATATTTTCTTCTTTCTATTTTAAAAGAAATCTAATAAAATCAAATTTTGTCAGAAATTTAAGCCAAATTGTATTCTACTACATATTTTTGGTAAAAAAATTTCCTTTAAGTGTATAATAATTGGTTTGTGTGATCACGGACAGATGTGCGCAAATGATCATGTACAGATGTGCGCAGGTGATCACATATGTGTGCAGATAATCATTGGGACATGTGATTTTAGTTGGAAATATGTGGGGGACAGGTGTTTTTATTATTTGGGGACATGTGTTTTGGGGACATTGTGTGGGGACATGTGTGTTTATACTGTGTGGTGACATGTTTGTTTATACTGTGTGGTGATATGTGTGTTTATACTGTGTGGTGACATGTGTGTTTATACTGTGTGGTGACATGTGTGTTTATACTGTGTGGTGACATGTGTGTTTATACTGTGTGGTGACGTTTGGTTTATACTGTGTGGTGACATATGTTTATACTGTGTGGTGACGTGTTTGTTTATACTGTGTGGTGACGTGTGTTTATACTGTGTGGTGACGTGTGTTTATACTGTGTGGTGACATGTGTGTTTATACTGTGTGGTGACATGAGTGTTTTGTTTATACTGTGTGGTGACGTGTGTGTTTATACTGTGTGGTGACGTGTGTGTTTATACTGTGTGGTGACGTGTGTGTTTATACTGTGTGGTGACGTGTGTGTTTATACTGTGTGGTGACGTGTGTGTTTATACTGTGTGGTGACGTGTGTGTTTATACTGTGTGGTGACGTGTGTGTTTATACTGTGTGGTGACGTGTGTGTTTATACTGTGTGGTGACGTGTGTGTTTATACTGTGTGGTGACATGTTTGTTTATACTGTGTGGTGACATGTGTGTTTATACTGTGTGGTGACATGTGTGTTTATACTGTGTGGTGACATGTGTGTTTATACTGTGTGGTGACATGTGTGTTTATACTGTGTGGTGACATGTGTGTTTATACTATGTGGGGAAATGTGTGTTTATACTAGGTAGGTGATCAGTGAGTAAAGAGCTGTAAAAAACAGCTAATACTGATCACCAGGCGGCTGCAGCGATCCGCTCTCCTCTCCTCTTAGACAACTTCCGTGTGAGGAGAGGAGAGCCGATTGCCTAGCAACCGGCTCTGTGTTTACATCACATGACGGCTGTGATTGGACATGGCCATCATGTGATCAGGAGGGACAATCACAGAGCCCTCCTGCAGATCGGAAATGCGACGTGTCTGGGCGACACGAGCGCATCAGGATCGCGCCGCTGAGGGACGTTCCTGAAAGTCCACTCAGAAGGCGAGGGCGCCCCACCCGGCCATTTATATACATTGGCCCGGGTGGGAAGTGGTTAAAGGTGTTGTAAACCCTTTGTGTTTTTTCACCTTAATGCATCCTATGCCGGCCCCCTTATTCCCTTGGCGGAGACGCGCTCTACCTTTCTGTGCCTGTTGTCTCGGCTCTTGATTGCATAGATTGATAGCAGCACAGCCATTGGCTCCCGCTGATGTCAATCAAATCCAATGACGCGGGGACGGGGCTGAGTCCTGCATTCTGTGTGAATGTACACAGATGCAGGATTAAGGAGCGTGCCCGCACGGGTGTCCACCTTAGGAGAGCCTTCTCCAACGTGGACACTCAATGCAGGGAGGAGCTACCAGCGCCACCGGGGGACCCCAAAAGTTGAGGATCGGGGCCACTCTGTGCAAAACGGACTGCACAGTGGAGGTAATGTCTGTCATTTCCATGCAGTCTGTCTGGACCTTCAGGTGAATGTGGAAATGTGGGAAAGTGCTGATCAGTCCGCACCTATGCGACAAGAGTCTGTAGCCACATAAAAAAAAAATATTGCCAATCAATGTAAGTTCCTTATATGCTCCTGTTTGTATATAAAGCAGTCAAGTGATTCTCTGTGATATAAGCCAACTGTCATGTGTGGTGGAAGTTCAATGGGAGAGAATCATCATAGTTTTTATGTCCGCTGGTTGTTGGGGCATTACTTATCAACCAGATTAGGCCTGAAATAAAGAAAACCTGTATATACTGAGCAACTTTCCAATGTTGGGTGTACTATATTCATTACATTATTTTGTTGGATTTGGAGCTGTGCTTTTAGCACATATACATATAATTGTTGTTTGTTTTTTTTTTTGTTTTTTTTAATTGCTCATATATTACAACCTAAACAAATGCATTGGATTCAAAAGCCTGAAATTAAAATCTGATTATTAAAATGTTCACATTTTCAATTTTTCACCTTAAAATAACAGATTCCAGATAAAGCCAAGACAATTTGTTTGAACTTGGCCCTGGAAAATGTACCTATTTCTCTCGATTGCCCTGTAACACTCCTAATGTACCATCTCATACATATTTTAAATACCATATATACTCGAGTATAAGCCGACCCGAATATAAGCAGAGGCACCTAATTTTACCAAAAAAACTGGGAAAATGTATTGACTTGAGTATAAGCCTAGGGTGAGAAATGAGCAGCTACCATAAGTGGAAAACACGGTCAACAATGCCCATTTGCAGCCTCACTGTGTCCATTTGCATGCCTCACTGTGCCCTGGGCCGTTTTTAAGGCAGGGCAAAAGGGGCAGCTGCCCTGGGCCCTGTCATTGTTGTGGGGCCCAAAGCGGCTGCCTCATGCTTGCCAACTATCCTGGTTTAAATTCCCTCGTCCCTTGAGGTTTTAGTCCTGTGCTGTGTCCCAATATCTCAGTGTGAAGTGCTGCTACTAATGCTGCCCAGCTTTGCCCTATTGATGTGTACAGATGACTCATCTGTGTTTACATGTAAATTACTGGCATTCATATGTAAATAGTGGCTGCATTCATATGTAAATAACGGCGGCATTGATATGTATATCATGCCCCCCTGAGGTCATATCCAAAGTAATCTCTAGCAACCAAACAACAAGCAGAAATCATGTGCTGTAATCTCTAGCAAATAATCAGTGAGCCGTAATGTGTGCTGTAACCTCTAGCAACCAGTCAGTGAGCGGTAATGATACACTGTAACCTCTGGCAACAAATTGCAATAGCTGCCTGATCTGATTCAGTAAACTTATTTTGAGTCTAGCTGCTATTAATTGTATATCTCAGAGCAGGTGGAGAGTAAAACTGCATGGGGGGGGGGGGAAGAAAAGGTTTGCCCAGGGTCCAATCAATATTAAAGACGGCCCTGACTGTGCCCATTTGCTGCCATAGTTCCCCCTAACTTCAAACTCGGTAGTTAAGGGTTCCTAGATGCCCCCTAGCTGCAGCCATTTGGGGTCTCTGGACCCAAAGGATCCCGAAATGACATTGCTGCAGATGGACACAGTTGACCGAATTTGGGGCCCCGTATCTTGGGGGCCACTTAGTGCTAAGAACCCCAAATTTGGTGTGTAAACACAGTGGAACTAGTACTACAACATATCCTAGCACTAAGTGGCCCCGAGATACGGGGCCTCAAATTTGGTTCGGAAAATGTCAAGCACTTTTCTGCAGCAGAGAATTACATTTTCCGAACTGACTTTGGGGCCCCGTATCTCGGGGCCACTTGGTGCTAGGAACCCCAGCTTTGAATATGTTGCAGTGATAGTTCCACTGGGTTTGCAGCACCAAGTGGCTCAGAGATACGGGGGCCCCAAAGTCGGTTTGGAAAATGTCATTTTCTGCAGCAGAAAAATGCTTGACTCGAGTATAAGCCGAGGGGGGCATTTTCAGCACAAAAAAAAATGTGCTGAAAAAACTCGGCTTATACTCGAGTATATACGGTACCTGGCTCTTCACTCAAAACAATAGGTACAATATTCTATTGAATTATTTCTATTCTCCATACTCATTCCTGAAATAAGAAGTATCCCAATTGCAGTCATATATGTTACAAGTAACTTTGTATCATCTAATAATTTTTACCTTATAGCTTATTTTAACATTTATTACTAATGAAACTTAATTTCTATTATTTTCTATTCTGTCAAATATTGTATTTCCACATATGATATTACTGTACATCTGTTGTTTAAGTGGGTGTGTATTTTAGTACTTTGTAACTTGATTGTGTCAAATGACGTTACTATGGCAACATATATGTGTGCCCATTTTGGATTTTTACTATTTTCCTCTCTAGGGGGCTGTGTTGTATCCGAAATTACTTCTAATGTGATTGACATGACCTTCTGACCTTGGCATAGCAAAACACCATTAATTGTCTAATGGTTGACAATCAAGTGTCAATATTCTCTAGCCATCTCGTCTCCTCCTTAAATATATGTGGATGAGAAAGTTACCCCAAATCATTAATTGTGATCATAAATTTTATTCTCTAGGGTGTTAGAAAAAAATACAATATGTAATGTTTGGGGTTCTAAGTAATTTTCTAGCAAGAAAACCTGTTTTAAACATGTAAACACCTAAAATCCCAAACGAGGCTGGTCTTAAAGTGGTTAAACTTATGAAAACATAATAAAAAACATTTAAAATGTAAAATCACAGATTCTAGATGTTTGCTTGTGTCTTAATTCACTATAAAAAATAAAACTTGAAGAGCATTTATTGTTTGTATGTATTTATTTATTACAGGAACTTATATAGCACCGACAATTTACGCAGCTCTTTACATACATATTGTACATTCACATCGACCCTGCCCTCAAGGAGCTTACAATCTAAACTCACATACATACATACACATACTTGGGGCCAATTTAGACGGGTGTCAGTTAACCTCCCAGCATGTCTTTGTAGTGTGGGAGGAAACTGGAGAACTCACCGGAAACCCATACAGTCACAGGGAGAACATGCAAACTCTAGGAAGGTTGTACCATGGTTGGGATTTGAACCGACGCCCCTAGTGCTGCTAAAATGGAAACAAAAAGTTTAGTCTCAAAAGTTAAAGTGGTCTGTTTTGAGTTTGATGACAAATTTGTGCAAGGCTTTCTTGATCTCCTGGTTCCTGAGGCTGTAGATAATGGGATTCAGCAGTGGTGTCACCACAATATACAGCAAAGACCTATATTTGTTCATGCTCGCTGTGCTCTCATCTCCTGGTACCATGTATACGGTGATCAAAGTTCCATAATAGACACAGACAATAGCCAGGTGGGAGCTACATGTGGAGAAGGCTTTTCTTTGACCATAAGCAGAAGATATTTTCAGGATGATGAAGAAAATGTACATGTAGGTTACGATTATGAACGTGAAAGGGCAAAATATCATGAATATGGAAATTACAAAGTCTTGTAGCATCAAACTGGATGTGTCTGAGGTGGACAGTTCCACTACTGGTCCAAAATCACAGAAAAAGTTATCAATATAATTAATTCCACAAAACTTAAATTGAACCACCACCATTATTTCACTTGATATTAACAGTGTAACTAAGAACCAGGAGCCAAGAACCAACAGAAGACAAACACGAGGGTTCATAAGTGAAGCATAATGCAATGGTTTGCAAACAGCCAAGTATCGATCATAGGACATAACAGCAATCAGAAAACATTGCACAAATCCAAAAATTCCAAAGGCATACAACTGAGTAATGCATCCAACAAATGATAGTCTTCCTTCATCAATAAATATAATGTCCAGCATCATGGGGACAACACTGGTGGTCAGTAGGACATCTGCTGTGGCCAAATGCTTGAGAAAGAAGAACATCGGGATTTTAAGATGATCCACATTTGTTACCAAAATGATAATCATCAGGTTTCCACCGAGTATGATCAGGTAGGTTACAAGAAACACAATAAATAATAGAGTTTTATATTTGGCCAGGCCACGGAACCCAAGTAAATGAATTTGAGTGACCTGAGTCTGATTGACCTCACACATTTCTTGTACATAGAAGAAGACTAACTAAAGCCACCAGAGATATATGTGTGTTTCTCCTGTAAGATATAAATGGAGTATGGAATTGTAATGTACAAGGAATTCATGATGAAGAATAGTATATGTATATTTATTGTTTGCAGATATGTTAAAACAGGAGTTAAAGGCTAGGTTGACTTTTAGAAACGTGTTACATATTACACCCATAAATAGGGTGTAACTTGTAACATGTTTCTAAGCACCCCAGCCTTCATCCCCTGAGTCAGGTTACTCTTCCCCACCGCCTCTGTCACATTTAAAACTGTTGATGGTTGTTCAGGCAGAGAGATCTGTGAATGAATAAAAGTCCTGTCTGCCAATGTGGCAAATTAAGTTATAGTTCTGTATGGACTATGAGAGCGCTGATCAATGAACTCTGAGTTAGACATTTGCAATTCGTTTCGTTCCGAATTCGTTTTTTAACAAATTTCGACAAATTCGTTAATTCGGAAATATCCAAATTAACGAAAAACCGTTTAACAAATTTTTCCGAATATTCGTAAATTTGAATATTTGAAAATTTGTATAATAATACATTCGTAAATTCGCACATTTGCACATTCGTAAATTCGTACATTTGTAAATACGTACATTTGCACATTCATAAGTTTGTATATTCGCACATTCGTAAATTCGTACATTCGCAAATTTGGACATTCATAAATTCGGAAATTCGGAAATCTGAATTTATAATTAACTAATAATAGCTTAACTATTACTAACTAATTTCCTTTTTAAATTTGTCTGTTAGTGAACGTAACAAATACTAATTTATCTTAAGTTACAAATTATCCGAAATAACGAATGCCGTATACAAACAAATGGAATGTAATGCATTAATAATAATAAATAACAATAATAAAAAGGTTTTATTATTATTATTTGTTATAAATTAGTTTGGTTCCCTTTTGTTTAGATGCGGCATTCGTTATTTCGGATAATTTGTAACTTTAGATAAATTCGTGTTCACTAACAGCCAAATTTGAAAGGAAATACAATACCTATAATTTAATAGTTAGTCACTATTTCAGATTTTCTATTTTTTGGGTTTTCGGATTTTCGTATTTCCAAATTTTCACATTTTCTAATTTACGAATGTACGAATGAACGAATTTACACATTTACAAATGTACGAATGTACGAATGTACGAATGTGCGAATGAACGAATTTACTAATTGCGATCATAACGAATGACCCGAAAAACAAATAAAAAAAAAAAACGAATGAAACGAAAACGAAAATTAACAAATTTTTTTGGCAGTGCACATGTCTACTCTGAGTCCATTGACAATTTCTCAGCCCTTTAACAGGAAGACCATACAAAGGTGTAGGCATAGAGCTGTAGGAACTGTCTGCAGGAGCCTGACATTGCACCGATTGTGGGTGTAGTACCTTGCAAGCTCCTGTGAAGAAAATAATAAATGCTTATTTTTTCTGCATATTTTTTCTCTTTTTTTTTTTCATAATGGTGATCTTTAAAAATGATGAACAGAACAGCCAATATTAAGAGTTTTCTGATTAATACAATTATCATATTTGACTCTAACCAGTCAGGTTAAAGTGAGGTGTGTCTATCTGCATGTGTCACTTACGTCACAAATCCAGATGTATTCTTCAATTTAGTTACTTCAGAAAATTAAAATCTTTAATAACAAAATTCATCTGGGCACGAAAACGGGCACGAATCGCGTTTAATATACTGACGAGAGAAAAAGATAGAGGGGGTCTAGCAGCACCAGATTTCAAAAAATATTACAAAGCTATTGTGATCTCTAGAGCAATAGATTGGGTGCACAATAAGGAAGATAAGAGTTGGGTTAAGTTAGAAATGAGTCTAAGTCGAACAAACACGGGGAAAATCATATGGATACCGCCACAATGTCGAGAGTTAGGTCCAAACACAAATTCACTTACAAAAAATACACTAAAGGTTTGGGATGTAATACAGAAGAGGCACAAATGGGACTATAACTCACCATTAATTCCACTATTAGACACAAACTTCTTCCCACCCGGGAAGGAGGAGCACTTATACTTCAGTAGGTGGGCCAATAATGACAATCTGAGATTGCAGGATGTGATGGAAGGAAATAGATTATACACGTATAGCGAAATCACACGGGAATGGGGACAGAAAGCACTAGATAGGTGGAGATACACTCAATTGCTACACTTTGTGGGGAGCTTGCCACGGCCATTACGAGGGAAGAATCACATGAGACCCTTAGAGAAATTACTAGAGTCACCACAAAGCTTAGAGAAAAGAACATCAAAAATATACAAAATATTGCTGCGAGAGGCAGACCACGAGTTTCCAGCTTACCTAGAAAAGTGGGAAAAGGAGATAGGCCCGCTAAGAAGTGATGAACACAGGGAAAAGATTTTAAGGCTAGTACACTCGACAGCAAAAGACACGCAAACAAGGGAAATGTCGTACAAACTCTAAGTGAGGTGGTACGTAACACCACAGAGAGCAAATGTATATAGCGAAGACAACTCCCCAACATGCTGGAGAGGGTGTTCGGAAGTTGGAACGTTCCCACACATGTGGTGGGAGTGCTCCAAAATACAAAACTTTTGGGATCATGTAATAGAATTAATTGGCCAGATAACGGGGGAAAGGGTTTACAAACAACCATGGGTGTGCTTGTTTAATGATACAGAGATGGGAGTGGGTCAGTACTGCTCGACTTTAACTCCCTACTTACTAAATGCAGCAAAGGCACTGATCCCCCGTTGGTGGAAATGTCCGAACGCCCCATCTATGAAAGCATGGATAGAGAGAGTTGACCAGATATGTACCATAGAAGAGTCGATTCACAAGTTAGAAGATACAGAAGGGAAACACCGAATGAAATGGAAACAATGGGGAGAGTTCAGGAAAACAGATAGATACCGCGTGGAAAAAAATGGCTGAAGGGAACAGCAGGAAGCGAGCGAGAGGGCAAGATGGGGTAGGCCTTCCAAATTTTTTTTTTTTTTCTTTTTTGTCACTTAGGGGAGTGGGGAAGAGGGAGGGACAGGGTATGGGAGAATAGATTTGAAGGATGTATTACGATGTTAAATGATTGTAAAAGTGCAACCCACATGTAATATATTCAAAAATATGAAAATAAAGAATATATAAAAAAAAAAAAACTATTACTAACTAATTTCCTTTTTAAATTTGGCTGTTAGTGAACGTAACAAATACAAATTTATCTTAAGTTACAAATTATCCAAAATAACGAATGCCGTATACAAACAAATGGAATGTAATGCATTAATAATAATAAATAACAATAATAAAAAGGTTTTATTATTATTATTTGTTATAAATTAGTTTGGTTCCCTTTTGTTTAGATGCGGCATTCGTTATTTCGGATAATTTGTAACTTTAGATAAATTCGTGTTCACTAACAGCCAAATTTGAAAGGAAATACAATACCTATAATTTAATAGTTAGTCACTATTTCAGATTTTCTATTTTTTGGGTTTTCGGATTTTCGTATTTCCAAATTTTCACATTTTCTAATTTACGAATGTACGAATGAACGAATTTACACATTTACAAATGTACGAATGTACAAATGTTCGAATGTTCGAATGTACGAATTTACGAATGTATGAATATACGAATGTGCGAATGAACGAATTTACTAATTGCGATCATAACGAATGACCCAAAAAACAAATAAAAAAAAAAAACGAATGAAACGAAAATGAAAATTAACTAAATTTTTGGCAGTGCACATGTCTACTCTGAGTCCATTGACACTTTCTCAGCCCTTTAACAGGAAGACCATACAAAGGTGTAGGCATAGAGCTGTAGGAACTGTCTGCAGGAGCCTGACATTGCACCGATTGTGGGTGTAGTACCTTGCAAGCTCCTGTGAAGAAAATAATAAATGCTTATTTGTTCTGCATATTTTTTCTCTTTTTTTTTTTCATAATGGTGATCTTTAAAAATGATGAACAGAACAGCCAATATTAAGAGTTTTCTGATTAATACAATTATCATATTTGACTCTAACCAGTCAGGTTAAAGTGAGGTGTGTCTATCTGCATGTGTCACTTACGTCACAAATCCAGATGTATTCTTCAATTTAGCATAGTGGGTATTATACCTCTGGGCCATCTCTTTATTCAAAATTACTACTTACAGCACAGATACAGACCAATATTTTAAAGAGAGGCCTGGAGCATTACCGAAAGGTAATTCAGTGCAGGCCCGGCATGGCAGGGCTTTACAGGCTTGTAGGGGGAGGACAAGAGAGCAGGGATGGCAGTTCCGTGTGGAGGGGGCGGAGCGAGGACAGGAAGTGCTACGGAGAGGAAGGGGAGGACACATTCTCACCACGAGGAGAGAGTGTAAGGAACTTCCCTCCCACTCGCCCGCCCTACAATTTTAGTGGAAATTGTGTGCGGATATGGTGGGGGTATGGAGCGACCAAGGGGGTTGATTGCAGAACTTGGCCGGGCGCAAGGTCCTTTTTATGTCATATGGGCACATCAAAAAGGCATGGTGTAGGGACCTGTCTGAGGTAAGGCTCCCAGTTGGTATATAGGTACCTGCTAGTTGTCTCCGAGTCGGAGGTTCCGCGACTGGAGGCCTGAGAAGTGACTAGCAGGTACAGTTCTGGGTTATGCCTATTAGGACCTTGAGATCTGGGATCAAAAAGACCTCAGATCTCATATTTACACTAAAATGCAATAAAAAAAAGAAAAATAAAATTTGTCATTTAAAAAAATAATCAAAAAACAATGTCCCTTTAAGAGCTATGGGCGGAAGTGATGTTTTGACGTCACTTCCACCCTGAAATGGTATGGAGATGGGTGGGAGCCATCTTCCCCTCCATACCCAGCAAGGGGAAACATCTGATCGTCTCTGCCGCTGCCGACAGATCCGGTAAGCAGTGGAGAGTACTGGAGCGTGGAGGGAGGGGGGACCCTTTGCCGATAAAAGCAGACCACCGGCCGCTAGCTGCTACCATAACAATGATATTCCTCTTCAAATTTAGGATGTATATCATTTTGCAGTGGTCTGTAAGTGGTTAAGGGGACGTGGCAAGGGGTGTGTCCCATTCCTGCATACTTTTGCTGATAGGTGTCCCTCATTCCCATCTCAAAAATTTGGGAGGTATGATCACAGAGTGTTCACAAAGACAAGCATGTAGGATGTGCAGAGTGTCAGCTCCAGAATTCCAGGTCTGTGCTGCGGCCCCTCCCCCCATGAAGAAGCCTCCTCCGCGGGCAGAGTTGCAGAGACAGAACAGCGCTCTGCCAATGTAAACAAGCAGCACGCTGGGCTGTCAGGCATGGACACTGTGATCTTGTGTTTCTGCTAATCGGAAACACGGATCAGAGTGTCCATGCAGTGAGCCCATCCCCCCCACACAGTTAGAAACACACTTAACCCATTGATCGCCCCATGATGTTAACCCCTTCCCTGCCAGTGTCATTAGAACAATGTCAGTGCATATTTTATTTTTTATTTTATTTTTATTTAACTTAGGAACAGGGTCCGCATGGACCAACAGTTTACATAACAGTACATTATACAATACACAGGATAATCATTTACCAGCAGGGATCATGTAATCACAACCAACTGTGCGTTATTAAACCTTTCCCTGTGCATCTGGGTGCTGAGGTGTCCATCTGTATCTTGTCAGGGTATTGTTCCCCATTTTCTACTTATTCTACCTAGTATGTCTTTTGTTGGGGAGACCCTGATAACCAGTATCCCGTGGTGTGGTTTTAGGAGGACTTTCCTCAACATTCGATGAAGTCTTTGGTACTGTAAGGAAGATGTGGATATGTTTGCAACCCCTGTCTCCCGTTTTCCTTTTTCTATCGTGTCTAAATAGGGGGAGTTCCCTGCCCCTCTGACTCCTCGCCACGGCCCCCCTTGTTGGGGAGAACTACCGTGGCTCGGGGCCCCTTGGGGCGGGCCAGAAGATAGGGGAAGTGATAGAGATAGAGGGGGAGGGGTATGGGTGTAGGGAAGGTAGGAAGAGGAAGAAGAGACATGAAGGGTCGAGGGGGGGAGGGGGGGGAGAGGAGGATGGGGGAGCGCCCGCAGCCATGGAGTATCGGGCGTTCAGGTGGTGCGTTTATATTACCTGTATGCTTGGTTCCTCATCCTGGGAAAGCCCCTAACGGTGGCTGTCTAATCTTATAATCAGGAGTTTGTTTCGGAGCCTCTCAGGGCCTGTCCCTCTGCCGAATATATGAACATGGTCCAGAATTGCCAAGTTTTAGTATAGGTCTCTTGTCTTTTTTGCATTGTGAGGATAAGATCCTCCATTCTTGTTATGTCCTCCACTTTTTGGAGCCATAGATCAATGGATGGCGGGAGGGTGGATTTCCATCTGAGTGGGATGCATGCCTTAGCGGTGTCAAGTAGGTGTCGTATAACAGATTTTTTATATTTCCTATGAGGAATGTCATTCGCGTGGAGGAGAAAAAATGCTGGGTCGGCCGGAATAGGCCTTTCCGTAAGGTTCTGTATTGTCTCGCGAATGACTTTCCAGAAGTCCTGTAGTTTGGGGCATGTCCAAAAGATAGGCAGCTTGGTTCCTATCTCCGTCTGACAACGCCAGCATGTATCTGATGTTGTCGGGAAGATTTTGTGTAACCACGCCGGTGTTTTGTACCAACGTGAGACAATTTTATAGTTGGTTTCTTGGGTCTTGGTACATATAGAGGACTTATGTGTATATTGGAGGATGTGTTGTCTTTCGGTCGGGCTAAACTGGGTTCCCAGTTCCTCCTCCCACCTCAGTAAGCCCGGGGGTATAAAGTCCTCTGGGGGGGTATTTATAAGGGTGTATGTCAGTGAGAGTGTATGGGGCAGGGCTCCCGTGTCGTTACAAAGGTCTTCAAATGTCGTGAGTTGTTGGTCACTGTCTGGAGGTGGTGGGACGGTCTTAAGGAAGTGATGAAGTTGTAGGGCACTCATAAAGTCCAGGTGGAAGGGGCCTGTGGGGTCTGTTAGTTCCTCAATTGATTTCCATCTCCCTCTATAGCTGAATTGGTAGGCTTGGTGTATACCTGACTCCGCCAGATGTCTAAAGGGTCCGTGATTCGTGCCTGGAGTGAATAGAGGGTTTCCCAATATTGGGTATAGTGGCGAGTTTGGGTTAGAAAGTGACCTCTGAAATATGAGGTGTGCACATATCTTTGCTGTGTTCCCTATCAGCGGGTGGCGTTTAGTCTCCGGTGTTAAGCCCAAGTAGCACCATGGGATGCCTCGAAGGGGGGTTGCGATTTCTGCTTGTTCCACCTGGGTCCACAGCTTGGTCTCTTGGTGGCAGCACCAGTCTAACAATCGCCACAGGTGCACTGCCTGGTAGTAGGCTCGTACGTTTGGTAATGCTAAACCACCAGATTTCTTGGGGATTTCTTTCTTTCTTGCAGGCCATTTTTGCCCAGTCTTTTCCTGATGGTGGAGGCATGAACGCTGACCTTAACTGAGGCAAGTGAGGCCTGCAGTTCTTTGGACGTTGTTGTGGGGTCTTTTGTGACCTCTTGGATGAGTCGTCGCTGCGCTCTTGGGGTAATTTTGGGCGGCCGGCCACTCCTGGGAAGGTTCACCACTGTTCCATGTCTTCGCCATTTGTGGATAATGGCTCTCACTGTGGTTCGCTGGATTCCCAAAGCTTTGGGAAATGGCTTTATAACCCTTTCCAGACTGATAGATCTCAATTACTTTCTTTCTCAATTGTTCCTGAATTTCTTTGGGTCTCGGCATGATGTGTAGCTTTTAAGGATCTTCTGGTGGACTTTACTGTGTCAAGCAGCTCCTATTTAAGTGATGCCTTGATTGTGAACAGGTGTGGCAATAATCAGGCCTGGGTGTGGCTAGAGAAATTGAACTCAGGTGTGGACAACCACAGTTATAGTATGTTTTAACAAGGGGGGCAATCACTTTTTCACACAGGGCCATGATGGTTTGGATTTTTTTTTCACCTTTAATAATAAACACCTTCATTTACAAATTGCATTTTGTGTTTACTTGTGTTGTCCTTGACTATTGTTTAAATTGGTTTGATGTTCCGAAACACTTAAGTGTGACAAACATGCAAAGGAACAGGAAATTAGGAAGGGGGCAAACACTTTTTCACACCACTGTATATGTGATTGGAGTCTCATGGCCAGTATCTTTGTGAACAGCTTCAAATCCATGTTCAGCAGAGATATCGGACGGTAACTCCCACATTGTCCTGGGTCTTTCCCTTCCTTTGGGATCACCGCTATTTGGGCTTGTAGCGTGGCATCATGTAATTTCCCTCCCTTGCCGAGGTCATTCAGAAGTGATACCAAATGGTTGCCTAGTGATGGTAGGAATGTCTGGTAATATTGCACCGTGAGGCCATCCGGCCCCGGGGCCTTTCCTTTTTTAGTGTTTGCTATCGCCCCCTGGACCTCGTTCAGAGTTATGGGTTCTTCCAGAAGTTGGCATGTTTCTGCCACCAAGGAGGGCATCATGGAGTTACCTATATATTCCCTTATTTGTACTACCGTTGGGCGTGTGTTCTTTAGGTTGTATAGAGATTCATAATAGAATTTGAACTCCTGAGCTATTTGGTTGGGCAACGTTTTCCTCTGTCCTGTCGGGTCTTGTATGTGTGGTATATAGGATGCTGCTGCTTGGGTTTTCAGAGACTGAGCCAATAGCCTGCCACATTTATTCCCATTTATTCCCTGACTCGTACGATTTTCTATGGGAGATCTGTATTGCCGCCTTTGCTTTGAATTGGAGCAGGTCTGTCAATTTTGAGCGTATTGTGTTTAATTCGCTTCCTAATATTCTGGTCGGTGTCTGCTTGTGTTCCAATTCTAGTTTCTGGAGTTTGTCTAGTAGCTCCAGCATCTGGGCATTTCTCAGCTTTTTGATCCTCGCCCCATGCTTTATTAGCACTCCGCGGATCACCGCTTTGTGCGCTGCTTCCCATACAAGCCCCTTATTACTTTCAGGGGTGCTGTTTGTGTTGAAGTAATGGCCTGAATTAATGTTGAAGTAGTGGAAAAGTGAGGGTCAGAAAGTGGTAGAGAAATAGAGTAGGAATGTACTTACTAGGTATTCCTAAGTATCTTCTGAGCAAATGTGCTCTCGGTGCGTGCCGGCCGGCGGAGGCGCACCCTAAATTGACAGCTTAACTGCTGTGTTGGCGTCTGTCGGCACAGCCGAAAAGACGTTAACCTACGTGGGAGTGTGTCTAGCTAAGGACCATTGGGGGGAGCTCCCACCCTCCCCGGCCCCCAGACCTTCTGTCATGTTTTGGTGTTGTGAGCTTTTCAATGGGTATAGAAAAAAAAAAGAAAAAACACAATGAAAGAGCAATTCAAAGAACAAATTAAATAAAAGACTGTAAACCTCCTTATGGGCGAACTCTAAGGTGCAAATGGCATATTAGACAAACAGAGGGGACCATATACTATATGCCTTATCAACAGAATGTGTCTCCTGAAAACCATGTGGAGTGGTCATAGAATATAACTGCAGTTACAACCCAACAGTGCACCTGGTGGTCAGTTACCAATTAAACCCTTCCTATGGCTATATCCGTCCCCTTCCCCGTCACCGAGAAGGTGCTAAAACCTCTGGGACAGGGACATGGCAACGACATGTAACCTAAGCCGTCCCCCCCACCCCCCCAGGCAGAAGAGACAAAAGGGACCATACATTGCAGCCTTACCAACAGAACCTGTCGCTTTAGAACCCTGTGGGGTGGTTATATAATGTAGCTGCAATGATAACAAAAGCGTGGGTCCGACGGCAAGTTACCGCCCATTCCCCCCTGCGGTCATACCCGTCACCCCCTCCAACACCGAGAAGTGGTGGAACCTCTGGGGTACGGAGAGGGCAACAACCCGTAACATAACCCGTCCCCCCCGCCCCCCCTAAGTGCATCATGTCAAGCCGCAACCTCCCCCAATGTCACCGCTACACATTGCCATGTATTACATTCCCCCACATTGCAAGCATCTCCGGTTTAAATGACTTAATAGTCCTGTCCCAGTTTTCATCTCTGGAATTGGTATGGCGTGGGGGGATTCCAGTGCAACATGTAATTTCCTCCCCTCCCTCCCCCTCCAGCAACCCAGGGGGAACAGCATGAGCAGCGGCTCTGGGGTGGCGTGACCGATCCCCGTTGCTCATGGCAATGCCCTAAGGTGACAAGTGGCTTGATCGCAGCAATCCTTGAAGTGTTCCGGCCTGCCTTGGGTGGCGGGGAGTGAGACGGGACGGGGGTCACAGCAGCGCCATGCCCCCTCGCAAGTCAGAGGCTCTCCACAGTGGGCTCCGGGGGCGGGGGGGAATCCATTATCACTATCACCCCACCAGATCCCGGGTAGCGACATGTGTGGGGACTATGCACCGGCCATTTCTGCACAACAAGGGGAGTTCCCACCCACCTACCTCCCTCCGGTGTCAGTTTGCTCCCCAATGGCACGTGTGTGCACGTCTCTTCCATGTCAGCGTTCCGTGTGCTCCTCGAGCTTCAGGACAGGGGGGGGGACCGGGGGGAACAGAGGCATCCCGGTGCAACAGAGTCACCGTCACGGGGGGGGTATCAATCTGGGGACAAATACAGCCAAACTTGGTGGTATGTAACTGACCTCTCGTGTGGGTGCAGGGAACGTTTCTAGGACTCGCGTGGACCCTCAGTTGGTGCAGAGCGAAGTCTTCCTCACGATCGATGCGGCCGTGCTGGTAAGTTGAGTCCACTTCTCGAGGGTCCTGTGCGTCTGGTTGGTTTAGGTAATGGCGCCAGCCAATCTGGGATGGGGATTGGTTCTGCTCCCACGAAGGCAAAGAAGGCAGGTATATCTTCTACCGTTCGCATGGTAAACGAGGCGCGGTCATTGCGGAGTAGGACCACTAGTGGGTATCCCCACCGGTAGGTGCAGCCGTGTCTTCTGGCTACTTCAAGAGCCGGTTTCAGGATGGCGCGGCATTGGAGCGTAGCCCTTGATAAATCCGGGAGTATCTGTATGTGTGCCCCATCGAACTCGATCTCTCAATGGTCCCATGCTCTGCGGAGAAGGGTTTCTTTAAGTGTGTACCGGTGGAGGCGGCAAAGGACGTCGCGGGGTCTATCTGGGTCTGCAGACCTGGGGCCCAAGGTGCGGTGCACCCGATCAAATTCTAGGGTGGGAGGTGGGTTGTCCATGAGAGTGTTGAGGATGGCAGTCACCGTAGCGGATAAGTCCTCCGAGCCCGTAGCCTCAGGGATCCCCCGCAGCCGCAGGTTGTTGCGGCGGCTGCGGTCCTCCATTTCCTCCAGTCTGAGCTGCATCTCCTGGGTTTTTTTCCTATGTGCATCCTGGGCCTTCTTCAGCGACTGTACCCTGGTTGTCAGGGAGGTTAGTTGTGATTCTCCGGAGGTCACTCTCTCCTCTATCTCGTGTATTTCTTCCCTCACTTCCTGAAGGTCTCTGATGTGTGCCTCTTCGATCTTTGAAATGAGGCCTTCAATGTCCGCCCTCGTGGGCAGCGCCTCTATGTCTGCTCTCGTGGGGAGGGCACGCAGCATGTTCCGAAGATCTTCGTCCATATTGTGCTGTTGGTGGATATTGCTATCCAGGGCTGCTCCGGAGCTCTCTGTAGGTCTCCCGTGGGCCTCCGTAATTGAAGGGCTGCCTGTATCTGGCGTAGTGTTGTTTGTCTCTTGGTCGGCCGCACGTGGCACGGTAGTAATGGCGCCTGAAGAGGCCCTCTGGTTCCCCCAAAAGAATTGTGAAATGCCCGGTTGAGAGGTATTGTTTCGGGTTCCACGGTTAGCCGAGCGTGTCCTACACCTGTTGGCGTTGCTCATGCCTTGCTTACAGGTGTATAAAGTAGGGTTTAGGTCTGTAAGGGCTGGATCGGGCCGGGAGCTCCTCCAAGACACGTCTTTACCCGGCCATCGCTAAGCCACGCCCCTTCATATCAGTGCATATTATTAGCACTGATCACAGTAATAATGTCACTGCTTCCCAAAAAAGTATCAGTTAGGTGTTCGATCTGTCTGCCGCAATGTCACAGTCCCGCTAAAAATAGCTGATCACCGCCATTACTAGTAGAAAAAATGCCATAAATCTATCCCCTATATACGCTTATTGGGATTATTATTTACCAAAAATATGTAGCAGAATACATATTGGCCTAAATTGATGAAGAAATTAGATTTATTTTTTTTTTATAGGAAATGTTTTACAGCAGAAGGGCAGAAGGTAAAAAAATATATATATTTTTTTTTCAAAATCGTCGTTCTTTTTTTGTTTATAGCGCAAAAAATAAACACCACAGAAGTGCTCAAATACCACCAGAAGAAAGCTCTATTTGTGGGGAAAAAAAAGGGACATCAATTTTATTTGGGTACAACGTCGCACGGCCCCGCAATGGCATACCTCACAACTTTTTGAGACGGGAATTAGGGACACCTATCAGCAAAAGTATGCAGGAATAGGACACACCCTTTACCACGCTCCCTTAAAAGAGAAAAGTCTGGTTAAACCCACATGTGCTTTTTTTTACCACTACTATTCCTTTATATTGGCTTTTAGAATTTACAAATGCAGCAATTTAGAAATCAGATGGCAGGTTTAGTGCTGGAAAACACTTTTTGATAAATAAAAAGTGCATTTTATATACAGCTATGTAGATCAGACCAAAATGAGGGACAAATGAGGAGGAATGAGGGACATTGCTCCAAATCAGGGACAGTCCTCAAAATCAGGGACAGTTGAGAGCTATGGCAATGGTCAGTAAAAGTAACACAGTGCAGTATCGCAAAAAATGGCCTGGTCAATAAGAGGGGGGGGGGAATAAACATTCTGAGGCTGAAGTGGTTAACCGCTTCCTGACCGCCTCCTGCACATATATGTCGGCAGAATAGCACGGCTGGGCAAAACCACGTACCTGTACGTGGTCCTTTAAGAGCCCAGCCGTGGGTCGCGCGCGCGGTCGGGACCTCCGTGACCGCGGACGCGAGACCAGCGGACCCGATCGCCGCTGGTGTCCCGCGATCGGGTCACAGAGCTGAAGAACGGGGAGAGGTCTGTGTAAACAATCCTCTTTCCGTGCTTCCTACACTGCCTGTCACTGATCAGCAGTTCCCTGTCATCGGGAAAGCCGATCAGTGACGTCAGACGTCAGCCACGCCCCTACTGTAAAAAAAAACACAACACGTCACACTAACTCCTCCCCGCCCCCTAGTGGTTAACTTCTTCACTGCCACTGTCATTTACATAGAAATCAGTGCATTTAAATAGCACTGATTTCTGTATAAATGACAATGGTCCCAAAAATGTGTCAAAAATGTCCGATGTGTCCGCCATAATGTTGCAGTCACAATAAAAATCGCTGATCGCCGCCATTACTAGTAAAAAAAAAATATTAATGAAAATGCTATAAAACTATCCCCTATTTTGTAAACGCTATAACTTTTGCGCAAACCAATCAATAATCGCTAATTGCGATTTTTTTTTTAACCAAAAGTATGTAGAAGAATACGTATCGGCTTAAACTGAGGAAAAAAAAAATTATATATTTTTTGGGGATATTTATTATAGCAAAAAAGTATTTTTTTTTCAAATTGTCGCTCTATTTTTGTTTTATAGCGCAAAAAATAAAAACCGCAGGGGCGATCAAATACCACCAAAAGAAAGCTCTATTTGTGGGAAAAAAAAGGACGCTAATTTTGTTTGGGAGCCACGTCGCACGACCGCGCAATTGTCAGTTAAAGCAACGCAGTGCCGAATCGCAAAAAAGGGGCCTGGTCCTTTGGCTGCAAATTGGTCCGGGGCTGAAGTGGTTAAAGTGGAACTTTACCCGTAACAACTTGATTTTAAATAATGTATTTTTAGCAATGAACATACACCCCACATTAATAATTATGCTACCAAAAATTAGTGTATGCTGTAAATTACTGATAGGCATAAGAGCATTGCTCCCATGTCTTCTTTCCGGAGGCTGACATTTTTCTGAAGTCCAGAGCCCTGGAGCAGCAGTAAATCATTAGGCTGTCAGCAGATCGGTCCCTTTAGTTTTTGTCACTCTGCTGGAAATGAAGAGAAACTGACATGTGCAGAGCAGGGTGAGACAGTGGATTGCTGGATTTTAAACAGTATTTTTAATGTCTTACATAGATATACAAACTTTTGCACAAACCAATCAATATATATATTGCGATTTTTATTACCAAAAATATGTAAAAAAAGATACATACCGACCTAAACTGAGGAAAAAAATTAGCTTTTTTTAAAAAAAATGGGGGTAATTATTATTGCAAAAAAGTACAAAATATTGTGTTTTTTTCAAAATTGTCACTCGAAATATATTGATTGGTTTGTGCAAAGGTGTTTACAAAATAGGGGAAAGATTTATGGCATTATTATTTTATTTTTTTTTACTAGTAATGGCGGCGATCTGCGTTTTTTTATCGGGACTGCGACATCCAATGGCTGGTGATTCTTGGACTCCTATGCCCTGTACACACGGTCGGATTTTCCGACGGAAAATGTCCTATCGGACAATGTTGTCGGAAATTCCGACCGTGTGTAGGCTCCATCGGACTTTTTCCGTCGGATTTTCCGATAGACAAAGTTTTATCTCCTGCTCTCAAATTTTCCGACAACAAAGTCCTATAGGACTTTTTCCGATCGCGTGTAGCGAATTCCGACGGACAAAGTGCCACGCACGCTCAGATCACATTACAAGACCAAAGCTATTGGCTACTAGTCTCTACGTAGTTCCGTCGTACGCAACGAACGTCACCACGTTCAGAATGATCGGATTTTCCGACAACTTTGTCCGACCGTGTGTATGCAACACCAGTGTCGGAAAAAATCCGATGGATTTTGTGGTCGGATTTTCCGACCGTGTGTACGGGGCACTAGACTGTGTGGATCATGCACATATGTCATAAGAGCAGGAAAAAACGAACATCGCTGTATACAAATTTTGTGTTTATTAACCACTTCAGCCCTGGAAGATTTGGCTGAGGATGTATTTGGACACGTGTTGTCCTGTTGGGAGTGAATAATAATATTGGCACAATTATTGTATTTTTAAACCTGTATGTATCTATGTATCTACTATGTAGTGTTGTTGTATATTGCTTTTAACCACTTCAGCCCCGGAAGATTTTACCCCCTTCCTCACCAGAGCAGTTTTTGCGATTCGGCACTCTGTCGCTTTTATTGACAATTGCGCAGCTGTGCGATGCTGCACCCAAACAAAATTGACGTCCTTTTTTTTCCCACAAATAGAGCTTTCTTTTGGTGGTATTGGATCACCTCTGTGGTTTTTATTTTTTGCGCTATAAACAAAAAAAGAGCGACAATTTTGAAAGACAAGCAATATTTTTAACTTTTTGCTATAATAAATATCCCCCAAAAATATATATAAAAAACATTTTTTTCCTCAGTTTAGTCCGATTCGTATTCTTCTACATATTTTTGGTAAAAAAAAAAAAAATCGGAATACGCCTATACTAGGGGGCGATCAAGGGGTTAAGTGTGTCCTAGGGAGTGATTCTAACTGTAGGGGGGATTGTCTCACTAGAACATGACAGAGATCGCTGCTCCCAATGACAGGGCGCAGTAGATCTCTGTCATGTTGCTAGGCAGAACAGGGAAATGCCTTGTTTACAAAGGCGTCTCCCTGTTCTGCCGCTCCGTGACACGATCACAGGCCCCCAACGGACATAGAGTCCGCGGGATCCATGGTCACGGAGTACGCAGCGGGCGCACGCACCCACAATGCCGCGATTTAACGGGGACGTACCTGTACGCCCATTTTCCCAGCCGTGCCATTGTGCCAATGTATATCGTCGCGTACTGGTCGGCATGTAGCTAAAGTATTAAAGCAGTGTTTCATCTGTAAATTTTTTTTTTTTAAAGTCAGCAGCTAAAAAAAAAGTAGCTGCTGACTTTTAATAAGTACACTTACCTTTCCTGGGTGCCCACGATGTCGGCCGCCGAGGCCGACATGTCCCTTGGCGCTCCGGTCCCAGCCTCACTAAGGGAGCCTTGCGGCTTCACTGCCTGTTTCCTACTGCGCATGCGCAAGTCGCGCAGTGCTTTGTGAATGGGACACGCTGTACTCTTAAGCCTCATACATACGATCGGACTTTCCGATGGGAAATAATTGATGACAGGCTGTTGGCGGTAAATCCGACCGTGTGTATGTTCCATCGGACAATTGTTGTCGGATTTTCCGAGGACAAATGTTGGATGGCAGGTTTTCAAATTTTTAGCGAACAAATGTCTGTTGTTGGATTTTCCGAGCGTGTGTACACAAGTCCGTCGCACAAAAGTCCAAAGTACAAACACGCAAAGCAAGGCCGATCCAGAAGCAGTCGGTCTTGTAAATTAGCGTTCGTAATGGAGAATTAACATTCATGAAGTGGCAAATTATGAAATCTCGAAATGCAGCGCACAATTCTCTTCTTCTTTAATGGGATAATAATGAAGCTGCTTTGCTGGTGATACTGATGGAGTTATTGCAAACACATTTTTAAAGGCTTTTTTTTTCTAGTGATATCAAGAATAATATTATTATGCTTTTTTTTTATTTGGGCAATTTACCACAACACCATTATCACATCGTTTTTAAGATCAAAGATACAACTATGTTGGTGTCCCCTGTCAATTTTACATTGTATTTTTTAAAATGTAACTGCTACGGGGGGCGTGGCCAGCAGCCGAGGAGATGGCAGCGTGAGGAGAGAGCTCCCGGAGTATCCAGCCCCATCTAGCTACATAGAGCGACGCCAGACGGCCCAGTGAGCACACATCTGCTGCCTTACACACCGGCAATCATTTGCAGGCATTATGCAGAAGAGAAAGAAGGAGAGGGGCCCGCAGAAGCTG
>CM053029.1:47805657-48183157 GCA_028564925.1 Lithobates sylvaticus
CATGTCTACTACTGGTATGTTTTGACAGGAGAACCAGGCAATCAACCAGGTAATCAAAAAAATCTTTGTTTGCTTGGGTTTCCTCCTCCATAGAAGTAGGATAATTGGTGTCTCACTAAATGGGCATAGAATGTGGTGGAGACCTTGAGTTGTAAGCTTTCCTGGATACAAAGATTGATGAGAATAGTTCTACATACTGTATACTGTAAGTGTTGTGCACACAGACTCAAGCATGTAAATACTGAACAGATTAATGTGCAGAATGTATTAACATACAGTAATTCAAATCCATTCTTTGCTGAATACCTTACAGCCCCTTCACCTTCAATTTAAAAGGGTTTAATACAATTTGTGTCAAGATAAATACAGCTACCAGTCTATTTAATGCTAACACTTCCATTACACTCCATAGGCAGCATCACGGATTGGAGCTGAAACTGATTTCTTTGCTAGATGCAGTACTGTGAGTAAGCTTTTCCCCCTAGGACAGGAAGTGTGTTACTGTCAGGGGATCAAAATAGGAATTTTAAAAACCTGAAAAAATAAAATGAATGCAATCACCACATCTAGGGACTGGTAATCTTTAATACATTATATTTATGAGCCTGGGTTTAGATACAATTTAAGTTATCTATAGCGTGAAACAAACAAAACATAATTATACTTTTGTTTACCCTGTTCTTGGCCTTGTTCAAGCTTACACTAGTCATGGTGTATCTAAACCCAAATGCAAAAAATGCAATATATTGCATCTTACGACCTGTGCCACTGGGATTCTGACCTGTGTTTATGCCATTGGTTTGACGTCAATTTAGGACACTTCTTAAGCCCCATACACACGGTCGGACTTTTTCATGGATTCTGTCCGATCGGACAATGTTGTTGAAAAATCAGACCGTGTGTATGCACCATCGGACAGTGTACGTCGGATTGTCCGACGGACAAAGTCTTATCTCCTGCTGGAAAGATTTGCCGACAACACGGTCCGATCACACCAAATCCGATCGTGTGTACGGTTGTCCGACCGGACAAAGTGCTACGCATGCTCAGATCACATTACAAGACCAAAGCTATTGGCTACTAGCCTCTACGTAGTCCCGTCGTAGGCAACAATCGTCACCGCGTTCAGAATGATCGGATTTTCCGACAACTTTGTCTGACCGTGTGTACGCAAAACCAACATCAGACAAAGTATGACGGACATGGTCCGACGGACCTGGTCCGCGGATTGTCCGACCGTGTGTATGGGGCTTAAGAGCATTCAAAATTTCTTTGGTTCCTGAAAGGGTATGGATTGGATGCACATCCTAAATACCATGACCCCTGCAAGGGTTTACTGCCCAAACCTAGCCAGAATGACCACACACCTCCTGGAGGGGGAGGGATTATGTGGACTTCTTCTGTGGTCATCGGATCAAGAACGCAACTCTAAGCCTGGGACAGGAATGAACGTTTATGACCTTTGGCTCAAGGTTTCTTGGTTGGTTTTACCAACCACCAAGTCTGGACAAAAAGGGCCCTGGCATGAGTGATTCAGTGAAGATGGATGAGCATTAGACTAGAGAAGACCCTTTTGTCCTCTATCACTTCATTCCCTTTTCCTCCTCTCTTTATTTGTAACTGTAATGTATTTACATCCCTATTTCTAAATAAACCAAAACCTTATTTTAAGAACTAGTAGCCCTTCATTAGAATCAATACACCCTATATAGGGCACGTTTTACACCTTGTGACAACATTGGTGCTTGATGATTGGCCCTGCACTTTCACATGAAATGAGTTACATGTCCTTCCATAACTGGAAGTATTAGGTATATTTTCTTTAATATAAAGAAAATTAGTAGGGGAATGAAAGATAGGTGAGAATGAAAGTCTAGGGGGTTGAGAGTGGAATACATTAAAACTGTTTGCTGTTTACTTTGCAATATGGCTCCTTAGGCAGGTCATACTTTAACCAAATTAATTTCCTTCAACCATTGGTTTAAAGAAAAAAAAATAGCTTGATTCCTCCATCACCTCATTCAGTGTTGATGGTGAAATCTCTTTTGGACTGCGAAACGGAGGTGAAAACAGAAATTCACTTTATTGTAAATTCACAGAGAATTTATACCACACAAAATCAGATAACAGCTTGATCACATTGTCCTAAACAATGCAAACTTTAAACAGTAATATCATCAGAGCAACTAACAGTAGACATGGGAACTGTCAAAAAATTTGTTTAGTTTCGTTTCGTCCCGTTTCGTATATAAAAAAATTCGTAATTCGTAATTCGTGTACGAAATTCCGTTCGAATTCGTACGAAATACGAAATTCGGACTAATCGTAATTTTTTTTACGAATCGTTAGTAAAGTTACGAATCGTTACGAATCATTACGAATCGTTAACGCGGCTAATGCATTGTTGGTTCTCATAACACATTCGAATCCAACTACAAATATCGAATTTCAATTTCAAGTTACGAATCGTTACGAATCGTTATAAATAGTTACGAATCGTTACGAATCGTTATGAATAGTTACGAATCGTTAGTAAATCCAACTACCAATATCGAATTTCAACTAATTTGAACAAAATTATTATAGCAGATATAACGAATGAATTCGAATGAATTCGAATGAATTCGAATGACAAAGTGTCATTTTTGCAGAAAAAAAAAAAGCGTAGGGGTCCCCCCAAATTCAATAACCAGGCCCTTCAGGTCTGGGATGGATATTAAGGGGGACCCCAGCCAAAAAAAAAAAAAAAATGGCGTAGGGTCCCCCCCCCCAAAATCCATACCAGACCCTTGAGGTCTGGGATGGATTTTAAGGGGAACCCTAGCCAAAAAAAATGGCGTGGGGTCCCCCATAAAATCCATACCAGACCCTTATCCGAGCACGCAACCTGGCAGGCCGCAGGAAAGGAGGGGGGGACGAGAGCGGCCCCCCCTCTCGCCTGAACCGTACCAGGCCACATGCCCTCAACATTGGGAGGGTGCTTTGGGGTCCCCCCCAAAGCACCTTGTCCCCATGTTGATGAGGACAAGGGCCTCATCCCCACAACCGTGCCCGGTGGTTGTGGGGGTCTGCGGGCGGGGGGCTTATCGGAATCTGGAAGCCCCCTTTAACAAGGGGACCCCCAGATCCCGGCCCCCCCCTGTGTGAAATGGTAAGGTGGTACAAAAGTACCCCTACCATTTCACCAAAAAAGTGGCAAAAATGGTAAAAATTACAGGAGACGGTCTTTGACAATTCCTTTATTAAAATCTTCTTTCTTCTTTCTTCATCTTCTCCTTTCTTCATCTTCTCCTTCCGGCATCTTCTTCCATCTTCTTCTTCCTTCGATTCGCTTCTTCTTCCTCCGGTCTTCTCGTCCTTCTCGTCCGGCGTCGTCCTTCTCGTCCGGCATCGTCGTCTCTTCTCGCAGGCCGCTCCTCGCAATGGGAGGCTCCCGCTCTATGAGGCTCCGCTCCGGGTGACAGGTCTTGTATAACGAAGGCACCTGGTGACCCCGCCCCCCCTCTGACGTCATGGGGAAAGCCATAGGGAATTCCACATGACGTCCCCGTGCGTCAGAGGGGGCAAGGTCACCAGGTGCCTTCGTTATAAAAGACCTGTCACCCGGAGCGGAGCCTCACAGAGCGGGAGCCTCCCATTGCGAGGAGCGGCCTGCGAGAAGAGACGACGACGCCGGACGAGAAGGACGAGAAGACCGGAGGAAGAAGAAGCGAATCGAAGGAAGAAGACGATGGAAGAAGATGCCGGAAGGAGAAGATGAAGAAAGGAAGAAGGAAGAGCAGAAGAAAGAAGAAAGAAGATTTTAATAAAGGAATTGTCAAAGACCGTCTCCTGTCATTTTTACCATTTTTGCCACTTTTTTTGTGAAATGGTAGGGGTACTTTTGTACCCCCTTACCATTTCACACAGGGGGTGCCGGGATCTGGGGGTCCCCTTGTTAAAGGGGGCTTCCAGATTCCGATAAGCCCCCCGCCCGCAGACCCCCACAACCACCGGGCACGGTTGTGGGGATGAGGCCCTTGTCCTCATCAACATGGGGACAAGGTGCTTTGGGGGGGACCCCAAAGCACCCTCCCAATGTTGAGGGCATGTGGCCTGGTACGGTTCAGGCGAGAGGGGGGGCCGCTCTCGTCCCCCCCTCCTTTCCTGCGGCCTGCCAGGTTGCGTGCTCGGATAAAGGGTCTGGTATGGATTTTGAGGGGGACCCCCACGCCATTTTTTTTTTTTTTTTTTTGGCCGGGGTTCCCCTTAAAATCCATCCCAGACCTGAAGGGTCTGGTATGGATATTTGGGGGGGACCCCACGCCATTTTTTTTTTTTTTTTTGGCTGGGGTCCCCCTTAATATCCATACCAGACCTGAAGGGCCTGGTTATTGAATTTGGGGGGACCCCTACGCTTTTTTTTTTTTTTTTATATCAACGAATGACTGTTTTTTAAATAGCTTTTTTTTCTGCAAAAATGACACTTTGTCATTCGAATTCATTCGAATGCATTCGAATTCATTCGAATGCATTCGAATTCATTCGTTATATCTGCTATAATAATTTCGTTTGAATTAGTTGAAATTTGATATTGGTAGTTGGATTCGAATAATTTGGAGCTGAAATTTGTAAACGGAATTTTTCCTGAAAAAATGACACTTTGTCATTCGAATTCATTCGAATTCATTCGAATTCATTCGAATCATTCGGCGACGAAATTCGTAAACGGAATTTCGTATTCCGTACGGAATTCGTAAAAAAAAAAAAATTCGTACTACAGATTCGTAAATTCGTACGAATTTCGAAAAATTCGTACGAATTACGAATTCGTACGAAACGAATCGCACATGTCTAACTAACAGCACATCTAATGAATAGCTAGCAGCTAACAGTAACCTGTAACAGTTACAGTGATCTAATTAAAATTTAGCTAATTAACAGCCAGGCACTCAGGCAAGCTTTAATCAGTCAGGGAGTACCCACACCAGGCAACCCGGCAACAAATTTACAGCCCTGAATACACAAAGTACATTGCACATGCTGTCTTTCAGGTGTTTGGCTTTCACTTGTGTAATCTGTCTACTAGAAAAGTCATCATAAGACAAAACAGTGTTCCAGAAGTCTCAACAAGTGGAATTAATTTTTCTTCATAGATTTCTTGAGGGAGATTGTTGATAAACATTTCTGTCCCAAGCGGAGTAGCTTCTCCAACCCAGTCTGCAGGACGGCCACCATATTTATTCTGACCATTAACCTGTACAAGATAAATATTACATCTTTTCGTCCATTCCAGAAGGGAAGATTTATTGTCCTGATTCTCAGAATTAATCCAAGCCTTGCTCTCAGCGTTCATCACATTTTTGTCCATAATTAGAGAATGATCTGCTCTCCACGGGATCAGAGGCTGAACCTAACTCTGTTCCATGCTTTGACTGGAAGAAGCAGACAAAATCCCCATGGGCCATAATCAGTGGGTAGAAAGCTAGCCCATACTCCCCTCCAAAACCCCTGTTCTGTTTGGGTCTGTAACAGCCTCCTTTGGAGCTCTTGTATTCTTTCTGACAGTGGAAGGTTTTCCCGCTGTCTGAAAACAATGATCACTGCTTAAGGCTATAGCCACCGGCAGTGAGCAATGAAAAAGAAAATTTTCAGGCTGGTTAGGCAGGCTGGTTATACTGAAGTCGATCAATGGATAATTTTTTTCTGTCCCTTCTGTTATTTTGCTACCTGAATGTCCCTTTACCCATTCTATACCCAATATTCTCCTCCAGTGTGTCCCACTGTTGCCTACAAGATCACCTCTCACTATTATGGTATAGTAAGAGTAATTAATGCTAGAAACATTAAAAGCTCAACAGAGCCTAACAAAAAGATGATATGAACAGAAAAGAAGAACAGCGCTGTTCTAAGTGTAGCATCACAGCATTATTTATTTAGAAACAACAAAATGGCAACTCAAAATGTAATGAAGATAAAAGTCTAGTCATGCAAAATCGCTGCAAGAAGCCAGTCCAGCCCTGCTAATCCCACTGTGATGGATACCAAAAGGAGTTACTGCCAGTACTGCTGGCTCCCAGCACTTCCTGGTAGGTTCAGGTCCCCTGGGGAGACAGAAGTGATGTCAGAACAGGAAGAGGAAGTGGTAGGTGTGGCATGTGTTCAAAACATGTGTGCTTCTTCCTCAGGTCTCAAGACTTTTAATAACATTACATCACAATATGACTTGCGTAGCAATTGTATTTTCTATAAATAATATTCTATATTTTTTTTTTTCTCATTTGCTATTCATTTTTCACAGAAGTGGAGTTACCCTTTATTTCCACTTTATATGATTTTACAAAAGGCATTCATGATACAAAATTCTTGTGTTATTAAAGATACTGCATTAAAAGGTTTGAACAATCCTACAGAAGGTTGATCATTTTTATGTTCTTCTGGTGACTCTTTCTTGAAGACATGTGTGAAGACAACCAAACTGAAGTAGATGAGTTTTTTCTTCTTGGATTTCAAAACCTCCATACATTTAAAACTCTTCTCTTCCTTGTGTTCTTCTTGTGCTATATAGTGATATTAAATGGAAACTTCATCATTATTGTTCTAATATCGATTAAGGACCATCTTAAAGTCCCAATGTTCTACTTCCTCAAACACTTGGCAATAGCTGACCTAATATTAACCAACACCATTATCCCAATGATGTTAGAAATTATACTAAAGGATGGAATTACAATTTCTGTTACTGCCTGCATCTTCCAAATGCATTGGTTTGGTAATTGTGGAGTTGTGCAATGTTTACTTATTGCAATTATGTCCTATGATCGATATTTGGCCATATGTAACCCATTGCATTATCATTCAATCATGCAGCCCCGTGTGTGTCTTCTGATGGTGGTCTGGTCTTGGTTGCTGCTGGTTGTCTTTGGGTCGGGTGAATTCATTTTGGTGTACCAGCTACATTTTTGTGATGGGAAGAACATTGACCATTTCTTCTGTGATTCTGGTTCAGTGATAGAGTTGTCTAACTCAGATATTTCCCTTTTTGTAATGGTTGATCTTTCTCTTTCAATTATAGTTGTTTTTATTCCATTTGCCTTTATTATTGTGACTTATGTCTTCATCTCCTTCACTATATTACATCTTTCTTCAACCAATGGAAGACGGAAAGCCTTTTCCACATGTAGCTCGCACTTGGCCACTGTGTGCACATATTATGGGAGCTTAATGGCCATTTATTTGACACCAGCTGATAAAAGATCACCTAATACAAACAAATGTATGTCTCTTTTCTACATTGTGACAACTCCACTGTTGAATCCTATTATCTACAGCCTTAGGAACCACGAGATCAGAAACAGCATTAAAAAAATGTTCAGAAATGTTAAAACTCTTAATTTACACTGAAACTATATCTTCATATTCCATGTTTCTAAGGGGCAAATTCATTTTCAAGTTTCATGTAAATTGATCGTTGGGTGTATAGTTTTAGAATCTTTGACTTGACTTTCCCACCGCCATTATTTAGGCATCCAAAGAAATTAAAACTGATCTCTGATTTTGGGTTGGATTACCAAGAGACAGTAGTTTTGTTTTTCTGACAAGTGATTTTTAGCTTCGATTTTTAGCTTCGATTTTTAGCTATTTTCGTTAATATTTCTTCTTTTTTCAACATCTCTTAGTTTGTAGTTGATTAGAAAGAAGTAGCCACTTAGGGGGCTATTTTGGGAGTTGTAATTTAGTGATTGAATATTTTTAGGGTGGTCCTTTGATTTATTTTGTGTTAATATGTTTTTTTTGGGTAATTGGAGCACAGCATTTACTTATTGCTGACTTCCCATTTGCTAGCTGCCTCTTTTTCTAAGGAATTTGAGCTAAAAAGTTTGGTGGCATGGCTGCAGAGTAATCTGAGGCAGCAGCATCCAATTGGACCCTACGGAGGCCTAAGAGGAATATGATTTCTTCCTATCCTCCACTTTCTTTGTATGGTGGTGCTGTCAGTGCCAACTGTGCAGGGAGGCCAAACTACACCTGCCTACACACTGATTGTGCGGCTGAGGTTTCAGCCTATTCTTCATTGTCTCTGGTATTTCCCCCTTTCCCATATTCACTGCTGGAGGTAGAAAATGAAAAGTGTTTGAAACCCCCTAGCAAACTTCCTAAAAAATGTAAACATGTGCTTTCTCCTGAGACAATTAGGGTCTCAAATGTGCAATATACATTAGTAAAAACAGGTATTTACCACTGAGTTATTCCGTTGTTTAACACCTTCCTGCTCGGCCTTTGCAAAATGACGCCAGGCAGGGGTTTCATTGTTCTGACTGAATGTCATATGATGTACTTCAGAACAAGCCACTCATGTGCAGCCCGGGGGGGGGGGGGTAGGAACAGCACGTCGATCGGTGGTGCAGTGTGTTGCACTGCATCTCCGATCATGGTAAGTACCCTATGACATAGGATCTTTACTATGTGATCAGCTATGTCCAATCACAGCTCACCATAGTGTAAATATGAACTGCCAGTTATCGGCACCCCTCTTCTCGCGCTGACAGCGCATGAGTAGAGGAGAGCTGATGAGTGGCTCTTCTGACAGGAGGGGGCCTCTGCGCTGGTAGTCAGTGCATTAATTATCAGTGCAGTTCCATAAGTGAGGCCTGCCAGGGCCCACCATTGATGCCCACATGTGCCCACCAGTGATGCCAATCAGTGTCCATCAGTGCTGCCTTTCAGTGCCCATCAGTGATGTCTGTCAGTGCCTCCTCCTCAGTGCCACCTGTCAGTGCTGTCTATCAATGGCCATCAGTGCCGCTTATCAGTGCCCATAAAGGCTGCCCATCAGTGCCCATCAGTGACACCTATAATTGCCCAACAGTGCAGCCTCATCAGCGCACATCAGTGAAGGAGAAAAATTACTTATTTACAGTATCAGAAATTAAGGAAAACTTTTTTTTTTTTTTAAATTTCTGTCTTTTTAAATTTGTTTAGCAAAAAATTATAAACTCAGTGGTGATCAAATAAAACCAAAAGAAATCTCTATCTGTCTCAAAAAAAAATGAAAAAAAATTAGTTTGGGTACAGCATTGCATGACTGCCCAATTGAGCGCTGAAAGCTGAGAATTGGCCTGGGCAGGAAGGGACTGAAAGTGGCCAGTATTAGTTAATAGGTATTTACCTAAAATAGACCATCTAGACCGGGATTTGCAATTAGCGGACCTCCAGCTGTTGCAGAACTACAAGTCCCATGAGGCATTGCAAGACTCTGACAGCCACAAGCATGATACCCAGAGGCAGAGGCATGATGGGACTTGCAGTTTTGCAACAGATAGGAACCCCCCAGACCAAAAAGGGACACTGTTGCTTTAAATAATGAAGTGGCAGATATACACTTCAACACAAACCAGTCACATGATAGGTTATAATCAAATGAGCTTTGCTTTCATACACTTGAGAATAGCCCGAGTTAATTGTAGTATGCAAATAGAGCGTTTCAGTGAATCAGAGAAGCCTCTGACAGATATCTCTGATTCCCACACAGAAGTGACAGTAATATAACAAACAGTGAGCTACACAGTGCAGTAACACTAACCTATTGTCCCTTTTCCACCTGGATGGATGGGTGGATGGATACAGCACAAAATCAGCCTGCAGCACCTCCTGGCTTGCAGAGCATGTGGCTGGCCACTCTCTCATTCACTTAATGTAAGACATCCATATATATAGCCTTGAGAGGTTTCCTGACTCATAAGCAAGGTCAGGAACCTCCTAACCTCTAACCTCTTAACAGGAAGAATCCATTTGTAACAAGAACTCTATGGTTATTACCAGGCATGAATGTAAACAACCTTACAGACAGTGTGCAAAAGAACACTTCCCTACATGTGTTTTTAGACATTATATCCATATTCTGAAATAGAGAGCCTGTGGACGATTGGATCTTTGCGAAACACATATTTGTAGCAATTAAACATTCTTGTCATTTTAAAACAAATATATATATATATATATATATATATATATATATATATATATATATATATATATATATACACACACACACAGTATATATATCCCTCTCAATAGTCTCCAACTTTAATTAAAATTAGATGTAGGTCTGGTTCAGGTGCCTGTCCTTTAAGGCCATGGAGGCCTGGACACACACCCTCTGCTCCCTAATCTCGGACTCTTGTAGTCCAACTTGTGAAGCAATATCAGTATCAGGGGGAGACACAGCAGCCTGTGCCTGGACACAAATGCCCTGACTTGGACATCCACCTACAGATTATCCACTTTACTCTCTGCCCCAGAAACACTGGTTCCACACAGAGTACCTTCTGATTTCAGCCTCCCCATTTTGTTGACCGAACCCACCTGTTCTTAATTGTATTCCTCCCCTGAGCAATGGCCTCCGGTTCCGGCGCCGCATGGATTAGCTGAGTCCCCCTCAGCTCTTGCTAAGCAATCCTGAAATCGGCATTTAAATTCTGCCCCGAGCCTTCTGGCCTCCGGTACACACTTCGGGGCACCCCCCCGCTTCGGCCTACACGGCCGGTCCCGCTCCACTACGCGGCCTGTTGAAGCAAACCGCCGCCTCCTTCGCCGCCTACTGCCTCAACGGACCCCCCCCCAAGCCTCCAGCAGACCGAAATCGCCGCCTGCAGGGCCGCAAAATCGCCGCCGGCCGGGCCAAAAATCGAGGCCCGGCTTCTGCCTACACGACCGGTCCTGCTCCACTACGCGGCCTGTTAAAGCAAAAGGCCGCCTCCCACGCCACCTGCTGCCTTAACGGACCCCCCCAATCCTCCAGCAGCCTGATCTTTGCCTGATCTTTGCCTGCTGAGTGCTAGAATCACATCCCTCCTGTCACAAGAGCAAATAAAGGCCCTGGACTCGGCCTTCTCGTTCAACAATTTCCTCAGAGGGGCTGGAAACGCTGTCTCACCTATCCCCCCCAGCTGCCAACAACCCCCTGGGGGACCCTACAATTTTTTTTTTCTTTTTGATTTTTTTATTTTTTCTCCATGGACCGCTTTGTGGAAAAGACTGGCCCACGTTCCCTCACACCCCCTCTGATGTCTCAGGCCCAGTCGCATCCTGAGGCCTCAGCCGCAGCCTCCCTGACCAACGCGGGGGACCAACCAGCAATGGAGGTGAGCACTCTCAATCACACTGCACCCCCCTCCCCAATACAATCTCCTCTCCCCCCACATCCTTCCAATTCCTCATCAAGCCTGGGGGATGATAACACTGACCGTATCTCCCAAGCAGTTGCAGCACTCCTATCCCCCATGATAGCCGCCTCAGTGGAAAAAGCCATAGATGCGGGGATGAGGCAAATTAAGGTCCAAATAGGGGAACATTCTACTAGACTACATGAGGTGGAACATCGCCTCTCCAGTTTGGAAGAAGAGGTATATCAGGCGCAAGCTACCGAACAAGCACAAGACAAAACCAATCAATATATACTCCTAAAAATTGGATGACCTAGAAAACCGATCCAGAAGGAGTAATCTGAGATTCGTAGGGGTCCCAGAATCTTTGCAGACGTCAGCCATCATGGAATTCTGTGCCAACCGGATTCCAGAGGCGCTAGGACTTCTTGGCCCTAGCATGGTCGAACGGGCCCATCGCATGGGCACCTTCACCCCAGATCGAAAATCTCCTCGCCCGATAATCACAAAATATCTTAATTACGGTGACAAAATGATCATTCTGCAAAAGTTCAGGCAGTCCAGATCCCTTCACATCGACGGCATCAAAATCCTGATCTTCGCAGACTATTCTTTGGAGGTCTCAAAGAAAAGGAAAGCGTTCCAAAACATCTGTTCGGAGCTTCATTAGCAACAGATAAAATTCACGCTGGCCTTTCCCGCAACCCTCCGCCTCAAAGCCCCCCAATGGGGACCAGCTCTCTTTTCAAGACCCACAGGAAGCAGAAGTCTTTCTACGATCACTGCGGGCTGACGCACACTCCGACTCCCAGTCTTGACCTTCCCCGCACCATCGCTCTCTGGATCAATGAAGCCCGTGGAAGGATTCCCCAAAATGCTTCAGGTCGTCAGGACCTAACCACCAGAACTCCCCACGCTGACACACAGTCTGAACATCCGCCATGCCTTCAACATGGGACACAAACGCTGCTCAGCCCGTGACCCTTGAGCCTACTTACACGGACTACACAGGTATCCACACCTAACTGTTCTCCTGATCTTGCACATGTATGATTTATTTTAATGTATTTCTCTGCACTCCCATATTGCTGTTGTACAACACCCCCATTGGCCTCACTGTGTTCACCCTCCTCCCGATCTGGCACTTATGTACATCCCGCCACAGCGGCTAATGTCACTATAGTACGAAGGGCAAATACCCACCTTGACGCTGGATTGCCAAGAGAGCTTGTTCACATAGTGATTCTATGCGGAAAAAAGTGAAGTTCTTCCAATGTTTTGCATTGATTTTGTTACCCACCCCCACCCCCTCTATCTGCCCTTTTTTTTATTCCCTCTTCCTATCGGCACCCGTCAAACACCAGATGAACAGCCATCACTCCTTTCAAAAAACCAGCCCACCCATGCTGACAAATTACTTCAGTCTCTCAGGCCTCCAGCTGCTGTACACAATACACTGCCCCATACCACACGCAGGCCTACACTCACATGACAGTTACCTCTTGGAATGTAAAAGGGCTTAGGTCCCCCTTTAAAAGACTCAAGATACTTCGGCACCTTAAAAGACTGAAAACAGATATTGCCCTTCTCCAGGAAACTCACCTTAATTCCTCCGACTTCCATCGTATGAAAAAGCTGTGGGTAGGCACTGTTCTGGGTTCCAGTTCACTCAAGCGTAAAGCAGGGGTTGTCATCCTCATCCACAAGAACCTCCCTCGTGAGGTGCTGTCCGGTGACACTGATAATCAGGGCCGCTTCATTTCCGCACATCTGAAACTAGGGGCTAGAGAACTAGTAATTTCCAATGTATATGCCCCGAACAATCCCATCAAGCAGTTTCTCAGTGAAATGACCACCTGGTTGTTACGCGACCCGCACCTACCCCATATAGTTGGGGGAGATTTCAACACCATCATGCAACTAGAAGACAGAAGACAGATCTTCCTCCAAATGTATGCGACCATCTCACACAACCTCTGGAACTTCATACTTCACGTCCACAATGGACTCACTTCACTTACATGACATCTGGCGGCTTCACCACCCAGCTGACAGGGAATACACCTTCTATTCCAACCCTCATAATATCTTTACTAGAATTGACTACCTATTTTGTACTGACCACCTCATACCAATGATTTCTGGGGCAGATATTCATGATATCGCCATCTCTGACCACGCCCCCATATCGTTATCGCTAGACACCCCTGACTCAACGCCCCCTCCCCAGCTCTGGCGCTTTCCCTCGTATCTCCAAAACAATTCTGACTTTCAACATTATATGGAGGAAGCCTGGTCCGAATTCTCTGCTGCCAACTCTCCCCACACGGATAATCCAAACTTCTTCTGGGAGGCTGGTAAAGCCTTTCTCAGGGGACGCATCATTTCATATGCTGCTTCCCTCAAGAGACGTACCTTGGCGAAATACAAGAAGGCAAGTATTGACCTGCGCTTGGCACAAGGGACTCTCCGGAAAACAGGGAAAACTGTCAGATAGCTAACAATTTGAAAACAGGGAAAACTGGCAGGTAGCAAAGAGGGCATTCGACACTTGGGCAGACACCCTCGAAAGGACACACAGGGCACATTGGGAAGCTTCCTTCCATAAGTTTGGCAATAAATCCGGCAAATTGTTAGCGAGACTCTGCAAAGGCCCCTTTTGCCCGTCCCACATCACCTCCCTACGGGATTCTGCAGGTAACACTACAACCTCACAACAGGATATTAACAAACTCATGCTTCAATATTATTCCTCGCTGTATGCCACGGATCCCATAGATAAGAATACTGCCAAATCATTCTTGGACAAAATATGCATGCCCGAGGTTTCTCCCTCCCAACTCGAAGCACTCAATGCACCTATCTCCCTGCCCGAATTATCCACCGTCATTCGGAACTTAGCTCCCTCTAAGGCCCCAGGCCCTGACGGGTTTACAGGGGAATTCTATAAAACACTACAATCCATAACCGAGCCCACTCTCCTCGCAGTCTATAATGGTATATGGTCCGGGGGTCCTTATCTGCCGACCAGGCTATCATAAAATTACTTCCAAAAAAAGGCAAGGACCCCCAAGAGACATACCGGCCCATCTCACTCTTAAATCTTGACGTAAAAATTCTCTCAAAAATAATAGCTTCCAGACTAGCCACCATCATTCCCTCTCTGATTCACCCAGCCCAATCAGGATTTGTGAAAGGGAGAACAGCTACCATAAACATTCGGAGAGTGTTGCTGGCTCTAGAGCATGCCAAGTGTAACCCGTGGGGGGGGGGGGGACCATGCCATCATCACCCTGGATGTGGAGAAGGCCTTTGATAATGTCAGTTTTGATTGGCTATCGATGGTCCTGGAAAAAATGGGCTTTACGGGTCCCTTTAAGCACCTCGTTCATGCCATGTACGCCTCTCCGGCGGCCAGGTTGGTGATGGCTGGTCTCCTCTCGGATGAATTCCGTCTTTATAAAGGCACGAGACAGGGCTGCCCACTATCCCCCCTCCTCTTCAACATTGCTGTGGAACCCCTCTCACGATATCTCTCCCAGCGGGCTCCTCTGCACGGCATCACTCACCCTCTTCGCGGACGACATATTAATTTTCTCAACCAGCCCATCCTCCGACATGCCCATCATCAAAACAATCTTTGATGAATTTAGGATCTGTTCCTACATGGGCCCATCACTCACCCTTCACGGTAGCCCACTCCTTCATTACATACCTAGGTGTTAAAATAGGTAAAACACCCTCTTCTATCTATCACCTCAACTATCCCCCTTTGATAAAGAAAATAATTCAAGAATTGGGTAACTGGATGGATCTGCCTCTTTCGCTTCTGGGAAGATGTCACCTTCTAAAAATGGTCAGTTTTGCTCGATTACTATACCCACTCCAAACGATCCCATTGCTTTTGAAACACAAAGATACCTCGACTCTTAACAAAGCCATTTCTAAATTTTTATGGCAAAACAAAAGACCACGTATAGCCTTTGCGAAACTGTGTCTTCCCAGACGCGAAGGGGGCATTAGTCTCCCAAATATCAGAGCATATAATCTTTCTTGCTTATTGAGGGTAGGTTTAGATTGGATTTCGCAACTCTCTCGCTACTCCAATTATTCTATGGAATCCTCCATGGCACGTCCCTACTCGTTGGCAGCCCTTCTTCACTGCAGATGGAAAGTTACTCCTATACCCTTACAACACAACCTTCTCCTCAGAGACACAGCCATAGCATGGAGGGAAGTTAGAAAAGCATTAAAGCTATCGCCTTTTATATCCAAACATCTCCCGATTCAAGGAAACCCTAGCTTCCCACCGGGATTGGATTACAAAACCTTCTCTCTCTGGCAGCAGAAAGGCCTTTCAAAATTCTCCGACCTATGCAACTCAGAAACGGGTCGCCCTCTTCTCTTCTCTGACATCGCAGAAACATTCTCCCTCCCCCAATCTCATGCCTTCTATTATATGCAATGTGTCAGCTATATGAGAAACTCATGTAAAGATGAAAGCCAGAGGTTTCGGCCATCCTTCACAGATAAGTTGTTACAAGGGGAGTCATATAAAATCTCGGATATATACCAATCTCTCTTACCAAAAATCATCCCTTCGATTGCTACCTCATCTGTGGCAAACTGGGGGAAAGACTTTCCTGACCCAGACTTAGTGGATAAAATCCTTCAAGGTTATAACAAGTCGCTTCAGCTGATCCCCAACGAGGTCTGGAGAGAAACAAGTCTCAAGATTATGCACCGCGCTCACATACCCTTCCTGTCGGATAAGAATGCCCAAGGTGCAGCCAGTTGCCCCAAGTGTCATCAGCCAAAACCATCCCTCTCTCACCGATTCTGGGCTTGTTCCTCTATCTCCACCTTTTGGGACTATGTTATCTCCTTCATTTTTGAAATAACACTACTTAAACTGCCAAAAGACCCCCTGCTTCTCATTTTTGGATACTGGGATGATCAACTACTACCATGGTCCTCATCTACCCGCCCCCTCTATAAAGATTGGACATTGACTACTCTCTTACTAGCCAGAAGACTTATCTTGAAAAGCTGGACTTCATCGCATAGCCCACGTATCTCACAACTCAAACGGGAGCTCCTAAACTTACTTCATAAGGATAAACGTAATACCGACTTCAAACTTGGAAAATCCCATACCCGTTTCTATTCCAGATGGTGGGCTTTCATGTAAGCGACCCTGACTCGAACAGAATTACAGTCTTTTGAAAGCTTCTCTTTCTCCTACTATGGGACTAGCACTACGTTTACCCCTGAAGACAATGACATCTCCAGCTTTGAACACACAAGCATGAATCTGGAGGCTCCAACTCCCATCCAGCCTGTTCGCCCTCTCGTATCTCCAGCTACTCCAACAACCTCTGCCCCATATGTGGCCACACAACACACATCGACCCATTAACCCTAGATGGTATCTCTAAATCTATGGTTTTATATCTATGGTTTTATATTTATGGTTTTATTTTCATTGGTGCACAATGTACTGGTGTTTGATACCCCTCCTTTTTTATCATCCTCGTTTCTTCTCCCACACCCCCTCTTTTCTCTCTCTCCCTCCCCTCTTTTCTCTCCTTCCCTGTCCCCATGGCTACCGTTGTAGTCTGTTTTTCTAGGTACCCTGTGTGTTGATCCCTCCAGTTACCTCGTTATGGTAAAGGTATCTGTGATACATGTTTTACCCTACACTTGTTATTCATTATGTACCTATGTATGTAAGAGCCTAGACAGCGGCTTCTGTTTTCTATATTGTTTCCCTTTTGAGAAATTGTTTACTTTCTCGGCTTTGTAACTCACAATGTTTTCAATAAAATCTCTTGGTAAAAAAAAAAAGAAAGAGGGTCTGTGTCTCCTGTGAGAATGGCAGATCATAGAACCACAATGCACAGAAGAGGAAGGCTACTCTCGCTCACCTCTTTTCTACTCGGAATAACTCGGATGTGGAAGCGGGTTGAACCTGTGTACCTATTCACTACAAATTATGGCCCATGGCCACATTGTACTTTTTCTTTTTGACCCCACTAGTTCTAATGGTTTAAAATCTGCACAGATTCTGTATAGAATTGTTCATTTTTATCTTTGTTTGTTTTTTGTTATCGTTATTAACATTTATTTATTAATAAAACGTATTCTTTTACAACTCCTTTAACCACTTCAATACCTGGCACATTCCCCCCTTCCTGCCCAGACCAATTTTCAGCTTTCAGTGCTGTTGCATTTTGAATGACAATTCCGCGGTCATGCAATACTGTACCCAAACAAAATTTTTATAATTTGTTTCCCACAAACAGAACTTTCTTTGGTGGTATTTGCTATCCACTTGAATTTTTATTTTTTGCGCTACAAATAAAAAAAGACCGCAAATTTTGAAAAAATAAAAAAAGTGTCTTTGTTTCTGTTACAAAACTTTTTAAATAAGTTACTTTTCTCTTTCACTGATGGGCACTGATGAGGCTGCACTGACGGGCACTGATAAGGCAGTACTGATTGGCACTGATGAGGTGGCGCTGATGGGCACTGATGATGAGACACTTATATGCGGCACTGATGGGCGCTGATGGGCACTGATAGGTGGCACTGATATGCAGCACTGATGGGCACTCATAGACAGCACTGATGGGCACTGATCGGTGGTACTGAGCACTGATAGGTGAGACTGATGGACACTGACAGGTGGCACTGGTGGGTACTTATAGGTGGCACTGATGGGCAACACTGATAAATGGCACTGTTAGGTAGCACTGATCAGGAGTCATCACTGATGGGCTGAGGGTGAGTGCCATCCCTATTGGGCATTGATTGGCATACCTGGTGGTCCTGGGTGGGCATCCCTGGTGGTCCTAGGTGGGAATGCTCGGGGGGCAGCACTGATAATCAATCGGCGCAGACCCCCTGTCAGTCGGCTCTCCTCTACTAGCGCCTGTCAGTGAGAGTGAAGAAAAAGCCAATAAATGGCTCTTCCTATTTACACTGTGATCAGCTGTGATTGGACACAGCTGATCACGTTGTAAAGACCCTACATCAGAGGCTCTTTACCAAGATTGGAGATGCAGTGTGTCAGACTGACACACCACATCACCGGTCGCCATGCTGTGCACCCCGGTCAGGATAACTGAACAACTTTCCGGCCGTCATTCTGCATACGGCGGGCGGGAAGTGGTTAAGTAAATGAGTTAATGTGTAAAATGTTAATGTTTGGGAGGTCCTACATGGCAACTGTACAAGAATGGAGCTTAAAGATCCTCCCTTGTGAAAAAGAAATCAGATCCTTACTTCACTTGCTGAAAAGTTCGGCACACACTAATTTCCCTGTTTTCTCATCTTTATTTTTACATTGTAACTCTTCTCTTCCAAATAAACTTTGATAAGCTTTCACCATGAGCAAAGGCTGTTGTTTTTCTTATCAATACTAATTAGACTCAGAGATAACCTATTCACTTGACAATTCTAGTAGCACCTGGGTTAAGGCTGAAACTATTCCCTCAAGACAATTCCTCAAGGAAATATCCCAATATATAAAGAGAGGACCTGGAAAAATCAGCACAAGCCATGGACCTGACATCGGGCAGTTGACATTCCATCACAACTTCGCAGCTCAGGAAAACACAACGTAAGTTTAATTTTATTGTTGTTCCTCTTCCATTTTTAAAGATATGCGTGAGCAATAAATCTTTCAGGTTATTTAACAACACAGTACTTCCATGGGCTAGTATATTTTCTAATAGATAACTTTTAGTCCGGTTCAAAGTCTACTGAGACATCAACTGCATGGCGAGTGTATGGTTTGTCTGTTTGCTAGAGTTTAATTAATCTGAAAACATAATGGTAAATTAACTAGCTTCTCACCAAGTGGGCCTCAGAATGTGGTGGGAATACTAGATTGATAGCCTCTCTGGGGCAGTTCACACAAGATTTAATCTAGTCTAGGAAAACTTAAAGCTGAGTTCCGGACAAAATATGCCTTTTAAAATAAAAATACCCTCAGAATACTCATGCCTTGTGCAATGTAACAAAGGTATGCTGTAAACTATGCCCAGTTTTCTATTTGTGCAGCATTGTTTTCTTACTTTGTGAAGTTCCTGCACAGTATAGCCATTTCCAGTGTGGGCAAAACCATGTGTATATAGAAAACAATATATAATAATGTGAATAACCACAAAATTGAAAATAAAATTTGTACAGCTTCAAAAACAATGTGAAATAATGTGAATGATCACAAAACTTAGACACTATATATGTCCATATGCTGTCTGGTAAGAGTTGTTATATCGTGAACTGAAAAGTCCATAAAGGAATGGTGATAAAAAAGAAGCACACTAGATCAAGAGGAAAGAAAACTCAGGGCGGCAGTCCACAGGTGTAACCAGGATCATGGTCTGGGTCTTTCTCATGAAATCAAGCAGTGTGACCCCCCGCCACTTGCGATTACAACCTCGGTCCCACTGCTGGAGGTCTCACTGCTGGAGGTTCCAATGCTGGAGGTCCCACTGCTGGAGGTCCCACTGCTGCAGGTCCCACTGCTGCAGGTCACACTGCTGGAGGTCCCACTGCTGGAGGTCACACTGCTTGATTACATGAGAAAGACCCATATAATCACGCTGCTTACACCTGTGGACTGCAGCCCTGAGCCACCTAGTTGACAGAGGGATCATCTTCCACTCTGATCTGAAATATCGGCGTAGATGTCTCATGGATTGGTGTTGTCACCACAAGCCTTGTTGACTCATTATGCCCATTTGAGTCCCTTCACTGCAGTAAGCCTTCACACAACCGGTGGTGGTGGTATTGTTTTTTTCACCCAACATTAATATCACAAGGAATACATTATCTTTTCTCTTGATCTAGTGCAGCCATCAAAAATTCCACTCGCCTGCTCGCATTTTGCAAGTGGATTTTGAGGGCTGGCAAGGCGGGTTGTGTGGGAGTCCTTCTCCCAGCACTCGCAGAGGGGAAGAGAGAGGAGAGCAGGCGGCCGGATCATCAGAGCACGAGGAACATCACTAGCGGCTTTCATTTCAATAGCAGAGTGTTCCCCGCACTCTCTGTCACACACAGCCCCGCCCCCTGGTCCCAGGACTTTTATAGACAGATCACCCGTCCAATCCCGGGACGAGTGACGTGTATCAAAGTTCCCCGGCCAGGGGGCAGGACTGTATGTGACGCCGAGCGGTGGGAACTCAGCAATTGAAATGAAAGCTGTTCCAGTGATATTCATCTGCGCTCTGATCATCCGGTTGGCAATCTTCTTCCTCTCCTCTGTTCACAGATAGGCTGCATGATGGAAACAGGGAGACTGCATGATGGACACAGGTAGGCTGCATGGTGGACACAGGTAGGCTGCATGGTGGACACAGGCAGGCTGCATGGTGGACACAGGCAGGCTGCATGGTGGACACTGCATGGTGGAAACAGGCAGGCTGCATGGTGGACACAGGTAGGCTGTATGGTGGACACAGGCAGGCTGCATGGTGGACACAGGCAGGCTGCATGATGGACACAAGCAGGCTGCATGGTGGACACAGGCAGGCTGCATGGTGGACACAGGCAGGCTGCATGATGGACACAGGTAGGCTTTATGGTGGACACAGGTAGGCTGCATGGTGGGCACAGGTAAGCTGCATGGTGGACACAGGCAGGCTGCATGGTGGACACAGGTAGGCTGCATGGTGTACACAGTTGTTGTTAATATTTATTTTTAGAACTTAATTCTGCATACAACATTTAAGTGACATTTCATGAGATAATTTATGAGGGCGTGTTTAGGGATGGAATTAGGGGCGGGTGGGGCAACTGGTGGCGAGTAACCCTTGAGGCCTGGCTTGTAGCTCAGGACTTGAAATTTTGAGCCCTGATCTAGTGTACTTCTTTTTATCACCATCCCTTTATGACTTTTCAATTCACAATAACTCTTAAGCCCCATACACACGGTCGGATTTTCTGATGGATTCTGTCCTATCGGACAATGTTGTCGGAAATTCCGACCGTGTGTAGGCACCATCGGACAGTTTCCATCGGATTGTCCGACGGACAAAGTCCTATCTCCTGCTGGATAGATTTTTCGACAACAAAGTCCGATCACACCAAATCCGATCGTGTGTATCGAATTCCGACGGACAAAGTGCCACGCATGCTCAGATCACATTACAAGACCAAAGCTATTGGCTACTAGCCTCTACGTAGTCCAGTCGTACGCAACAAACGTCACCACGTTCAGAATGATCGGATTTTCCGACAACTTTGTCCGACAGTGTGTATGCAACACCAGTGTCGGACTAAATCCGTCGGACAAAATCTGATGGATTTGGTGGTCGGATTTTCCGACCGTGTGTATGGGGCTTTACAAGACAGCATATGGACTTGTATAGTGTCTAAGTTTTGTGGTAATTCACATTATTTCACATTGTTTTTGAAGCTGTACAAGTTTTATTTTAAATGTTGTTGTTATTCACATTATTATATATTGTTTTCTATATACACATGATTTTGTAGCAGTACAAAATCCCTAAGCGCTGCACATATTTTTATTTTCAGTTTGATTTGCATTTGTTTAGTGCTGTGCTGGCTGCTACCTGAAAGTTTTTCGGTGTTAGCGCGATATATACAATCTTTCAATTTTTACGCTGACATGAGCAGGGCCATGTCCAAGCTGACCAAGATCTCCCAGTAGCCAAAGAAAAGCCGGAAATTACGTTCGGCGCCACGACCCCTAAATTTTCATGCTTGTAGATGTATAATGGTATTCTGTTACCATTTTACTTGATCTGCTTATCTTATATTTGTCTTCAATAAAAAGCATTGAACAAAAAAAAAAAACTGAAGCACTGATCAGGCAGAAAGTATTCCTCATATCAAAGGATGAATTTTGCATCTGCAGGGGCTGTAGAGTCCCAAAGATCAGGAATATTAGGGATGAAAAAAATTAGAGGCATTCATTTATTTGAGACACAAGTTAGTTTTTTTCTTCTTACACTAACAAATAATGTGTATTGTCTCTGAGCAACTTTTTACAAAAATTGACCACCAACAAGCTAATAGTTTAGTGTTTCCAGGTTGAATAGTCGAAACTGTGCAGATACAAACAAAGCAAGTGTGCTTTTTACAAAAAAAAAGTAGGGCACTGGGGAGAAAATGTGGGCAGGTTTTAGGAGGGGGGGGGGAAATTCTCTCACCCATACAAGGTAAAAATGGAGGGATATACTGTCACCAATACAGTAGATGTCCAACATGCAGCATATTTCTCCCTGGTGGCCAGATAACCAGCACTAGAGTCTTAGCTGCAGGGGCAAAAATGTTGGTCATAGGCTGCTTGCCCTTTTAGGCTGGGTTCACACTAATGTTCATTGGATGCACGATTTCCTGCATCCAATTCGCATGACAGGTGAGTGTGACTGGCTCTCAATGGAGCTGCTTCACACATCTCCAGGGCAGCCGCAGAGCTCCGTTTCAGGTCCGAATTCAGGCAAGAATTCAGACTTAATTCGGACCTAAAATGGTGAACGGGGACTCACACGGACCCCCTGCTGTGCCCCGTGCCCGCACATAGTGTGAACCCAGCCTTATAGAACATGAGGAAGGGCAGGCAGCAGCAAATGGAGGGCAATAATCTTATGTCTAGCGGGATAAGGCAGGCATCTGCAAGGATTAGTGCACAATTCGAAGGCCATAGGCTGCCAATGCTTTCTTCCTCTTTATTAAAAAAGAAGGTCAGTTAGACCTAAAGTAAGATGCAGAAGTTCTACATACTGATGAAGTAGGTTTATTAAATTTTTTTTTTAGTTATTTAGTATTTATAGATGCAATTTTAAATTTTGCTTTTAGTTTTTACTTTTCCTTTCCATGTAAAGTCCTGTCTGCCCTGAAATAAATACTAGAGTATAAATAGTGCGCAATATCAACCTTAGTCTATTTAGATCAGCAGGTGAGGTTAAAAGACAAATGTCATGGTATAATAAAATATATAAGTGCTTGCGTGACAATCCCAGGTTCACAAAAATATATATATAAACTTCAAGTTACAATGAGGTTGTAACCAATTTAATAAATAAATAAATACACAATGTGTTAAAAATAAATACAATGTGTTTTAAATAAATAAAGTGCTTCAAAATGTGAGTAAAAACAAGTATGTGTTATAATGTGTCAAAGAAAGGAAATATCCAGTTTATGCCAGTGATGCATATGGGGATATATAAATTCCAAAAGCCAATACAGGCTTGACCTGATGGATTAGCTAATTAATTGATGAATTAATGGGTAAACGGCCGCCAGTTAAATATTATATTAATCCCATAGGTGATAGCAGTCCATTAAATGAGTTAGATAATTAATGAAATAACTCTTCACATCCACTAATGATATCCGGGACACAATTAGAAATGCTAGAGAAAAAAAAAAAAAAAAAGAGAGAAAAAAAAAGAAACTTCCCTGTATGCTGGGAATGTAGGGCTTTTTTCCTTTTGGTTCCTCCTGATATCTTGCTCCGGTATGATATAAAAGAGAAAAAGACACAAACAAAAAACCATTGCGCAGCGCTCTATTCAACCATCAAACAAAGAAGATCTTTTAGGTGGTTGCCTACAGCTATACAACTCACATGTACCCAGTAGGTGTTTGCGCGTTCAAATCCAGCTAATGGTCAGGCTCAGATAGGGGGCTGTCAGCCCTTTCCTCCTCACTGTGCTGTGCTGTGCTGTGCTTAGCACTGTCACTTGGGCTCCTCCTCCCGACGCGTGTCATCACAGGTCACGTGACTTTCTCAAGGGAAAGTTTTTATTTGGGGCTCCTTGAGAAAGTCACGTGACCTGTGATGACACGCGTCGGGAGGAGGAGCCCAAGTGACAGTGCTAAGCACAGCACAGCACAGCACAGTGAGGAGGAAAGGGCTGACAGCCCCCTATCTGAGCCTGACCATTAGCAGGATTTGAACGCGCAAACACCTACTGGGTACATGTGAGTTGTATAGCTGTAGGCAACCACCTAAAAGATCTTCTTTGTTTGATGGTTGAATAGAGCGCTGCGCAATGGTTTTTTGTTTGTGTCTTTTTCTCTTTTATATCATACCGGAGCAAGATATCAGGAGGAACCAAAAGGAAAAAAGCCCTACATTCCCAGCATAAAGGGAAGTTTCTTTTTTTTCTCTTTTTTTTTTTTTTTTTCTAGCATTTCTAATTGTGTCCCGGATATCATTAGTGGATGTGAAGAGTTATTTCATTAATTATCTAACTCATTTAATGGACTGCTATCACCTATGGGATTAATATAATATTTAACTGGCGGCCGTTTACCCATTAATTCATCAATTAATTAGCTAATCCATCAGGTCAAGCCTGTATTGGCTTTTGGAATTTATATATCCCCATATGCATCACTGGCATAAACTGGATATTTCCTTTCTTTGACACATTATAACACATACTTGTTTTTACTCACATTTTGAAGCACTTTATTTATTTAAAACACATTGTATTTATTTTTAACACATTGTGTATTTATTTATTTATTAAATTGGTTACAACCTCATTGTAACTTGAAGTTTATATATATATTTTTTGTGCACCTGGGATTGTCACGCAAGCACTTATATATTTTATTATACCATGACATTTGTCTTTTAACCTCACCTGCTGATCTAAATAGACTAAGGTTGATATTGCGCACTATTTATACTCTAGTATTTATTTGCTTATTCTTTTAAGTGTAGGACACACTTTAATGGTGCAGCATATCATTTGGTCATCTTATCTATTTTATTTGGTTTTCTAAAACATTTTTAATATTTTTATTCTCCTATCAGCGCTTTAGTACTCACTTTGCACGAAGGTTCAGGTTTTATTTAACCATAGTTCTTTATGCCCCTCTGGCTGTTAGCTCAATTTGGTCACACCCACAATTCGGCGCAGTGCATAGCACATGGTGCTTTCTTTTTACAATTATTTTTTGAAGGGGGGGGGGGGGGTTGAGTGTTAAAAAAATGATCAAACCCCAGTTGTTAGATGTTCTAGGTATGCCACTGCAGGCGTTCCAGCCTTCTCCTACTATTTTTGCTGGTGTTGTTGTAGCGTTCACTTAACTACCTGTCTTAGGTAAATCAATGTCAGGAGGACAGGAATTGAGGGTAAATCTATCTGCTGGAGCCCCAAATAAAAACTTGACAAGAGTTCTAACCCTCCCCACTAAGTAATGAAGCAAGTGAGAAAAAAATAGCTGAGCTTACACTTTAAGTGAAGAATAATCCTTGGACAGTGAGTTATCATTCCTTACAACAGCCATCCCAAAGTGTCCGCACAAGTCAGAGTAAGCTCATAGGCATACAAGGGTTTTCTGATACAAAAGTTACTTTGGATAGCAATTATCTTATGGCTTTACGTTTTAGTGATATATCCTTGATCTAGATATAAGAGATAAAGCTACTTAATTCCTACCATTACTTTATCTTCCCCAATTCCAATACATGAATACCAGATTGTCCACCTTACCTTTCTTAAACCCTGACAGACTGCCCAATATGCTCTTTGTGGTGTATAGGAAGTATGCCCTGCTGTACTCTGTGGGAACAACAAAGAACATAAAAGCTGAAGGTAGCAACCCATCAAATCAAACAAGAGGGTAACATGGCTATCACATTATTTGATCTAAAAGCAGAGAGATGACAGCAATTTGCAATTAGATGCCAACAAAGGGAGTCAGAATATATTTAATTTAATTTATTTTATGTAAGACTTACACAATTCTGGTTTATTTACAGACACTGCATTACTAAAACATCCTTAACTTACTTGAAGCAGGAAGATCATTTTTGTATACTTGTGTTGGCTCTTGAAGACATGTGTGAAGACAACCAAACTGAAGTAACTGAGTTTTTGCTTCTTGGATTTCAAGGCCTCTATAAATTTAAAATAATTTTCTTTATTTTGTTCCTTTTGTCATATATGGTGATATTGAGTGGGAACCTTCTCATTACTGTTTTAATATCAACTAAGGACCATCTGAATATCCCAATGTTCTATTTCCTCAAACACTTGTCAATAGCTGACCTAATGATAAGCACCACCGTAATCCCAATGCTGTTAGATATTACACTAAAGAATGAAATTACAATATCCTTCAGTGTTTGCATCTTCCAGATGTATTGCTTCGCTATTTTTGGATTTGTACAATGTTTTCTTATTGTATTTATATCTTATGATCGATATCTAGCCATATGTAACCCAATGCATTATAATTCTATCATGAAGCCCCATATTTGTCTTAATATGGTTGTTGGGTCTTATTTGCTGGTCTTCTTTTTGTCAAGTGAAATTATTTTGGTGTGTCATATACATTTCTGTGGTGATAATAAAGTTGACCACTTCTTCTGCGATTCAGGCCCATTGATAGAGCTGTCTACATCGGACAACACGATTTTACTATTAGTTGATTTTTCTGTGTCAATTTTAGGTCTTTTTGTTCCATTTTCCTTTATTATAGTTTCATATGTCTTAATTGTCATCACTATAGTAAACATCTCTTCCGCCAGTGGAAGATGGAAAGCCTTTTCCACATGTAGCTCGCACCTGGCCACTGTATGCTCATATTATGGAACTTTGATGGCTGTGTACATGGCACCACCAGATGAAAACTCATCTAATGCGAACAAATTTAGATCCTTTCTGTACATTGTGGTGACACCAATGGTAAATCCAATCATCTATAGTCTGAGGAACCATGAAGTTAGAAAAACTCTTCAAAGAATGTTTAGGAATATTAAAATGCTATAGGTACACTGAAACTGTATTTCAATAGTTCTTGTTCATAAAATTCCAAATTGTATGTTTCATATAAATCTGTTGTTGGGTGTTTTTTCTATTTTACTTATTCAGGATTGCAACAGAGGTAAAAAATAATTATAGTAACTTTTAGATTCCACACGCTGACCACTAATAAATAAGCAGTTATACAAAATGTAACTAATGATCTTCTGTTAACAGCTATAACATTATCTTACAACATCCCATCACGTGTGTCACCTATAATTTTAGCAAGACATTGATGAAATAGCAATGGTCAATTCTTTTTTTTTTTTTATTCGTTTCCAGAATTTTTTTTAGAAAATGGGGGTGTTAAAACATGGGCCCAAAGGCAGGCAAGGAATGTATATACCCTATATACTCGAGTATAAGCCGACCCGAATATAAGCCGAGGCACCTAATTTTACCACAAAAAAATGGGAAAACTTATTGACTCGAGTATAAGCCTAGGGTGAGAAATGCGCAGCTATTGTAAGTGGAAAAGAGGGTCAACAATGCCCATTTTCAGTCTCACTATGCCCATTTGCATGCCTCACTGTGCCCATTTGCAGCCATAGGTCCCCCGAACTTCAAACTTGGCAGTTAAGGGTTCCTAGATGCCCCCTAGCTGCAGCCAAAATTTGGGGGTCTCTGGGCCCAAAGGGTCCCGAAATGACATTGCTGCAGATGGACACAGTTGACCGACTTTGGGGCCCTGTATCTTGGGCCACTTGGTGCCAGGAACCCCAAATTTGGATATGTTGCAGTGCTAGTTCCACTTATTCTTACAAGTTTGGGGTTCCTAGCACCAAGTGGCCCGAGATACGGGACCGCAAACTCGGGTCGGAAAATGTCATTCTCTGCTGCAGAAAAGTGCTTGACTAGAGTATTAGCCGAGGGGGGCATTTTCAGCACAAAAAAAATGTGCTGAAAAACTCGGCTTATACTCGAGTATATACGGTACTGTAAGTGTTGTAACAACAGTCAACAGTAAAATCCATTTGTAAGGACAAAGTACATTAACATGAAGGCAAATAGAAACCATTGGATTGCAAAGACTTTAACCACTTTAAGACCAGCCTCGTTTTGAGATTTTGGTGTTTACATGTTTAAAAACAGTTTTTTTGCTAGAAAATTACTTAGAACCCCCAAACATTATATATTGTTTTTTTCTAACACCCTAGAGAATAAAATGGCGGTTGTTGCAATACTTTTTTTCACACCGTATTTGCGCAGAGGTCTTACAAGCGCACTTTTTTTGGAAAAAATTAACTTTTTTGAATTAAAAAATAAGACAACAGTAGTTAGTCCAGTTTTTTTATATATCGTGAAAGATAATGTTACGCAGAGTAAATTGATACCCAACATGTCACGCTTCAAAATTGTGCCCGCTCGTGGAATGGCGTCAAACTTTTACCCTCAAAAATCTCCATAAGCGACGTTTTAAAAATTCTACAGGTTGCATGTTTTGCGTTACAGAGGAGGTCTAGGGCTAGAATTATTGCTCTCGCTCTACCGATTGTGGCGATACTTCACATGTGAGGTTTGACCACCGTTTTCATATGCGGGCTCTACTTACGTATGTGTTTGCTTCTGCACGCAAGCTCGTCGGGATGGGCGCTTTAATTTTTTTTTTTCTTATTTATTTTACTTAGTTTTAATTATTTTTTCACAGTTTTTTTTTCTAAAAAAATTGGGTCACTTTTATTCCTATTACAAGGAATGTAAACATCCCTTGTAATAGAAAAAAAGTGTGATAGGTCCTCTTAAATATGAGATCTGGGGTCAAAAAGACCTCAGATCTCATATTTGGACTTAAATGCAAAAAAAAAAAAATTTGAAAAAATGACAACAGAAAAATGTTCCTTTAAGAGGTATGGGCGGAAGTGACGTTTTGACGTTGCTTCCGCCCTACTATAGTATAAAGACGGGTGGGGGCCATCTTCCTCTCACTCGTCTCCATACTCAGCACAGAAAAGGACCCGAACGCCTCCGCCGCTACCGACGGCTCCGGTAAGCGGCGGAGGGCGCAAGAGAGCGGCTGAAGGGGTGGGGGCTCCCGCCGCCATAATGGTGATCTTGCAGCGAATCCACCGCGGAGACCACCATTATCGTAAATGCAACCGGCATCTGAAGAGATGGATATCTCGGTTGTGGCAGCAGCTGCTGCTGTTACCGAGATATCCCTCTTCAAAAAAGGGATGTACATCGTCATGCGCTGGTCGTAAAGTGCTTAAAAACAAGACGGGTATTGCATCTCTGTGGCCAGGGAACCCTAGGCCATCAGGGAGGACAAAACCAAGTCAAAACCGTATAAAATTTGAGTTGAGCTGGAGTCTTGAGACAGGAGGGATGGGGCTGATAAAAGCCTAAAGGCTAGTGAAGAAATGATGTACAAATGGGAAGAACAAGGATATGTGACTTTATTTATGGGTAGAAGCACCTGAAAGGCTGACAGTCCTGCTGGCAGCCTTGGTTGAGACTAGCGGGTTGACTAGAGGGAGAAGGGCAGGGATGGGGCAGAGAAAGGAGGAGAATGGATATAGAATGAAAAAAAAGTGGGGGGAGAGAGGGTAAGAGAAAAACAGTTTGTTTTTGATTTGGGGTAGGGAGTGGTTAGTGTAGCAGTGGGTGTGGCTGACATGTACTTAAGCTTTTGGGAGCCTCCCCTGCTTTCAGTGAGAATGTTCTGGAAGAGGAGCAGGGCTGAGAGTTGAATTGGCATGGAGTACATCTGAGGAGCCCTGACCAATCCCCAACTAGGATTGGCAGGGGGCAGGCCTCCTACATATACTCATGGTCAGCCCGCTGGGGAGGAGTTGTTGCAGACATCTCAAGTCTCCCACGAGGTGAGGGAGACTCCCGCAAGGTTTGGGAGACTCCTGCATTTCTGCGGCGGCTCCCGCACGCTTCCAATCTCCACCTTCCAATCTCCGGGGAATGATCGTTGCGGAGAGCAGCTGTGAGGACCGACTCTGTCCCCACAGACGTCTCTGCAAAGAGCTTCCACTCCTAGCATCCCCATCAACACTAAACAATCTATCCTTGTAATTAGGGCTCCGGCTGGCGGACATTTTGTGGTAGACCAAAATGCATTAATTTTAATGGGAGAATTCTCAAACGCTAGAGAACAAATGTTCTTCTTGTGTTGAGTCTCCGGCATAATTTTTCTAAGAAAAACACCTGCTTACAGCATAGGACAAAAAAAATGATATATATATATATATATATATATATATATATATATATACACATACATACTGTTTGTTTATTCGTTATGTTTTTTACTTTATTTCAGAGCAGATATATATATATATAATCTGCTTTGAAGTAAAAAAATTAACACGTGTATGCTGACTTGTCACCAAAGCCCCCCAAAAAGTAATTAAAAGTTGTAAAAAAATGAATAATTAAAAGTGTAAAGAAATAAAATAAAAAACTACTGACACCACCCTCCCCTGTCCTACCAACACTGTGCCCTGCCCCAACCCCCTCTCCCCAAAAAGCATTGTGAAAAAAAAATTAAGAAACAAATTCAATTGTAAAAAAATCTATTATTAAAAAAAAAAAAAAAAAAACTACTGACACTGTCCACTCCCACATACCACCCACCCCCTTCCCCAGAAGCACTGTGGAAAAATATAAAAAAAGTGATTTAAAAAATATTTTGCCCGGGGGGGGGGGGGGGGGAAGGGTTGCGGGCGGGAAGCGCCACCTCCCTGAAAATTAAATGAGTTTTCCACCTCCATGAAATTCGTTTTTGCAGGTTGGGGTGTCTGTTGTCGGTTGGGTAAACTGAAGGATGGAGTGCTAGGCTGCGTGCAGGAGGAACACCCCCCATCTGGGGCAGGGTGCTGCGACTCAGGCGGAGGAGCTCGGGAGCTGGGAGGGAGCCTCTCCTTACACGGTCATGGAGATATGTCCTTGAACAGGAGCTGGAGAGGCAGTCGGTCTGCATGGTCCAGAAGAATCCTTCAGGAAGGACTCAGGGCAGAAGTCGGTGAGTGAGGCACAGTGGAGATCTAGAAGAGGCATGTCAGAGGAGCTGGGTGCATAGCCAGAGGAGAGACTGTGGTTTTTTTTGTCAAATCGTTGTAGCCTGAGGGCACAAGATTTGCAAGTCGGGCTTGCTGGGATGAGTAGTCCCTCATCAAATATCTTTTTCAACTAAATGTTCAAGGCCATCAAGGCCCCTGGCCTATTAAGAATCATCAAGTGAAACTACGCCTAGGACTTATTCAGAGTGAGGCCTAGTCAGCTCAAGATGGTGGGACAGGATGTCTAATGCTGTGACAGAAAAGTGTGGTGCAGGAGGAGTGTCCTGGAGGTAAAAGTCTGCAGGGAGATTGCAGAGGAGGAGTATGATCTGAAGTAGCGCTGTCAAGATTAGAGTCCACCATTTTTTTTGTCTTATTCCAGGAAATGTAAAGCATAACCACTAGTGACATTTGCCAATGTAAAGCTGGATCTGCTATATCATTGCAAATACTAATTTGTTCTATGGGCATCCCATACCCTTTTCCCCCCAACCAAATTAAATTCCCTGAATAAAACAACAAAACAAAGGATGGGCCCGGTGTTCGATTCGAACCCATGTTCGAATCGAGCACGGGGGCGTTCGCTCGCTCGGCGAGCCCAGAACTATTGGGGCCGCTCGCATCAAATTCTTGTCATGCGAGCGGCCCCGCAATGCATTGCGGCCCGCGCAGTGCAATGCTGGCTGTTGATTGGCCCAGCATGCACTGTGACCCCGCATGCTTCGCCAATCACAGCGCCGGCAGCGCGGAGAGCCATAATTGGCTACAGGCAGGATGCCTGTACCCAATTATAGCTCAGGGGCTTTAGTACAGGCCCCACGGTATAAGCTCAGGGGCTTTAGTACACGCCACACGGTATCGCATATTCTGTTTCAGTCAGTGTCAGCGTGTCAGTGTGTTGCTGGCTGCTGACAATATGTGCTTTATTTCTGGGGATATGTGTGTGCGTGCTGTTAGAACAGCATTGCAGTATCACATCTGGGGGGTGTCTATAGGTGGCCTGTGAAGGGGGGCAGGTTTCCTGTGCTTAGAACTTTCCCTGCAAAAAAGTGGCATTTTTGCAGGAAAAAAGCTATTTAAAAGCACTCGCGGCTAATGAATTGATGGCTCCTGTAACACAGAGAACTGTCATTCATTGATAAAAAAACAAAAAAAAAAGCGTAGGGGTCCCCCCCTAATTCAATAACCAGGCCCTTCAGGTCTGGGATGGATATTAAGGGGAACCCCAGCCAAAAAAAAAAAAAAATGGCGTAGGGTCCCCCTCAAAATCCATACCAGACCCTTGAGGTCTGGTATGGATTTTAAGGGGAACCCTAGCCAAAAAAAATGGCGTGGGGTCCCCCTCAAAATCCATACCAGACCCTTATCCGAGCACGCAACCTGGCAGGCCGCAGGAAAAGAGGGGGGGACGAGAGCGCCCCCCCCCTCCCGCCTGAACCGTACCAGGCCACATGCCCTCAACATTGGGAGGATGCTTTGGGGGTCTAAGACCCCCAAAGCACCTTGTCCCCATGTTGATGAGGACAAGGGCCTCTTCCCACACAACCGTGCCCGGTGGTTGTGGGGGTCTGCGGGCGGGGGGCTTATCGGAATCTGGAAGCCCCCTTTAACAAGGGGACCCCCAGATCCCGGCCCCCCCCCCCCCTGTGTGAAATGGTAAGGGGGTACAAAAGTACCCCTACCATTTCACCAAAAAAGTGGCAAAAATGGTAAAAATGACAGGAGACAGTCTTTGACAATTCCTTTATTAAAATCTTCTTTCTTCTTTCTTCATCCTTCGGTTTCTTCATCTTCTCCTTCCGTCTTCTCCTTCCGTCATCTTCTTCCATCTTCTTCTTCCATTTTCTTCTTCCTCCGATCCGCTTCTTCTTGCGCTGGTCTTCTCGTCCTTCTCGTCCGGCATCTTCTTCCGTCGGCGTCGGTGTCGGTGTCTCTGTCTCTTCTTGGGCCGCTCCGCGCAATGGGAGGCTCCCGCTGTGTGAGGCTCCGCTCCGTCTGACAGGTCTTTTATAATGGAGGGCACCTGGTGACCCCGCCCCCTCTGACGCACGGGGACGTCATGGGGAATTCCATGATGGCTTTCCCCATGACGTCAGAGGGGGGCGGGGTCACCAGGTGCCCTCCGTTTTAAAAGACCTGTCAGACGGAGCGGAGCCTCACACAGCGGGAGCCTCCCATTGCGCGGAGCGGCCCAAGAAGACACCGACACCGACGCCGACGGAAGAAGATGCCGGACGAGAAGGACGAGAAGACCAGCGCAAGAAGAAGCGGATCGGAGGAAGAAGAAAATGGAAGAAGAAGAAGAAGAAGATGACGGAAGGAGAAGATGAAGAAACCGAAGGATGAAGAAAGAAGAAAGAAGATTTTAATAAAGGAATTGTCAAAGACCGTCTCCTGTCATTTTTACCATTTTTGCCACTTTTTTGGTGAAATGGTAGGGGTACTTTTGTACCCCCTTACCATTTCACACAGGGGGGGGGGCCGGATCTGGGGGTCCCCTTGTTAAAGGGGGCTTCCAGATTCCGATAAGCCCCCCGCCCGCAGACCCCCACAACCACCGGGCACAGTTGTGGGGAAGAGGCCCTTGTCCTCATCAACATGGGGACAAGGTGCTTTAGGGGTCTTAGACCCCCAAAGCATCCTCCCAATGTTGAGGGCATGTGGCCTGGTACGGTTCAGGCGGGAGGGGGGGCCGCTCTCGTCCCCCCCTCTTTTCCTGCGGCCTGCCAGGTTGCGTGCTCGGATAAGGGTCTGGTATGGATTTTGAGGGGGACCCCACGCCATTTTTTTTGGCTAGGGTTCCCCTTAAAATCCATACCAGACCTCAAGGGTCTGGTATGGATTTTGAGGGGGACCCTACGCCATTTTTTTTTTTTTTTTTTGGCTGGGGTTCCCCTTAATATCCATCCCAGACCTGAAGGGCCTGGTTATTGAATTTGGGGGGACCCCTACGCTTTTTTTTTTTTTTTTTCATTTTTTTTATTTTTTATCAATGACTTTTTTTTTATGAATGAGTTTCAATGAATGACTGTTCTCTGTATTACGGGAGCCGTGAATTAACATTAGCCGCGAGTGATTTTAAATAGCTTTTTTACTTTCAAAAATGACACTTTGCGCAGAGACAGTTCTAAACACGGGAAACATGCGCCCCTTCACAGGCATACTATAGACACCCCCCAGGTACGAAATTTAAAGGAATATTACACTTTTATTGTTTCAATTTAAGCATTATTAAAATCACTGCTCCTGAAAAAACGGACGTTTTTAAAACTTTTTTTGCATTGATACATGTCCCCTGGGGCAGGACCCAGGTCCCCAAACACTTTTTATGACATTAACATGCATATTAGCCTTTAAAATTAGCACTTTTAATTTCGAACGTTCGCATCCATTATAACTAATAGGGTTCTAAAGCTCGCACGGACTTTAGGTCCGTTCGCGGGTTCTGGTGCGAGCCGAACGGGGGGGTGTTCGGCTCATCCCTACTTCTCAGAGCGTCCACATCGGCCGTTAACCCGATGTAGTCAGACACCTGTCGGTCTAGTCGTTCCCTGATGCTGGATCCGGATGACACCTGTCGACGGGTCGGCTGAAAAAATGATCTCATATCAGAAGTGACCAACACATCTTCAAACCGCCCTCTTCTTGCAGGCGCTGTTGGATTGGTACCCACAGCTCTTTCTCTGGGAGTGGAAATTCCTCTGCCAGCGCACGCAAAAGCAGAATGCAGCATTTCTCTAAGCAAGGCCTGGAAGTGCTCCATTCTGACAGCCCTCTGTGATGGTGGTAACATTTCCACCATTTTTTGTTTGTACCGGGGGTCTAAGTACGTTGCCACCCAGTACTGGTCCTTGACCTTTATGCTTTTATACGGGGGTCCCTCTTAAAACACTGGAGCATGAAGGCCCCCATTTGCACTAAACTGGAAGCGGTGTGGTGGCCTGGCTCCTGCTCATCATCCAGGATAATGTCGTCCTCCTCGTTCTCCTCCCCCCATCCACAGACAACAACAGGGATTCCAGAAAGGTTTAAAGCATGCTCTTCTTGCTCCTCCTCATCCGCCCCGGCACCATCCTCCTCTGGCTCCTCTTCAGACTCCTGTTGTTGACTTGTCTCAGATAGAGTAGCCCCCCTGGGAATTCATCCAGCATTGTGACTTCCTCATCTTTCTGCTCCTGCTCCTCGATGACTTGATCAATGACACGACGCAATGAACGCTCCATAAAGAAGGCGTAAGGTACGATGTCACTGATGGCGCCATGGCTGCGACTGACCAGTTTGGTGATCTCATCAAATGGCTGCAGAAGTCTGCATGCTTCGCGCATGAGCAGCCACTGGCACAGTGAAAAAAAAACAAGCTCCCCAGAACCTGTTCTGCCACAGAGTTTGTACAGGTAGTCGTGAACTGCACATTTCTGCTGGAGCAGCCTATCAAGCATATACAAGGTTGAGTTCCATCTCGTTGGGCAATCACAAATAAGACATCTGATCGGCAGATTGTGTCACCACTGAATGTCAGCAAGGCAAGCCATGGCCGTGTAAGATATTCTGAAATGGGCCCAGATGTTCCTTGCCTGCCGCAAGATGTCCTGGACCCCAGGGTATTTGACAACGAATCGCTGCACGACCAAGTTTAAGACGTGTGCCATGCATGGCACATGTGTAATTTTTCAGTGTTTCAACGCGCTCAGCAGATTGGCACCGTTGTCGCACACCACTTTACCAACTGTCAAATTGAGCAGTGTTAGCCACTGATCTGCCTGTGAACGCAAAGCTGAAAGGAGTGCAGGGCCAGTGTGGCTCTTGGCTTCCAGGCACAACAGATGCAGCACAGCAACGTCTCACCTGGCATGTCGAATAGGTTCTGGGGATCTTGGGCGGCGCAGCGGAAGAGACGGTAGCAGCGGAAAAGGAGGAGTCAGCCGAGGAGAAGAGGGAGGATGGAGTAGGAGGAGGAGAAGAAAAGGCAGGCCTGCATGCAATCCGTGGCGGTAAAACCAAATCTACACGGGTGCCATGGGTTACATGCTTGACGGCCGTCAGAACGTTCACCCAGTGGGCAGTAAAAGTTATATACTTTCCTTGCCAGTGTTTGCTAGACCACGTGTCTGTGGTCAGATGTATCTTGGCACGACACTGTGTGCCAGAGATACATTCACTTGCCACTAAACATGGCCATATAGCTCTAGGATGCCCTTCTGTGAGAAATACTTCCTTCCTGGGACCTTCCATTTTGGTGTTCCAATGGCCACAAATTTTCGAAAGGCCTCCGAGTCCACCAGTTTATATGGAAGTAGTTGGCGGGCTATCAGTTCTGACAAGCCAGCGGTCAACCGTTGGGCTAGAGGGTTATCCGGCGTCATCATTTTTTTACGCTCAAACATTTGGCCCACGGAAGCCTGCCTTTTTCCAGAAAAACGTGAGATGATGGAATGTGGAGTGGAGGACAATTCTGAGGAGAGAGGAGAAGTAGAAGAGGCTGGACGGTGAGAGCCTGGAGTGTGGCTTTGTGGGTTCTGACGGCGTTGCTCCCACTGGGCTCGGTGATGGCAGCTCATGTGCCTTCTTAAGGCGGTCGTCCCTAGGTGAGTGTTGGTCTTACCGTGACTTATGCGTTGACTGCAGAGGCTGCAGATGGCAACACTATTGTCAGCAGCGGACACGTTAAAAAAGCCTACACTGCGGAGCCATGTGCCGGCGTCCTGGGAGCGCCAGATGTGACTGTACATGGTTGATGGCTCGCTCCTGATACATTAGCAGTCTGGTTTGTCCCTCCTGTGCAATGTAATTTCCGCCTGCTTCTTCTCCCTATCTGCTGGTCCATCTCTCCCTCTGAAATCCCCTCCTCTTCCTCTCTTGTGGGCACCCACGTGACGTCCCTAGACATGTCATCATAGATGTCACCTTCCCCACCACTATAATTAGAGATCCAGATCTCTAATTATAAGATTTTAAACAGTATTACAGTATCTAGTTTGTTTCTTTCTCTGTTACTACAAGGACACCACTCTAGGAGGAACCAGGACACCTGAGCAGCCTTACCTATAGAGCCCAGGGGTGGTTCATCAGCGTGTATAGATGAAACTTAATTGTGCGGTCATACGCTTGGAGGAGAGGGCAATCACAAAGGCCGGAGCACGGGAGTGTAGGCACCCACTATTATGTTTGGAGCACTTTTACACAAGGATCTTAACTTTATACTTATCTTACATGGATTCCGTCAATGCATTGTTCATTATGGACTGTCACCATTAAGCATGTTTCTACACAGAATGTTATGGAATATTTGAGAACAATAGCACTTTATTATTATTATTTTTTATTAATATCTGGATTTACAGTATATGTACAGTATCTCACAAAAGTGAGTACACCCCTTACATTTTTGTAATATCAAAATAACTCAACACACAGCCATTAATGTCTAAACCACTGACAACAAAAGTGAGTACACCCCTAAGTGAAAATGTCCAAATTGGGCCCAATTAGCCATTTTCCCTCCCCGGTGTCATGTGACTCGTTAGTGTTACAAGGTCTCCGGTGTGAATGGGGAGCAGGTGTGTTAAATTTGGTGTTATCACTCTCACTCTCTCATACTGGTCACTGGAAGTTCAACATGGCACCTCATGGCTAAGAACTCTGAGGATCTGAAAAAAATTATTTACATAAAGATGGCCTAGGCTATAAGAAGATTGCCAAGACCCTGAAACTGAGCTGCAACACGGTGGCCAAGACCATACAGGGGTTTAACCGGACAGGTTCCACTTAGAACAGGCCGCACCATGGTGGACCAAAGAAGTTGAGTGCACGTGCTCAGCGTCATATCCAGAGGTTGTTTTGGGAAATAGACGTATGAGTGCTGCCAGCATTGCTGCAGAGGTTGAAGGGGTGGGGGGTCAGTCTGTCAGTGCTCAGACCATACGTCGCACACTGCATCAAATTGGTCTGCATGGATGTCGTCTCAGAAGGAAGCCTCTTCTAAAGATGATGCTCAACAAAGCCCGCAAACAGTTTGCTGAAGACAAGCAGATTAAGGACATGGATTACTGTAACCATGCCCTGTGGTCTGATGAGACCAAGATAAACTTATTTGGTTCAGATGGCGTCAAGCGTGTGTGGCAGCAACCAGGTGAGGAGTACAAAGACAAGTGTGTCTTGCCTACAGTCAAGCATGGTGGTGGGAGTATCATGGTCTGGAGCTACATGAGTGCTGCCGACACTGGGGAACTACAGTTCATTGAGGGATACTGAAGCAGAGCATGATCCCCTCCCTTCCGAGACTGGGCTGCAGGCAGGGCCGGCCCTACCATGGGACCCGAAGGGACCATGATTCCAGGCGGAATTCAAGAGGGGCGGCAGCCCGGCTGGCAAGAAGTTGTCAGGAGTAGACTACTCGGACTGCGTAGTAGCCGCCCGGAATCCCGGATCAGTAAGCAGGAACAGAGCAGAGCCGATGCTGGTCGGCGGTGCACTATGCGCTGCCTCCTGCACTGGTTGCTAGAATAGCCTGCCGCCTGGCGCCTAGCAACCAGTGACGTCAGAGGCCGCGGCCGCCTCAGCATTCAGATCGCTCAGCCTCCGCGCCAATCAATTGCTCTGCCCACCTCTTCCATCTTCCATCTCCAGCGTGAGGGAAGGAAGGGTCTGAAGAGAGCTGCCTGTGCGGCTGTGCCCGTGACAGTGTGAGCTGAGCCTGAGCAGCCTCTGCCTATCTGAAGAACAAAGTGGGTTAAGTTGGTAGTACAACTTCAAGTGGTTTCTCTCAATAAGATTTTTTTTTATAAGGGACTCAAGCTGGATGGAATCTGACTGATCTTTGTATTGTTCACTCTGGGACACAGCAAGTGGCAATCCACTATGTGTGGCAGCCAGGTGACAATCCGCAACGTGTGGCAGGTGATGTCGTGGCAGGTGACAATCCGCAATGTGTGACAGGTGGCGTTGTGGCAAGTGGTAATCTGCAGTGTGTGGCAGGTAACGTTGTGGCAGGTGACAATCCGCAATGTGTGGCAGGTGGTGTCGTGGCAAGCGACAATCCGCAATGTGTGGCAGGTGACGTTGTGGCAAGTGGCAATCTGCAATGTGTGGCAGGTGACGTCCTGGCTAAAGACAATCCGCAATGTGTGGCAGGTGACATCGTGGCAAGTGACAATCCGCAATGTGTGGCAGGTGACGTTGTGGCAAGTGACAATCCGCAATGTGTGGCAGGTGACATTGTGGCAAATGACAATCCTCAATTTGTGGCAGGTGACGTTGTGGCAAGTGACAATCCGCAAGGTGTGGCAGGTGACATCGTGGCAAGTGACAATCCTCGATTTGTGGCAGGTGGCGTCGTCATGGCAAGTGACAGTCTCTAATGTGTGGCAGGTGACGTTGTGGCAAGTGACAATCCGCATCTGGTGGCAAGTGACGCAGCAAGTGACAATCCGCATCTGAAGGCAGGTGAAGTTGGCAAGTGACACACTCGCACTTGCACTGATTCTGCATTATGGTGAGGTGAACTATTTTATTTTATATAACAATGTAATAATATACATGTATAGAGCCATGACAGGCCCCCTTTAGTTATCATGATATAAAATAATGGATGTGGGGGCCTTTTGGTGAGCGTGATTTTTTGGGGGGGGGGGGCAGAATTTCATTCTTGGTCCCAGGCAGCACAATGTCTTTCCAACATGATAACGACCCCAAACACACCTCCAAGATGACCAATGCCTTGCTAAAGAAGCTGAGGGTAAAGGTGATGGACTGACCAAGAATGTCTCCAGACCTAAAACCTATTGGAGGAGCGCAAGGTCTCTAACATTCACCAGCTTCGTGATGTCATCATAGAGGAGTGGAAGAGGACTCCAGTGGCAACCTGTGAAGCTCTGGTGAACTCCATGCCCAAGAGGGTTAAGGAAGTGCTGGAAAGTAATGGCGGCCACACAAAATATCGACACTTTGGGCTCAATTTGGACATTTTCACTTAGGGGTGTACTGTTATACAAGCTACTTTACATTGTAGCAAAGTGTAATTTCTTCAGTGTTGTCATATGAAAAGATATAATAAAATCTTTACAAAAATGTGAGGGGTGTACTCACTTTTGTGAGATACTGTATGTATTAATTGCATGATATTTAGGATTGATTCGCTGTTATAGCATGACACTTTATTGTTATATGTCTCCATATACTGTATGTGGTGGCACAGCAGTAGCCTTAACTGAGCTGACACACTAATGTATATGTCCCTTGTTTGTAATGGGAACATGCTCAGTCAGCACTTCCAGCACTATGACCTTGGTCATTACTGTGACAGCCAATCACAGTGATCACCATGATCAGGAAACTCATGTAACGGTATCAGCATTTCAAACTTGTATAGGGCCAGCGCCCATATGCTGGAGGGGGGTCAATGATAAATCAGATTTGGATAATAATCATTATAAATAGATATAGCTTGTGCATGCAGTTACAGTATATCACATTAATTAGTCTTAAAAATAGAACCTCAGCTACCAGGTAGCTGATAATTGGCATGAAATTAATTAAACCCCAGTGGAGTTTTCCACTCCACTCTTCGCATTATAAAATCCCCTCATTACATGGAAAAAATCTGACTTTGTCTGAGAAGACCAAATACCCCTTCTCACTAATGATTCATCGGAGAAAACTCTGAATTTATTGGAATTAGTTTTTTAGGTCAATTGCAATACAACCTGAACTGGCAATCATTCTTACAGATCTGCTGTGATATCTATACGGATATACTGTGTTTGTAGTGTAATTATAGGTTGGAGGGTCAGTATCAACAGCTAAGGTATGCTTCACAGACACATCTTCATCACTCTTTTCTTAAGTTTAAATATTTAGACGTTTTTACATTTCTGCTATGTGCCTCTTGATTCTGCAGTAACATTGTCATTACATAATAAGTAACCCATACAAGTTTTTTGGGGATAAACTAAGATTTCATTCAGCAATATTCATTTAGCAATATAGCTTTGCAAAAATGATTTTATTTTGTATGTAATTGATAGACAAAAAGTTTTAAAAAAGTGTTTTGCAGTGCTGTTGTCTTCTAAATGAAGTTCTTAGTAGACATGTGCAATTCGTTTCATTCGTTTTTTTTTTCTGTTTTTGGGGTCATTCGTTATGATCGCAATTATTAAATTAGTTTATTCTTACATTCGTAAATTCGTCCACATTCGTAAATTCGTAAATTCGTAAATTCATAAATTCGTAAATTCGTACATTTGTACATTTGTATATTCGTAAAATCGTACATTAGAACATTTGTAAGTTTTGTATATGTGTAAATTCGTTCATTCGTACATTCGTAAATTAGAAAATTTGTATATTCGTACATTCGTAAATTAGAAAATTAGAAAATTTAGAAATATACGAAAATCTGTAGTGACTAACTGTTAAATTATAGGTATTGTATTTCCTTTCAAATTTGGCTGTTAGTGAACACAAACTTATCTGAAAACTTATCTGAAGTTACGAATTATCTGAAATAACGAAAGCCGCATCTAAACAAAATGGAACGGAACAAATTAATAACAAATAATAATAATAATAAAAGTTTTTATTGTTATTATTGTTATTTATTATTATTAATGCATTACGTTCCATTTGTTTGTATACGGCATTCGTTATTTCGGATAATTTGTAACTTAAGATAAATTTGTATTTGTTACGTTCACTAACAGCCAAATTTAAAAAGTAAATTACAATACTTATAATTTAATAGTTAGTAATAGTTAAGTTATTATTAGTTAATTATAAATTCAGATTTCTGAATTTCCGAATTTATGAATGTACGAATTTGCGAATGTACGAATTTACGAATGTGCGAATATACAAATTTATGAATGTGCGAATATACAATCTACGAATGTGCAAATGTACATCTTTACGAATGTACGAATTTACGAATGTGCAAATGTACATCTTTACGAATGTACGAATTTACGAATGTGCCAATGTACAAATTTACGAATGTATGAATTTACAAATTTTCAAATATTCGAATTTACGAATATTCGGAAAGATTCGTTAAACGGATTTTCGGTAATTCGGATATTTCCGAATGAACGAATTTGTCAAAATTCGTTAAAAAACTAATTCGGAACGAAACGAATTGCACATGTCTAGTTCTCAGCAAAAAAAACTTTTTCTATTATGCCAGCGCTGAGGCCAAACCTAAAAACTTGTCTTTAAAACGGAGTTCCAGTCACCTGTGGAAAAAATAAAAGTCAGCAGCTACAAAAATCTGAAGCTGTTGAATTTTAATAAAAAAAGCCACATACCTGTCCCACGATCCAACGGTGTACTCACCCCAGTCGGCCTCACCCGCTGTCTTCTTTTCTCGGCTCCGGCATCTTACATAGTTACATAGTAGGCAAGATTGAAAAAAGACACAAGTCCATCAAGTCCAACCTATGTGTGTGATTATATGTCAGTATTTCATTGTATATCCCTGTATGTTGTGGTCCTTGAGGTGCTTATCTAATATCGATGCCCCCCGCTGAGACCACTGCCTGTGGAAGAGAATTCCACATCCTTGCTGCTCTGATGTCACGTACACATGACCGGTTTTGGCGTCGGAATTAAGTACGAAGGTTTTTTCAACAGAATTCCGACGGAATTCAGCTCAAACTGTCTTGCATACACGCGGTCACACCAAATTCTGACGGTCAATAACGCAGCGACGTACAACACATACGACGGCACTATAAAAAGGAAGTTTAATGCTTCCGAGCATGCTTCGAATTGTTTCCGAGCATGCGTAGGAATTTTGCGCTACGGAATTGCACACACACAAATGGAATTTCCGATAGAAACTTTTTCTGTCGGAAAAATGCTCTCAATATTTTGCTGGCTGAAATTCCACCAGCAAAAGTCCGTTGGAGCCTACACACGGTCGCATTTTCCGATGAAAAGCTCTCATCGGTCTTTTGCTGGCCGAAATTCTGATCGTGTGTACGTGGCATTGGAGTAAAGAACTCTCTACATAGTTTAAACCTCTTTTCTTCTAAAGTGTCTTATTAACCGCTTCCCGACCGCCCACTGCATATATACATGAGCAGAATGGAACGGGCAGACAAAATCACGTACCTGTACGTGGCCCTTTAAATGCCTGCCCGTGGGTCGCGCACGCGCCGCCAGTGGTGCGCTCGCGACACGGTCGGGAGCTCCGTGACCCCGGCCGCGGGACAAGCGGACCAGAGCGCCGCTGGTGTCCCGCGATCGGGTTACGGAGCTGAAGAACGGGGAGAGGTATGTGTAAACAAACCTCTCCCTGCGCTTCCTACTCTGCCTGTCATTGATTGGCTGTTCCTGGTCATCGGGAAAGCCGATCAATGACATCAGACGTCAGCCCCACCCCTAATGTAAAAAAACACACACACGTCACAGCCCATAACCCCTCCTCTCCCCCTAGTGGTTAACTCTTTCACTACAACTGTCATTTATACAGGAATCAATGCATTTAAATAGCATTGATTGCTGTATAAATGACAATGGTCCCAAAAATGTGTCAAAAATGTCTGATGTGTCCGCCATAATGTCGCAGTCACAATAAAAATCGCTGATCGCCGCCATTACTAGTAAAGAAAAATATATTAATAAAAATGCTATAAAACTATCCCCTATTTTGTTAAAGCTATAACTTTTGCGCAAACCAATCAATAATCGCTAATTGATATTTTTTTACCAAAAATATGTAGAAGAATACGTATCGGCCTAAACTGAGGAAAAAATATTTTTGGGGATATTTATTATAGCAAAAAGTTAAAATCTATTTTTGTTCATAGCGCAAAAAATAAAAACTGCAGGGGCGATCAAATACCACCAAAAGAAAGCTCTATTTGTGGGAAAAAAAGGACGCCAATTTTGTTTGGGAGCCACGTCGCACGACCGCGCAATTGTCAGTTAAAGCGACGCAGTGCCGAATCGCAAAAAGGGGCCTGGTCCTTTGGCTGCCAATTGGTCCGGGGCTGAAGTGGTTAAATTCCCTGTCGCTGAAAAGTTTTATCCCTATTGTGGGGTCACCCGTACGGTATTTGTATATTGAAATCATATGCCCTCTCAAGCGTCTCTTCTCCAGAGAGGATAAGTTCAGTGCTCGTAACCTTTCCTCATAACTAATGTCCTCCAGACCCTTTATTAGTTTTGTTGTCCTTCTCTGTACTCTCTCCAGGTCCAGTACATCCTTGCTGAGTACTGGTGCCCAGAACTGGACGACATACTCCAGTAGCGGCCGGAGTAGAGTCTTGTAGAGCAGGAGAATTATTGCTTTATCTCTGGAATTAATCCCCTTTTTAATGCATGCCAATATTCTGTTTGCTTTGTTAGCAGAAGCTTAGCATTGCTAAGCCTATCATCTACTAGGACCCCCAGGTCCTTTTCCATCCTAGATTCCCCCAGAGGTTCTCCCCCAGTGTATAGATTGCATTCAGATTTTTGCCACCCAAATGCATTATTTTACATTTTTCCACATTAAACCTCATTTGCCATGTAGTTGCCCACCCCATTAATTTGTTCAGATCTTCTTGCAAGTTTTCCACATCCTGCGGAGAAGTTATTGACCTGCTTAGCTTAGTATCATCCACAAATACAGAGATTATTTACCCCATCCTCCAGGTCGTTTATTAACAAATTAAATAGGATTGGTCCCAGCACAGAACCCTGGGGGACCCCACTACCCACCCCTGAACATTCCGAGTACTCCCCATTTATCAACACCCTCTGAACTCACCCTTGTAGACAGTTTTCAATCCATGTACTCACCATGTGGTCCATGCCAACGGACCTTACGTTGTACAGTTAACGTTTATGGGGAACTGTGTCAAATACTTTTGCAAAATCCAGATACACCACAGTAATTAGAAAATATAGTTTTTATTCACAATTGTTGGTCTTTTTTTGTTTATATACCGTATATGCTTGAGTATAAGCCGACACAAATATAAGCAGAGGCACTAATTTTACCACAAGAAAACTAGGGTTTGACTTTAGTATTGACTCGAGTATAAGCCTAGGGTGGGAAATGCAGCAGCTACTGGGTAAACAATGCCCATCTGCAGTCCCATTGTGCCCATCTGCAGCCTCACTGTGCCCATCTGCAGCCTCACTGTGCCCATTTGCAGCCTCACTGTGCCCACCTGTACCTTTGATAAATAAAACAGTGAGTGTCTCCCGCTGTGTCATGCAGTCTTAACTGTTCGGCGGCCATCCAGTGTAACAAATCCCTGCCTCCTCCTCATCCGTGATAGACGAAACACTGATTCCGTTTCCCAGCTTTGTATCAGTGTTCAGTGTTCTGTCTATCAGGGACGAGGATGAGGCGGGGCTTTGTTACAGTGGATGGCCGCCGATCAGTTAAGACTGCATGGCACAGCGGGAGACCCTCACGCGAGTATTAACCGAGGGGGGCTTTTTCAGCATAAAAAATGTGCTGAAAAAGTCGGTGACACCACCAGCACAGAGACATTTTCCTTCCAATGACACCACTGATGCATTATTACACAAAGAAAACCTTGTTTGTCCCTAAAAAACAATATACAGTATGTATTACTTAAGTAATGACAGAGTTATGGGCGTCTACAGGAAGGGGCAAGGGGGGTCCAGTACCCCCCCCCCCCCCCGGCAGGGCTGGCGCTACCTATAGGCAAGTGCGCACAATCAGTCTGGAGCACCGTGCTGCATGTCCCAGGGCCATGAGTCACATAAACAACATGGAGTGTCAGGGAGTGATGGTCTTTGCAGCCCCTGAGCTGCTCTCCCGCAGCTTGCCTGTTACACTTCACCTGCTGCCTGGACCGCGTCTGCTAATGCTCAGCCCGGCCAGATTACTGATGATTTATCTCCCCTCCTCTCCTCCTCGGCTCAGACTGCCGGCTGTGTGCGCTCTGCCTGGACATATGTGAGAGGCCCAGCACTACCTTCTAGATAGGGGCCCCAAGAACACCCACTGCATGGGGCCCCAGCCTCATCTGAGCTGCTTGGCATGTGCAGCTGTTGTTGGAGCCTTCCATCTGCCTTTTCTGGGGTTAGTAATCCATTTAATTCTCTCCAATGTCATCTGAAGCTTGCAATATAGAAATTGATTGGGGGGGGGGGTTTCAGGGGTGTAATGTATCTGTGTGTATGGGGTGTAATGTATCTATGTGTATCGGGGTGTAATGTATCTGGGTGCATGGGGGTGTAATGTATCTGTGTGTATCGAGGTGTAATGTATCTGGGTGTATGGGGGTGTAATGTATCTGTGTGTATGGGGGTGTAATGTATCTGTGTGTATGGGGGTGTAATGTATCTGGGTGTATGGGGGTGTATTGTATCTGTGTGTAATCTGTTATATGGGGTTGTAATGTATCTGGGTGTATCTGTACTATGTCTGCAGTCTCCGACCGTGATAATGACAGTTGAGGGAGCATGAGTGACCTTAAAATAATGCCCCCCCCCCCCCTGAAAAAAGTTCTGCGGACTCCCATGGACAGAGCTATTGTCAAATAAACAGGTCTATAGCAGAAAATAAAAAATGCTGTGGTCCATATGGGGTGTACAGGGTTGAGAAGGGAAGTGGTTAAAGGGGTTGTAAACCCTTGTGTTTGGGGAAAAAAACTTCTGACACTGACCGGCCCCCCCAGCCCCCATTTTACTCACCTGAGCCCATTCGTCTCTGTGTCCCTCGGCGGAGATGGGCTCTACCTCTCTGCCCAGGGTTCTCAGCTCTTGATTGGATAGATTGATAGCAGCGCAAACATTGGCTCCCGCTGCTGTTAATCAAATCCAATGACATGGGTGTTGGGGGCTGAGTCCGGCATTCTGTGTCAATGCACGCAAATGGGGGACTCGGGGGCACGCCCGCAAGATAACCCCCCCAGGAGAGCACTTCTCCCAGGGGGTTTACCAATGCATGGAGGAGCCTTGAGCGCCACCGGGGGACCCCAGAAGACGAGGTTTGGGGCCACACTGTGAAAAACTAACTGCACAGTGGAGGTAAGTATGATGTGTTTGTTATTTAAAAAACAAAAAAAACAAAGGTTTACAATCACTTTAAGGTCAAGCTCCCATGGTTCTTGATGTTCCTGTTTTTATGTACACTTTGTTGGAATGGATCTAATGCTGTGCAAAAACTACTGTACATATTATGGGTTTTATTAACTTTTAATGAATATTGAATTGCATATTACTCTCAGTGTTCTACTACCATGAATGTCCTTTTGTAAAGAAATCTTTGTCAGATAAAAGTTAAAAGCAAATCATTAAAAACTCACATGCCCCTAATGCTATGTAATACCTTATATTGGCATTATGTTATATCCCTAATTCCTGTCCCTAGGGGAGCCATAGAATGACCAGGTGGCGTTATGACGTCCAAGGGTCCCACGCAAGATTTTTTTCTCACTTCCTGTCTGGTAAAACTGTTGTCAGTGACCAAACAAAATGCTTATATTGCCTTTAAAAAATAAAAATAATTTAGATATACAAGTTACATTACGGTATATATAAACTATGCATACTGATGCTGCTTAGCTTGGCCTGGGAATCAAGATATCAATGACCTCTGGGGACAAAAAAGGTTACAAAAAACTTTTTCAATTTATTTGATTTCTTTATTTAATTTTAATTATTGTTATTTTTCTTTTTTTCTGCATGCAATTTTTTTAGGAAATAAACTCATTACACAGGGGGTTGAATATAATTTCAAGAAAAAAAAAATGTGTGAGATTAACCAGACTCAGATCACATACGTAAAACTACTTGGATTTCGAGGTCTTTATACATTTAAAATTCAATTTTTTATCTTTTTTCTACTAACATATATGCTGATATTTACTGGAAATACTTTAATAATTATTTTAGTGTCAACTGTTGATCAACTTAAAATTCCAATGTACCTCTTTCTCAAGCACTTGGCTACAACTGATGTCCTAATGACCACCAGTGTGGTGCCCATGACACTGGACATTATTGTCAAAGATGAAGGAGAAATATCACTGGTTGGCTGCATTATTCAGCTTTACTGCTTTGCTATTTTCGGTTGTTTGCAAAGTTTTCTTATTGCTGTCATGTCCTACGATCGGTATTTGGCCATCTGCAACCCATTACGGTATTCATCCCTTATGAACTCACATGTAATTTCTCCACTGATCATTGGCTTGTGGGTCTTAGTTATTATTTTATTATCAAGTGAAGTGATTGAGTTATTTCAAATGAATTACTGTGGACAGAATTCTATAGACCACTTTTTCTGTGATTTCAGCCCAGTAGTTGAATTGTCCACCTCAGACACTTCTGCGTTTATGCTTCATGACTTTATTATTTCCCTCTTCACATTTGTTTTTCCGTTTTCTGTTATTATTATTACATACATCTGCATCGTAGTCACTATTCTGAGGATATCTTCCACCGTTGGGCGAAGAAAAGCCTTCTCCACTTGTGGTACCCATTTGTCCATGGTTTGTGCTTATTATGGAACAATAATCATTGTGTATGTGGTCCGTGATAGGTCAACAAGCACAAATAAATATAGATCCCTCTTGTACACTGTGGTGTCTCCATTGATGAATCCAATCATATACAGCTTGAGAAACCATGAAATCAAGAGCGCTCTACAAAAAGTGCTGGCTGAGTTTAAAGTTCATATAAAGACACTGCTGTAAGCTTTAGTATATTTAGAGCAGAACTTAACCTATCCAAGTGTTTTTTTCCCCACTTACCTAAATTGCAGAGGAATCTTTGAAATACATACTCACCTGCACAGCAATGTCCTGTTGTGCTCCACTGTTCAGGTGACATAGCCCAGGTCCTGCACCGCCATCTTGTTCCTATTCAACTGGCTTCCTTTTTCCATTTCAAGCAGCTATCTCCTGATGATGCACCAAGTCAACCCTCTGGCTCGCCCTCTGGTCACTCTATGTTCCTGGTCCTGCAGCCTCTTTTGGAGATGTGATGTAATGCTGCAGGACCAGGGACACATCAATTTACCTTGGGCTTTAATCATCTACATTTTTCATTATCTGCTGCTACAGTAGCCCATATATGGGTGGTTTGACTCGTTTAATATATATTTTGATTTGAAAGAGATTTGGACATCTTCATCATAGGCCAAAGCTGAACGACGTGCTGTGTCATTTTGAATAGTACCACAACACACAACACTTTATTACAGTAGATATTTCAGGTTTCAGTGGTAGTGAGCCCTTGTAGAAATCCAACCCAGGGTTCCCCAGGACATAGAGCCTAAGCCCCAGCCTGCTTCTTTACTATGGCCCCTGAAGGCAGGGATGAACTTACAGCAAGCTTTATCCAGGTCGCGATCCCCAGGTATGCCCAGCTGAAAATACAGAGACCAGTCGCGTATGCAGATCACAGATGGCAGGAGACAGAAGAGGACCCAGGAAACAAGCCAAGGTCAGGGTGGTTGGCAGCCTAGCACAAACAGAAGACAAAGCTTGAGTCAGTACACAGGAAGTCAGACGCTGAATATACAAAACACTAGGCAAAAAGGATCTCAGAGAACTAGGAAGTTGCTCAGGCAACACAACTTAACCGAACTGCAAGGTAATCTTTGAAATACACACTCACCTGCACAGTGAATCCAGCATTGTTCTGTTGTGATCCACTGTTTGGGTGATATAGCTCAGGTCCTGCACCACCATCTTTGTCCTCTTCAACTGACTACCTCTTTGCATTTAAGGCAGCTATCTCCTGATGATGCACCAAGTCCACCCTCTGGCTCGCCCTCTGGTCACTCTATGTTCCTGGTCCTGCAGTCTTTTTTGGAGATGTGATGTAATGCTGCAGGACCAGGGGAAAAATCAATTTACCTTGGGCTTTAATCATCTACATTTTTCATTATCTGCTGCTACAGTAGCCCATATATGGGTGGTTTGACTCATTTAATATATATTTTGGATTTGAAAGAGATTTGGACATCTTCAGCATGGGCCAATGCTGACTACCTGCTATGTCAATTTTGAATAGTACCACAACACACAACACATTATTACAGTAGCCATGTCAGGTTTTAGTGGTAGTGAGCCCTTGTAGAATGCCAACCCGGGGCTCCCCAGGGTACAGAGCCTAAACACCAGCCTGCTTCATCACCAGTGGCCCTGTTGGTGGGGATGGACTTGAAGCAAGCTGGAACCAGGTTACGGCCCCCAGGTATACCCAGCAGACAATACAGAGACCAGTTGCGTATGCAGAGTACAGATGGCAGGAGACAGAAGAGGATCCAGGAAACGAGCTGAGGTCAGGGTGGGTGGCAGACAAGCACAAACAGAAGACAAAGCTGGAGTTGGTACACAAGAAGTCAGATACTAATTACACAAAACACTAGGCAAGCAGGAGCTCAGAGAACTAGGAAGTTGCTCAGGCAACCTGGCTGCACTGAGAAGGTCTATACATGGGGAAGCAGACTGGAAGGCAACCCAGGAAGTGATAGAAGAGAAAAGGATATCAATCCACAGTAGAGCAGGTGATGTCAATACGGGAGCAGAGAAGTCAGCAGCACATGTGAATGGAATCACAGATCTAGCAGAACCACTGCAGCAACGAGGTAAGAATTTCATAAACAGAAATCTGTAGGCTAAACCACGACACGCCAGTAACGTGGACACACTGCAGTGCATCAGAATGCAAAAAAATGCTTTATTTTTAGTGCTCTAATGTATACTAACAGCCCTTTTAAAATGAATTGGTCGCATTAATTGATTGGTCAATATGTGACCTAAGTCTACGTGGAAAGAAATGATATTGAAATACTTTGTGAAATGTAAAATCATTTCAACATAAAGTGAAACTACAGTGGAGTTTCAGTAAAAACATTCAAAGAAAAGAGAAACAGGTGCCTCTAAGTTAGAACTGTAACATTTTAATATAATACAGGTGCATTATCCACTAGACATGTGTGCCGTCAATAAATTATTTATTTTTTTCGTTCTGTTCCATTTCGTATTAGAATTAATTCGTATTTTGTAATTCGTGTCCGAAATTTCATACGAAAATACTTTTCGTAACAATTATGAATTTATCATTATGAGGGGCTCCCACCATCCCTGTGCTGTGCTGACTTCCTGGGTTTTTAACTTTTAGGTTCGTTAACTTTTTGTAACAATTACGAATGTTCGTTAGGAATTTGGATCCAAGATTTGTAAAGGAAATTTCGTATTTCGTCCAAAATTCGGAAGCATAGCAATTCATATTTCGGATCCTCCCGAATGTACAAATTTACGGAAATTCGTATGAATTTTCGCTTCGTAAAAAACTAATCGCACATGTCTATTATCCACTTACATAGAAGTTAGGGAGGTAAGGCACATGTCCGTCCACACTGGCGTGGGGTCCGTTCTTGCGCAACATCGTTCGCACAGTCACCTTAGCCTGGAGGAGGGCTATCCTGGCCGGCAGGATCTCTGCAGCCAGAGAGGTGGAAACGAGGCTTGGATTCGGCTGATTGTCAATGGTACAGGAAGGAAGGAATTCCCCCACTATGGGGTTTTTAGGCAGCATGCAACGAATGATGTCAAGGGAAATGTATAAGATAAAAATAATTTATTCAAAAATATGTATGACAACTGAATTAGAACATGAGCTCCAGTGCAGGACAATTAAAAACTCGGATATATATAGTGCAGACTTATCAATAATATCAACCACATGTACAATGTAAGTCACGGGGTAGAAGGATAGCCAATGTAGGCCTTGTAGGGCTATCCTTCTTCCCCGTGACTTACATTGTACATGTGGTTGATATTATTGATAAGTCTGCACTATATATATCCGAGTTTTTAATTGTCCTGCACTGGAGCTCATGTTCTAATTCAGTTGTCATACATATTTTTGAATAAATTATTTTTATCTTATACATTTCCCTTGACTTCATTCGTTGCATGCTGCCTAAAAACCCCATAGTGGGGGAATTCCTTCCTTCCTGTATTCTTTAGGGGTGAGCAGCGCTCTCCACACCTTTGGGTATGTGTCTTTTCTTTGTCGATTGTCAATTGTAAGGGCTGGAACGCGGCATTGGGCGTGATGATGTTACTGGCCAATGACATTTCGGAGCATGCGCACTAGCCAATTTTATATATATATATATATCTATATGTATATATAGATATATATATATATTTCTTATCTTGTTTTCAAACCCCTATCTATTTCTTAATATCATCCCCCTTCCCGATTAAATGTATTAAAAAAATGTATTAAATGTATAAAAAAATTAGGAATGTATTTGCAAATTGTAAATATATCACATCAAAAACCAGATAAGCTTAAGACTTTTTTTTAAGCTTAAGACTTAAAAAAAAAAAAAATATATATATATATATATATATATATATATATATATATATATATATATATATATATATATATATATATATATATATATATATATATATATTTAAAGGATAGAATATGTTACATGTGTTAATAATAATGTATAGGTTGGATAAAATTAATAATGGGATAGATTTGATGGATGATCTAATGAGGGGTTATATTATAATGAATATGTAATGGGGTGATTAAGCCATAGATGGGCTGTTGGGGAATAAAAGGACTGCAGTAAATGTTGAAAAACAAGGAGAGGGTGGAGAGGAAAAAAAGTACAAAGGAAAAAGAATGTTAATTTTAATTCTGGAAAAAAGCATGAATAAAAATGAAATATAGCATACTTCGTCACTCCTCCAAACACCATAAAATATCTACTACAAGGCCTACAAGAGTTGCCACTACCACAATTGGAAAAATAATATTCCTAAAGGACAATTCTGCCAACTCAGGTGCAATTGTACAAATATCACAGACTATACAGAACAAAGTAATCTACTCACCAATAAACTCAAACATAAAGGCTATCCAGAATCTTTGATCCAATAGGCTTACACATATGCCACGTACACACGGTCAGAATTTCAGACAAAAAATGTTCGATGTGAGCTTGTTGGAAAATCCGACCGTGTGTATGCTCCATAGAACATTTGCTGTCTGAATTTCCGACAACAAATGTTTGAGAGCTGGTTCTCAAATTTTCCGACAACAAAACTTGTTGTCGAAAATTCCAAGCATGTGTACACAATTCTGAAGCACAAAATTCCATTCATGCTCGGAATCAAGCAGAAGAGCCACACTTCATTTTTCTCGGCTCGTCGTATGTCTTGTACGTCACCGCATTCTTGACGTTTGGAATTTCCGACAACATTTGTGTGACCGTGTGTATGCAAGACAAGTTGGAGCCAACATCCGTCGGAAAAAAATCCACGGTTTTGTTGTCGGAATGTCCGATTGCCTGTACGCGGCAATACTATTCACAAGACACACCCACCAAAACAGACAAAGGAGTTTTCGACCAATCGGTTCGCTTTACTACTGGATTCCACTTCGATCACAAAAAGATGGAACCAATCCTAAAAAAACATTGGCCTATACTGCTGGAGGATACACATCTAAAAACTCTCCTTCCCAACTCACGAAGAGTCACATAAAGAAAAGCACCAAATATAAAAAACAAAATTTCACCCAGTAAGCTAAAATCTCGCCCCATCATCTCTATACCACACATATGTCTTATACTGTTACAGGGTATGTTTCAATGTAAAAAAACATTATGTAAAACTTTCCGTTTTGTACAAAATGGCAAGAAACAATTAACTACCAAAGGCAAAACTTGCAACATCAGTGATTTTTACAACTGTTCATCTGATTATGTGGTTTATTGCCTCAGCTGCCCTTGTCACCAACCTTATGTAGGTCGCACTATCCGCCCACTTCGGCAGAGATTTGGCGAGCATCGGAGAAAGGTCGATGAAGGCAATGATAAACATAGCATTCCTCATCACTTCTCCAAACACCATAAAAAAATCTACAGGTGTGGATTGTAGAACAGATGCCAAAATAATCTCTCGGAGGTTAAGAGGTTCTATAGGCTCTGTGAACATAAAACATATTGGATCTACTCTCTCTACAAGAGGAAGTAAACTGTCATTTTATTTTATGACCTGCAAATTAAAGCCATGATGTGCTAGTATGCATAACGCATACTAGCATAATTATGTGAAACTTACCTGCAAACGAAGCCCCCGATCAATGCCTTGTCCCCACTGCAGGACTCCGGCTGTGTGATTGATCGGAACCGCATGACGTCACTCCCACGCATACGCGGGGGGAGCCGCTGTTCACGGCACAGGAATCTGAAGGAACAGCATGGATGGCCGTTCCTTCAGAGCACTATACTAAATATACTAAATATCTCCTAAATGGTGCACGTTTAGATGATATTTACAGTACCTATAGGTAAGCCTTATCATTCATAGGCTTTCCTATAGATACAAGTGGATCAGAGTTTACGTCCTCTTTACAGTGCCCAGACTATGCATATAAAAATGATTTACATATTCTAAACAAGCCTTATGAAGCATTTTAGAGCAAGCAAACATCTATCTCTGTAGCTGCAAGCACTGTGAATTTAAGTTTTGTTTTCCCATCACTTTCTGTCTCAGAGACCAAGACAAATAGAGAGGGTTGTCCTACCCTGTGGGACACAGATAGCAATACATTTGGCTAGGGGTTCTAAACCTCTATTAAAAAAGCTAAAGGGGGGGGCGTGGCTTGCGCGTGAGAGGAAATGGACGCCTGAGCTGTGAGCTCCGCAAAACCGGACCAGGCTACCGCGACTCCCGGGCATATCTCGACCACCCATCGACACAAAATCAGCCTCCCTCACCCCTCCGCACCCGACCGATCGACATGTCGAGGAAACGGATCCAGGACAAGGGACCGAAGTGGCTGGAATCGTTTTCGTTCCAGCCGCGCCGCACACAGGGGAAGGCCCAAGATGGCGCCGCCGGAGACGCAGCGCGGCTCTCCCAGACAAGCACCGCTTCACAGAGGCATCACAACAACGAACATAGGGATGGATCCCCACCTCCTATACCCCCAGGCTCGTTCTTCTTTGAATCCTCAACCTCACAGAGCCCTGCCAAGTCGAAGATGCGGATGGATGTGACTGACCAGGCCTCATCCTCAGAAACAGTGAGTACAGGCCTCCATAATGATAGTGCAATATCAGCCCTCCAGTCCTCCATAGCACAATTCCCCACATCAGGACAACCAGTGCTAGACACCACGATGAAGGACATGTTAGTGTCCCTGCAATCCTCTCTCATGACCAACCTGTCAGCATTAATCAGCAGGTTCTCATTAGAAATGAAGCATATGGACAACAGAGTACAGTGTATTGAAAATAAAATGGAAGAATGCACAGACACGGTCAATGATCTGGTAGACGCTTACACAGAGCAGAAAGATGACACACTCTGGATTAAAGCGAAAATCGCAGACCTCGAGGATCGCTCCAGACGCAATAATATTAAAATCCGTGGCATCCCAGAATCAGTAGTACCCAAAGACCTCCACAACTATGCCAGCACTATGTTCTCCAGCATGCTACCCGATCTGTCCCCGATCGAACTTACAATCGATCGCATCCACAGACTCCCCAAACCCCGCCATTTGGAAGCAGATGTCCCTAGAGACGTCCTGCTCAGAATTCACTTCTACCAGGCTAAAGAACAGATCTTGATGAAAGCCAGGGAATTAGCTCCGCTACCGGAACCGTACACCAAAATCCAACTTTATGCTGACCTGTCTCAATACACCTTACAACTCCGCAGGCAACTAAAGACCATCACCAAGGCCCTGTCCAACCATAAAATCGCATATAAGTGGCGCCACCCGGCCACCATCCTAGCCACCCACAATGGCATTCCACACTCCATATCCACAATGGAGGGTGGTCTGAAACTTCTCCATGCATGGGGGATCCTACCAGAGCCGCCTCCTGCACATCATGACCCACAAAGGAAACCAAACCCTTTCTCCTTCGGCGGCCACCGAGAGAAAACTGCATACATTCAGCGCTAACTAGCCCACTCATCATCTGCACCATGCGACTTCCATAGTCTGGTCCGGATCTGCACTTTGTCACCGGCTTACAGAACTTACCCCACCACTTGCCAGTTGCTCCCTTGAGCCCGACTACTGGCTATTTTGTTTTTTCTTTTTCTCCACTCAAGCTCCGTGTACTGGATCTTAGCGAGCATCCATCTCTTGTGCTTTCTTGTTGTTTTTTTTTTTTTTTTTTCCCTTTTTTTTTTATCGTTTAATATTACTCTTGGGAATCATTATCACTATCCGACGACTACCAAACAACCTCTACAACAGCACCCCAACACGAATAACTCTGCTTCATTAGACCACCTCTGTTTAACTCTATTTTGAGATAGCTAACCTCCTGCTTTTTTCCTAGCTCCTCATTGTATTTACCAGATAACCTTCTCATCCAACATCACCTGAAGACTGCAGAGTCCCTCCCTAAAAGTCGCAATCAACACGGTCAACAGCGAATACTGGAGATACTACGACACCACTGACCTGCATCTAACGTCGCTCTCCACCACCTCTGAACGCCTTTAACTGTGAGTACTGTACTTATTCTACACACACATCTCGCCAACCATGGGAATCACCGTCTTGTCCCTCAATGCTAAAGGGCTCAACCACCCTGCTAAGCGCTCATCCTTATGGAAATCAGCCATATCCCTCAACTGCGACATACTCTGTGTACAGGAGACCCACTTTGATATCAACTCGACCCCGCATTTTCAACACAGGAAATTCCCCCATATATTCTCCGCATCCTACACTAGGAAACAACGGGGAGTAATAGTAGCTGTCAAGGACACCGTCCTCTTTTCCCTCCAACAGTGTGTATCTGACCCTGAAGGGCGCTACATCTTCCTGAACTGCACGATTAACAATATCCCATACACCATTGTTTCTATCTACGCTCCCAACCAAGGCCAAATGACTTTCCTAAGGAGGACACTCCGGGCAGCCCGAAAATTTCAAACGGGCCACCTACTATTGTGTGGCGACTTCAACTTAGTTCCCAATGTCTCAATAGACTCAACAACAGTTTCTAAACGTGCAGCTTCTCCATTAGACGCTTTGATATTTTCAAATGATTTATTTGATGTGTGGAGGTGTTGTCACGCGGATGAGAGAGACTATACGTTTCTGTCGCCGCGTCACAACACCTACTCAAGGATTGACTTGTTCCTTACAGAAAAATGGCTTTTACAGAGAGTCTCGTCCTCTGCGATCCACACCACCACCTGGTCAGACCATGCCCCAGTAAGCATTACCATAGATGACAACTCGCCCCACTCTAACTCCTACATCTGGAGAGTAAACAACTATTTACTAAACTCCCCCCAACACTCTACCTTAATCCAACAAAACCTTGAAGAATACTTTACAAACAATCAGACATCTGTGTCTGACCCGCTGGTGGTGTGGAATGCTCACAAAGCAGTCATTAGAGGTGTTTTCTTACAAATAGGTGCTAGAGCTAAAAGACAGACTTCTCAACAACTAGACAAACTCACATCGGACATAGCTAAGACCGAAGACATGAATAAACTTAATCCCTCCCCACAACTACAAGCAAAAATTTTCACACTAAGACATGAGTTAAGATCCCTCCTACTTGCCAAACATGAAAAATCGTACCACATTCTCAAAGCCACATCATATACCACTAGTAACAAAGCAGGTAAAGCAATGTCCCTGAGAATAAAAGGCTATAGAAACAAAACTAAGATACCATTCCTCCACCACCCACACACTAATGAGAAACTACTGAAACCTCATCTAATAGCAAACGGGTTCAGCAAATATTACGAAGATCTTTATAACCTTAAGTCAGACCAAACGACTCCCCAACCCACACCAAACGCAATCCAAACATTCTTAGACAGCGTCAATCTCCCAACCATCACCCAACAACAATTTGCCGAATTAAACACACCCTTCAGCACCACAGAAGTCATCGCCGCGATCGACAAACTCCCAAGTCATAAATCTCCAGGCCCCGACGGCTTCACCGGGGAATATTTTAAAAAATTCAAACACATCCTTGCACCTACATTAGTCCAAACTTTCAACTCTTCTGCCACAGCAGCATCATTCCCTTCAGAAATGCTCTCTGCCAGAATAGTGACACTCCCCAAACCTGGGAAAGAACCCACCTCCCCGAAAAATTTCCGCCCCATCTCCCTATTGAATCTTGATGTAAAGATATATGCCAAAATTATCGCCAATAGATTAGAAAATATTCTACCCTCCCTCATATATCCAGACCAATCCGGGTTTACCAAGGGGCGCCAGGCATCTGACGCCACCCGTCGTATGATAAACGTTATACACCACGTAGAAACCAACAAGATCCCTGCCCTACTACTATCCCTAGACGCCGAAAAGGCATTTGATAGAGTGCATTGGGGATACATCTCGGCCGTTCTGAATAAATTTGGTATAATAGGCAATATCCATAAAGCAATAATGGCCCTGTACTCCAATCCATCTGCCCAAGTACTTGCTGCCGACACCCTCTCCTCACCCTTCCAGATATCGAATGGTACAAGACAAGGCTGCCCCCTATCTCCCATTATATTCAACCTAGTAATGGAACCACTAGCTGAAAGCATAAGATCCAATGTTCGCATCTCTGGCATACAACTGCCTAAGTCCGAACATAAAATAAGCCTATTTGCAGACGACGTCATCTTAATGATAACTGACCCTGAACGATCCCTCCCTGAGATACAGAATACTCTAGCCCGATTCAGTGAAGTATCTTTCTATAAGGTCAATGAAACCAAATCCCATATCCTCAATTTAGGGGTAGATGAGGCTACCAAAGATCGACTCTCAGCAACATTTCCATATTTATGGTCGGCCAACAGCATAACCTATCTGGGGATACAATTGACTCCATCAACCAAACAATTATTTACCTCTAATTACATACCAACCCGATCCAAGCTCCAATCCGACCTCTCCAAGCTGGCGACCTTTGAATTTTCATGGTTGGGCCGACTAGCAGCGTTCAAAATGCTACATCTTCCTCAAATCCTATACATCTTCCGCACCCTCCCTATCCCTATACCTATCTCATACTTCAACTCATTGCAATCAATCCTTTCAAAATTCATATGGCAAGGAAAGAAACCCAGATGTACCCAAGCCCAACTAACCAAGCATCGCAAGGCAGGGGGTCTAGGACTAGTTAATTTTCAAGACTATCACACAGCATGCGTACTTACACAAACGAAAGAATGGTTCACACGCTCTCCCCACCGTACAATATGGGGGAACACTGAAGCTTCTATACATCAAGACATAAGCCTATCATCTTGGCTACTAGCCAATTCGCTAGGAACTAAAACAAAATCATCCCTACCGCCCACTATGCTCGCTACCACCAAAGCATGGTCCCGCCTCTTACAGATCCCCACGTCCCAAGGGACACACTCAACAATCCCTATTCCCATAGAAGCCCTACAGAGATTGATGTACTCAACATCATTCTCATCCTGGAGAGAAAGAGGAATACTCCACATATCTGACCTTTACCACGACGACATTCCCAAACCCTTTCCAGATTTGCAGAAAGAGTACAGGCTGCCAAACGCAGACATCTTCTTATACATTCGTACTCTCCATTGCCTACAGTCCCTTCAAAGACAGACCTGCACCCTACCTCAAAAGGCCTGGATCTACCTCAACTCACCCACTACACATTTGAAAGGCATATCGTTGTTCTATAATCTACTACAAGCTAAAACCACGCTGTCCTCCTCGCCTGCATTTACTAGATGGGAAAAGGACCTATCCCATTCCTTCTCCCTAGACCAATGGGATAAAGCGACTCAGTCCACCTACAAGGCTACCTGCTGCTCCACCCTCTGGGAACAGGCCTACAAACTAACCTACCGGTGGTACTTGACCCCTGACAAATTGTCTAAATTTCACTCAACAACAGATAACTCCTGCTGGAGACAATGTGGCCACTTAGGCAACATATTCCATACCTTCTGGGCATGCCCCAAGCTAACTTCCTTCTGGAAATCAGTATTCCAGCTTTTATCTGCAGTCACCAAACTCACAATTGAGGTAGATCCAGCCCTAGCACTACTCTCCCTGACTATCGACCGTTTTTCCAACCCCTCCAAGAATCTCATAGTTCACATCCTTTTAGCAGCCAGACTCACAATCACTAGGAAATGGAAAGACCCAAACGCACCTACCATATCCGAGGTTGTCCGAACCACTCATGAACATTGCATGTACGAGACGACTCTAGCAATACGTCAGAAAAATAAGATGATAACACGCCAAAAATGGCAACAATGGTTTGACTGGATTGACTCACCAGAATTAGTCAAAGCACTCTCTTCTTAATCTTTGGTTACTTAAGTGTAAGATATTAACTCATACGGTTGGCCTGGGGGTGTTGTCACACGGGTACAGTAGTGATCCCTTCAGGGGGTACCCGTGGGATGAGACCACCGAGCCACTTGAATCACATAAGCTAGGATCTCTCTTCCCACAAGTTAACGCTATGTGTTAGGTATAGCTATCTCCAAGTTCCACGGTTCGACTTCACTGTGTTAAGCCTACAATGTTAATCTATGTTCGTTATATTACATAGGTCTCACTCATGAGACGTTTTCCCTATATGTTTCTTTCAATGACATATACAATTGTAAACTTTGAACTTTCATTTGCATACCACAAGCCATGTGTCAAATGTATTGTATGTTTAAGATATACCAATAAAAACTATTTTGAAAGAAAAAAGCTAAAGGGAACCTGTGCCCAGACAAAGCACAAAAATGTAAATATTTTATTATATCTTGTCATGTGACAACACTGAAGAAATGACATTTGCTACAATGTAAAGTAGTGAGTGTACAGCTTGTATAACAGTGTAGATTTGCTGCCCCCTCAAAATAACTCAACACACAGCCATTAATGTCTAAATGGCAACAAAAGTGAGTACACCCGTAAGTGAAAATGTCCAAATTGGGCCCAATTAGCCATTTTTCCTCCCCGTGTCATGTGACCCATTAGTGTTATAGGGTCTCAGGTGTGAATGGGGAGCAGGTGTGCTAAATTTGGCGTTATCGCTCTCACTCTCCCATACTGGTCACTGGAAGTTCAACATGGCACCTCATGGCACAGAACTCTCTAAAAAAAATGAAAAAAATAATTGTTGTTCTACATAAAGATGGCCTAGGCTCAAAAAATATCCCCTCTTTTCCAACTTCCACTTGTTCTTCCCTTTCTACCTTTTTTTCCCCCACTCCCTCCCCTTCCTTTTCCCTTTTCCCTTTCCCCCCTCCCTTTTCCCCCAACACCCCCCCCCCCCCCCACTATTATTTTGTCCTTGCATTTTTTTTCTTTCCATGCACCCTTTCATGTACACCTACCTCCATCACTCTTATTGGATCTCTTTCTTTACCTTGTTCCCATCTATTTCACTACACATCTTATCACATAGCTGTATCCAGTAGTCTTGCTGTGGGCCGCTCTGTGATGTTTTATTTTATTTTATTTTATGGTTTCATTATATCACTTTCTTTTGGTTTTATTCATTTTCAAAATTCAACTCATATCATCCTTCTTTTTCTTTTTCTTCTTTCTACTTTTCTTTTACTCCCTACCACGCTGCCTCTTGGGGGGAAAAGGGGACATGGGATGTAAACTCAGATAGATAGTTTAGATATAATGTTGTGACCCTATGCCTTCTCAAACATATAGACTGTTTGGACTAAATGTTTCTAGTCATATAATATGGTGGATCTTGAACTGATTAGTATTGGATTTTCGCAACCGGTGTGGTTGTTCTCCCCTCCCTCCTCGACCATTGCTCGGTCTATGTGTGCGGGGGGGGTCAAATATTGCGTGTGACCTCTTGTAAGTCACGTGTCTTGACTACCACCCCGGCCCACACAGGCGAGGAGCGCTCCGGGCCCACCCGGGGAGAAGGAAGCCTTTTAAGGGATCCCCATGTAGGAAAAATCTACTTCATCAATCATACACATTTTGGTAAATATGTCACATGTTTACACAATATGGTTTTTATTACCTTCTCGCTGTCATTTTACACTGAGACAACTGTGATATATATGCCTGCAATGTACTCTTTTTATTTCAGCAGGCTAAATCCTCTGAAGAAGACCCTTAAAGGTTATGGGTTGCAACGCGTCAGTCCTACTTTCCAAACATCGACATTTTGTTGACTAATCATGTTGCTGTGAAAGTTTTGTCTGCTGGTGTATTTTTAGTTTTGTTTTATTTCCTACTGGGGCTCATGTTTTTTTACCTACTATGTCATATTTGCGACATTATAAATAAACATTTATATTTTTTGATATACATTGCATCAAAATTTTTTTTCACTTCGCTGCCTAAAAAACCCACTCCTGGGGGGAACCCTTCCTTGATTCATATTTTCGGGGTGAGCAGCAACCTATGCACCTCCCCGTGTCTTTCCTTTGCTAAGAAAATTGCCAAAATCCTGAAACTGAGCTGCAGCACAGTGGCCAAGACCATACAGCAGTTCAACAGGACAGGTTCCACTCAGAACAGGCCTTGTCATGGTCGACCAAAGAAGTTGAGTGCCCGTGCTCAGCGTCATATCCAGAGGTTGTCTTTGGAAATAGACGTATGAGTGCTGCCAGCGTTACTGCAGAGGTTGAAGTGGTGGGGGTCAATCTGTTAGTGTTCAGACCATACGCCGCACACTGCATCAAATTGGTCTGCATGGCTGTCATCCCAGAAGGAAGTCTCTTCTAAAGATGATGCACAAGAAAACCTGCAAATAGTTTGCTGAAGACAAGCAAACTAAAGCCATGGATTACTGGAACCATGTCCTGTGGTCTGATGAGACCAAGATAAACTTATAAACAGATGGTGTCAAGCGTGTGTGGGGGAAACCAGGTGAGGAGTACAAAGACAAGTGTGTCTTGCCTACAGTCAAGCATGGTGGTGGGAGTGTCATTGTCTGGGGCTGCATGAGTGCTGCCGGCACTGGGGAGCTACAGTTCATTGAGGGAACCATAAATGCCAACATGTACTGTGACATACTGAAGCAGAGCATGATCCCCTCCCTTGGGAAACTGAGCCACAGGGCAGTATTCCAACCTGATAACGACCCCAAACACACCTCCAGGACGACCACTACCTTGCTATAGAAGCTGAGGGTAAAGGATATGGACTGGTCAAGCATGTCTCCAGACCTAAACCCTATTGAGCATCTGTGGGGCATCCTCAAACAGAAGGTGGAGGAGCGCAAGGTCTCTAACATCCACCAGCTCTGGGATGTCGTCATGGAGGAGGGGAAGAGGACTCCAGTGGCAACCTGTGAAGCTCTGGTGAAATCCATGCCCAAGAGGGTTGCTGGAAAACAATGGTGGTCACACAAAATATTGACACATTGGGCCCAATTTGGACATTTTAACTTAGGGGTGTACTCACTTTTGTTGCCAGTGGTTTAGACATTAATGGCTGTGTGTTGAGTTATTTTGAGGGACAGCAAATTTACACTGTTATACAAGCTGTACACTCACTACTTTACATTGTAGCAAAGTGTCATTTCTTCAGTGTTGTCACATGAAAAGATAGAATAAAATATTTACAAAAATGTGAGGGGTGTACTCACTTATGTGAGATACTGTATGTTTAACAAGCATTACAAGGCATTTTAAATAAGCCATTTATTATCACTGTAGTTGTGGGCATTGCATTTTCTATTACATAAGAATCTTGTCAGAATGCCAACATTCTTCAAGAGATGGACGTGCTGACATAGCGCGGCGTCAGCACGGAGGGAGGAGCTTGGGCCAGAGGGCCGAGGAGGACGGAGGCGCAGCATAGCCAGGGAGGACGCGGGACCGCTCCGGGGAAGAGACGATGCGGATGCCTGCCCGCCGTCTCGCACCCCTGGGGAAAGCAGCTTAGGACATGCGGGTTCCCTCGCATGGGGAAAAAACAGCATAACCGGCGGCTCTAAACAGCGGTAAAAAGGACGTTCGGCCCCGGCTCTCCCCCCCCACCACCCCGCCTCAGAAAACGAAGCCTAAATAAACGCGGCCAGCGCCGCCGGGACGACCCCCCGACCGTGAGTATTCATCACTCCCCCACTGGAACCTGGCCTATATGGAGGTAAGAGTAAAACTGCCTGTTTGATTGCCATGCTGAAGACATGTTCAGGACTCCATAGATGTGCCGGGACGGCGTGCAGTTTTTTTCTTTTTTCCTCCCCCCTTGTGTCTCTTATCTGAAGAATGGTTGGATCTGGCCCTCTGTTTCTATACCGTGCTTGAGGGCCCTCACTCTCCCCTTCCCTCCCACCTTTGCTGGGGCATCACCTTCCCCCCCCCCCGCCTGCAAGAGGGGACAGGTGGGTCATAGCCTAATTCGACCCCATATCAAGTGGGGAGCAGCAGCTGGTGATTGGTGCGCCCCCCGGTCATTAAGGGTATATACGGCAGAGTAAATACATACAGGTGCATATATACAAATAGCACCAGGCAGACCTCGGCGCGCACTAGGCTCCAGAGCTGATACTCATCCCAATAAAGCGGCTTGGCTCCCTCCCCCTTAAAAACCGTTTGGATAGGACCGGAGCCCCATAAGGATCTTCTAAAGTATTATAGATACACAAGGGGGCCTATAGGCTTCAAAAATTCATGACTATAGTAAAACCTTGGGCATCATAGTCCTAAATGGCGGAAAATTGTCTGAAATGAGAGCCTCTGAATCCGTCACACAGACACTACATACATTAAAAGCTGCAATATAGATCTTAAGTGTGATTCTGATCGGAGCCCAGGAAGTCTTATTTCAATCATTCTACAAAGGTGCACAACGGAATGAAAGGGAGAATTTGATTGGTGTCTAGAAAGATCAATTACCATACACTTAAAGTTGCATTATGGAATGAAAGTGAGATGTTGATTGGTGTCTAGGAAGATCGATTATCACATATTAAAGGCTGCACCACGGAATGAAAGTGAGATTCTGATCGGTGGCTAGGAAGTTATATCCCCAAGCACCAAAAGCTGCACTATGGAATGAAAGCGTGATTGCGTTAGGCACTTATGAAGTCTCATTGGACACTGTGACTTAGTCGGACGACAGATGTCTGAATAAGATACCTCAGATTTCGTTTAAACTCTAGGGTTTTTTTTTTCCCCTTTTCTTCTTTTTTAAACCATGGTCAAACTAGAAAACCACACATTCTTATGTTGCCCATACCCTCAAGATCAGTGACCCCTTGTAATACATTGCAACTAGCTACCGTTTCTACTAGTAGAGCTATGGGATGGGACATTGAAAAGGTGTAAATTGTTTATTGCTGAAGATAACGGGTAGGAAGGGCGAATAAATCCCCCCATTAAACATAACTGCTTCAGCCATTGCGTACGTGTGGTGTGCCCCACCCAAAGATCGTATAAGCGTAAAAGGTCCCCCTCAGTATATGGCAAAATTGATTGTACACTAGAGGGATTCTCGAGGGACACCCAGAAGGAAGCCCCGGATCCTAAAGCGGAGGGGGACATAAGCAACGAATAATATCTCCAAGAAGCCCGGATAGGACTCTGAGAGACAGAAAAGGCCGCCCGACTAGAGATCATATAGAACTCAAAGGGGCAACTAACTGGGCGACGGGGAGGCACAGAGAGGGGCTTAGATTGGGCACCCCAGATGACCCCGGCACAGACCATGAACCCAAAAAAAACCTAAACTACCAAGGAGCAAAGAACAGCCTTAAAGCAAGGACCTCAGCAAGGGCAGGAGGTGGAAAAGGGCCCAGGAGGCCCAGGGATATAACAAGACTGGGGAAGAGAATCAGACCCACTAAGAAAGCCAATATGAGTAAAGACCCAGCCAAACAGCCTAAGAAAGCAACCTCCAAAGGCAGCAAAGGGGAGACAAGTATAATTAAACACTACCTAAGACAGGGTGCAAGCCCAAAAACATCGGGAAAAGTAACCCAGGCCGGAGTCTCCCCGGAGAGTAGGGGCGGGGCGGAAGGTGAAATCAACGACTCTAGAGCGGATCTCACAATGGAGACCGAGATTGAGCCTAGCAGGGGGGAGGATCAACAACCAGGAACCCACATCCCCAATAAACTTGAAATGGAGACGATGTTATTACGCCTGGAAAATGTAATTAAACTTGAAATTAACTCGCTACGGGAGGACATGGGCCATATGTTGTCCAGGGTTGAAGCGGTGGAGGGGAGAGCGGACTCTATAGAATCGGAAATCGTGAAGCTGAAAATGCAATTAAAAGGCGCCTATCTCACCCAGAGAGATACCCTCTACAAGATAGAGGACCAAGAAAACAGGGATAGGAGGCAGAACCTGAGGCTGCGCGCCGTCCCGGAGCAAAAAGGGGAAAACCTAGAAAGAAAACTATGGGAAATCTTGGGCCCTATAAGCGGCAAGGACTCAGATCACTTTCCCCATATAGAAAGGATACACCGAGTAGGAAGGCCCGAAAGGGGGGGCGTAGAGCGGACCCGGGACATAATTGTCAGATTCAGCCACTTTAAAGATAAAGAGGACCTGTGGGCTAAAATAAAAAAGAAGTCACCTATACTGCATAAGGACGCTGAAATTCAAGTATACGCAGATCTATCGGCCCGAACCCTCGAAAGACGGAGACATCAGAAACCCCTGCTGGAAATACTGAAAAGGGAAAACATAAGATATAACTGGGGCTTCCCCTCATGTTTAATAGGGATAAAAGAGGGGTGTACGGCCAGGTTGAGGTACCCGGAAGAAGTGCAGGGATTCTGTACAAAACTCGGGATCTCGGTCCCGGATCTGCAGGGCTGGATTGAAATGGAGGGTTGGGGGGACCCCGGGGGGGGGGGGTGGGGGAGGGGAGGGAAGAGGGGCGAATGTCCACTTGTAGCTGCAAAAGAATCTCTGTTCAAATCGGCCCTGCCCCCCCCCTCTGCGCCCCGAGCCGGGGTCGCGGAGGGGGAGGGGAGGGCTAAACAAGCTCCACCTCACCAGGAATCCGGAGTCTAAGGGAAGCCACAAAGGATGGCCCCCAACGACCCGGGGACCCTAATTGGGGTAAGAGAAGGGGGGGGGGGAGGGAGGGAGGGGGAGGAGGAGGGGGGAAGGGGAGGAGGGGGGGAAGGGGGGGAGAGAGATGGGGGGAAGGGGGAGGGAAACCACGTCCGCTGTGGGGCTGTCATCACCATAAATACCTCAGAGGGAAAAAGGAAAGAAAAAGGGGGAAAGAAAAAAAAAAAAAAAAAGAAAGAGAAAAACAAAACCCCAAAAAATAAATGAAGGACATAGAAATCAAATTTTTATCTTATAATGTGAAAGGCTTAAACTCCCCTGGCAAGCGCTCGAAAATTTTGGAGGAAGTAGAGAGATACGGCGCGGGTATAGTATTCTTACAAGAGACTCACTTGGCACATTCCTCAAACATTAGACTCTTTTCTCCAGCTCTCCCAAATTGGTTTTATGGAGATACCGCCTCGAGTAGGGCAAGAGGTGTGGCTATTGGGATAGCGAGGGATATCGATTTCACGGTGGAGGATAGAATGACGGACCCCGAGGGGAGGTACCTGTTCCTTAGGGGTTCCCTCCTAGGGGTAGAACTTACACTGGCCAATGTTTATGCCCCCAACGCCAAACCTGTTTTATTCCTTGAAGCAATTCTGCGTAAGCTGAGGGCCTTCAGGAAAGGATATTTGATCCTGATGGGGGATCTTAATTTCATGATGGACCCTGCGAAGGACAGCACGTCTGGCGGAATGGGGAGGGGCAACGCACAATTGAAACGGATTAAAAAAAAACTATCGGAGGACCAACTGTTGGATGTGTGGAGGATCCAGCACCCGCAGTTAAGAGACTACTCGTTCTTCTCCCCCGTCCACCAGACGTATTCTCGCCTGGACTATATTTTAATAGACCATGGCATACTGGAAAGGGCCAAAGAATCTGATATTGGAATAGCCTCCCTTTCGGACCACGCGCCGGTATCCATGAGGCTAGGGTTCCCCGAACATAAACAACCCTCTAGCGGATGGAAACTCAACCCAGAATTGCTACATGACAAAGAAATTAGGGACTACATTAAAAAGGAGCTAGAATGGTTCTTTCAAATCAATGACAACGGAGAGGTCTCAGAGGCACAACTCTGGGACGCCCATAAAGCGTTCATTAGGGGGCTACTGATAGCTAAAGCCTCATGGAAAAAAAAGGAGAGGTTGGGAAAAACGCAGGCCCTAACGACCGAGATCAAAACCCTAGAGCAAAAGCACAAATCTGGGGGGGCACTTAGCCAGAGTATATACATAGAGCTTACAGACAAGAGAGAGGAATTAAAAGACTTAGCTGAACAGGAAGTTAGACAGAAGTTCAATAAATTGGCCAGGGAACAGTACATTTGGGGCAACAAGCCAGGGAAATACTTAGCAAGGAAATTACAAAAAAAGAAAACTAGAAATTTTATCGAAAAAATCCAAACAAGAAATGGGGAGATGAAGTTTACCCCTAGTGAAATAGCCTCTACATTTAGAGACTACTACAAAGAACTTTATGAGGTGAAAACCAAGGGAAACAATGACAGCAGTGGAAATAGCCAGAAAACCTCCGAGTTTCTAGGGAGGGCAGGGTTGATGGCCTTAGGCGGGGAGGAGAGAGATGAGCTCGAGAGGCCAATAACTGAGGAGGAGATCTTAGCAGCCATCAATAACTCACCAATAGGAAAGAGCCCGGGTCCGGATGGATTTACGGCCTCATATTATAAAACGTACAAAGAGATTCTTATACCCAGATTATGCAGAAGATAGTGGATGATGTGAATTTTTTGCTTAAATCACATAAAATCGCATAAACGTGACATAGCTTAAAATTGCATAAAATTGCATGAAATCGCATAAAACATCATATTCAAAGGATAAATCCGTGAAAGGTGTGAATTTTTGTGCATAAATCACATAAAATCGCATAAACGTGACATAGCTTAAAATTGCATAAAATCGCATGAAATCGCATAAAACATCATATTCAAAGGATAAATCCGTGAGAGGTGTGCAGAGGTGTATCAAGTGAGAATGATGTGGGTTAATCACATAAAATCATATAAAAATGACATCTCTTAAAATTGCATAGAAACGCATAAAAATCGCATAAAGTTGCATCAAGCGTCACATTAAAATAAGGTGAATCTGTGATGGGCGTGCATAGAGTGCTGCGGTCAAGTACAAGTGGTTAAAAAATATGACACATAAAATAGTCGCAATAAAAATTGCATCGGTGCATAAAACCAACTAGGTGGATAAGGATGTGTAAAAGGTAAGCATAGCCAAAAAAATTGAATACAATCAATAAATAAGTAATGCAAAAGTGCAAGAACAGTCCGTGGGGGTGAGCCCTTTCCTAGTGTGGGCAAAGTGTGGTTTGCTATGGCGCTGGTGACAAATCCTGGTGGGGTATAACGGTATCGGTGCTGGTGGTTATTGTGACCAGTAGCTGCAGGTGGTTCCTGATCTTCCGTGGAATATAGTAATGGATGTACCCTTACCTTACCGCTGTAAGGTAACAGCGTGTATATGTGTTAGCTGGTTCTCAATGGGGCTTCTGTGTCCTATGGCGGGCGGCTCCCTTTAAATCCAGGTGTTTGGGCGTCTCTTTTACTGGGGTGTACGCTCTAGTTCAGGTGTATGTGTCTCGCAAAAATGGATAAGGAGAGGAAGGGTCTCGATAGTGTAGTACGTTTTTAAAAGGTTTTATTCAATACAAGTAAAATACAGTAAACTCACATTTATGTTGCTCAAAATTGCATGGGATAAACGAGCATCGAGCTCGTACCTCGCTTCCGGTATCTAGTGTCCCTTTACGCGTATTCGTCACTGTCACATGACTTCTTCAGAGGTGGTTACTAGATGCCAGAAGTGTCCTTTTATTTGCTGTTAATTGGTATTGCCGGTGGCCATTTTGTTGTGGTCATTTCCACAGGAAGTGTCTCGGCGGCCATTTTATTTATTTATTTATTTATTTATTTATTTATTTTTTTTTTTTTTGTTGTGTCTGGTCGCCAGAGACGGCCCGGCGGCCATTTTAATGAAAGTCTGTAATGTAAACATCCGTTCTACGGCCAAGAGTATTCTCTGGTCACCGGAAGTGGTTCGGTTGTTTTGCTAGGGAGAACCACTTCCGGTGACCAGAGAATACTCTTGGCCGTAGAACGGATGTTTACATTACAGACTTTCATTAAAATGGCCGCCGGGCCGTCTCTGGCGACCAGACACAAAAAAATAAAAATAAAAAATAAATAAATAAATAAATAAATAAATAAAATGGCCGCCGAGACACTTCCTGTGGAAATGACCACAACAAAATGGCCACCGGCAATACCAATTAACAGCAAATAAAAGGACACTTCTGGCATCTAGTAACCACCTCTGAAGAAGTCATGTGACAGTGACGAATACGCGTAAAGGGACACTAGATACCGGAAGCGAGGTACGAGCTCGATGCTCGTTTATCCCATGCAATTTTGAGCAACATAAATGTGAGTTTACTGTATTTTACTTGTATTGAATAAAACCTTTTAAAAACGTACTACACTATCGAGACCCTTCCTCTCCTTATCCATTTTTGCGAGACACATACACCTGAACTAGAGCGTACACCCCAGTAAAAGAGACGCCCAAACACCTGGATTTAAAGGGAGCCGCCCGCCATAGGACACAGAAGCCCCATTGAGAACCAGCTAACACATATACACGCTGTTACCTTACAGCGGTAAGGTAAGGGTACATCCATTACTATATTCCACGGAAGATCAGGAACCACCTGCAGCTACTGGTCACAATAACCACCAGCACCGATACCGTTATACCCCACCAGGATTTGTCACCAGCGCCATAGCAAACCACACTTTGCCCACACTAGGAAAGGGCTCACCCCCCACGGACTGTTCTTGCACTTTTGCATTACTTATTTATTGATTGTATTCAATTTTTTTGGCTATGCTTACCTTTTACACATCCTTATCCACCTAGTTGGTTTTATGCACCGATGCAATTTTTATTGCGACTATTTTATGTGTCATATTTTTTAACCACTTGTACTTGACCGCAGCACTCTATGCACGCCCATCACAGATTCACCTTATTTTAATGTGACGCTTGATGCAACTTTATGCGATTTTTATGCGTTTCTATGCAATTTTAAGAGATGTAATTTTTATATGATTTTATGTGATTAACCCACATCATTCTCACTTGATACACCTCTGCACACCTCTCACGGATTTATCCTTTGAATATGATGTTTTATGCGATTTCATGCGATTTTATGCAATTTTAAGCTATGTCACGTTTATGCGATTTTATGTGATTTATGCACAAAAATTCACACCTTTCACGGATTTATCCTTTGAATATGATGTTTTATGCGATTTCATGCAATTTTATGCAATTTTAAGCTATGTCACGTTTATGCGATTTTATGTGATTTAAGCAAAAAATTCACATCATCCACTATCTTCTGCATAATCAGCACTTACTTGTGTGCATACCTATTTAATATACCTTAGTCTCTACAGCTTTATTATACAGCGCAGCACTACCTCTTTACCTTACCTTAATTCCTTGGGATCCGATAGTTCCTATCAGTGCTTTGCCGCAGTATTCCATTAGCCCTATTTATTCACCAGGCAAGCGCAGAGATACATACTATACCATACTCTTATACCCAGATTGCTGCGATACATGAATGGCCTAGGGATAGACTATGACATGAGCGAAGAGGCACTAAAAGCTACGATTACCCTCTTGAGGAAGGAAGGGAAGGATGGATCGGTGTGTGCAAACTACAGACCCATCTCCTTATTAAATTTCGATACAAAATTATATGCAAAGATACTGGCGAATCAAATAAAGGGGCACTTGGGCACACTGATCCATCCGGACCAGGTCGGGTTTGTCCCGGGCAGAGAGGGGAGGGATAATGGGATCCGGACATTGCTAGCCATACAGAGGATGGGAGATTCGAGAACCCCCAGTCTACTTCTCTCGATAGACGCTGAAAAAGCTTTTGACAGGGTAGACTGGGGGTTCATGTTCAACACTCTACAGAGGATGGGCTTCGGACCCAGAATTATTCAAAAAATTTAAACTTTATACAATCACCCGAAAACGAACATTAAGGTCAATGGAACGACCTCCGCTGAGTTCGAACTGTTTAATGGAACCAGGCAGGGCTGCCCACTCTCCCCTCTTCTTTTTATCTTATCTCTGGAACCACTGCTAGCTACAATTCGCGGAAACCCAGAGGTGGAAGGCTGCAAAGTCGGCAGCGAAGAGCACAAACTTGCGGCCTTCGCGGACGACGTCCTCTTTTACATAAGCTCACCCCAGAAGTCAGTCCCTATACTGCTTAAAATATTAAAGGAATATGGGGAATTAACAAATTTCAGAATCAATGCCTCAAAAACATTTATTCTCAATATTAACCTTAATAAAATAGAGAAACAGAACCTACAGAAAACAGTTAGATTCGTTTGGAAAAAAAGGATAAAATACTTAGGAATAGAACTGGCTAACAACTCGAGGAAACTATACAAAATAAATTGTATCCCGCTCCTAGAAGACATAAAAAAAAAATGCCAAGAGCTGAAGGGAAAAATTTTATCCTGGACAGGCAGGATCAATTCGGTAAAGATGATGATCTTACCAGTCATCACATACAAATTTCAGATGCTCCCCCTCCCGCTCCCAAAACAGTACCTCGGTAAATTAAGAGCTATCATAATGAATTTCATATGGAACTACAAAAAACATAGAATATCCCTTCAAGTTCTAAAACAAGACAAAAGTCTGGGTGGTCTCGCGGTCCCAGACATAGAAAGTTACTACCATGCTATAGCACTACTGAGAATCGCAGAATGGGGTAAAACAGGCAACACTAAAAGATGGGTTAGTTTGGAAGAAGCACTGAGTGAAGTTAGGCTGGGGAAGATTGTGTGGAATCCCCCGAAAAGCCGGACACTAGGAGAAAAAACACATATAATCACTATCACGACTTTAAAAATTTGGGACAAAATTTATAAAATATTTAATAAAAAATATAACTCGCCACTTATAGCACTTAAAGAAAATCCTTTTTTCCCGCCAGGGCTAAAGGAAATAGGAGGGGATTGGATTAGAAAGGACTGCACGAGACTAGGGGAAGTTATTAGTAAAGGGAAGGTTATGACACTGCACGAGTTACAGAACAATGAGGCTTTCTCCATAGATGGTTGGCGGCATCGTCAGCTAACCCACTTCGTGGGTTCCCTCCCTAGCCCATTAAGGGAGGCTAAGGACCTAACAAAATTAGAGAAAATCTTCACGGCAGAATGCTCTAAAAAAAGAATATCTAGAATCTATAAATTGTTATTAGAAAGAGATAGACCAGAGATGCCTCCATACTTTATCAAATGGGAAAGCGAACTAGGAACACAATTAGAAATAGGCACAAGTAAGAAAATTTTAAAATTAGCACATGGGTCAGCTGTAGATGCGAAAACTGCAGAAACAAATTATAAGTGCATGGCCAGGTGGTATAGAACCCCGGATAGGGTTAGTAATTACCAGGCGGATACACCCGCAAACTGTTGGAGGGGATGCGACCAAAGGGGTACAATGGGTCATTTATGGTGGGAGTGTGCTAAAATTAAAAAATTCTGGGAGACCATCCTAAAATTTATAAAAGAAATAACAACGATTGAGGTAAAAAATGACCCTTGGGTGGTACTGATGCATGCCACATCGAAGGAAATTAGGCAATATAAAGGCTCATTGATCCCCCATCTGCTCAATGCGGCTAAAAAGGTAATCCCAAGGAGGTGGAAGGACAAGGAAAGCCCACCCTTATGGGAATGGGTTGACGCAGTGGAATCTACCTACACGATGGAATGTGTGTTGCATATCGGGGAAGAGGACAGAGAGGCCACGAGGGCCAAATGGGAGAGTTGGAGAAAATTCAAGAGGTCCTGGAGCTACAGGGAAGCTTTGCGAGTGTAGCCGTGACAACTGACGACCCCTAGGGAAGGCAGATGTTAAGGGCAGAGGAAGACACTGGGGAGAAAGGGCCAACACACAACAACAAAACAGCGGACGGGGATGGGGAGGGTGGGGGCACGGGGGGGACAGGAGGGAGGGGGGGGGAGGGGGAAGGAAAAAAAAAAAAAAAAAAAACCCCGAGGGGGGTAAACTGGAATTGAGATGGAACGGGATTTAGGAAGTGGAGGGGTAGTGGAGGCTTGGTGGGATTTTAGAAGTATGTATGTACTCTTGGTTTTGTAAACTCTATGGATGCCCGACCCAGGACCCCTATCCCCCCCCCAACTCTAGGGGGGGAAGGAAAAAAAAAAAAAAAAAAAGGGGTGGAGAATGAAACAATCCACTAATGATGCTAAGACAAATAGAGGGATGGAGATGCGGGCACAGCTGACACTCACCCACGAATACTCTGTCTGAAGTGGAAAAAAGAAAAAAAAAAGAATGCCAACATTCTAATGTAAACAAACAGCGGGTGTTTCATAGCCATTAGAAACTGAATAAACCTCTACTTTAGGGCTCATGCACACTGCAGCTCAAAGAAGAGGCTCCTACAGGCTTTTGAACTCTCTTTCTGCCTTGAGACTCCCCTCCATGTTAGCCAATGTGTCCATGCCCACTATGGCTTTTTCAGGCATATGCTCCTACCGTCAGAAATATCCCCTCCAAATTTGCATTTTTAAGGAGGAGCTAGTGCCCCAAAGAGCTTAAAAAAACTCAAAAGAAATCAAAAGATGTTAAAGAAGCTTTAAAATGCCCAAAAACATTTGTTTCAGCAATTTTTTTGGTCTATACAGTAGTTAAGAAAATACTATCCAGGAAGTTTAGTGGGAAAAAAACACTTATGCTCAAAAAAGCTTAAAACGAGCTCAAAGGATCTTGAAGAAGCTTGAAGAAACTCAATAAAAACATGCACAAGAACACAAAAAAGCACAAGCTTATTCAATCTGAAATAAAAGCTCAAATGCCTGTAAAAGCTGCTTTTTTTTCCGAGCTGTAGTGTGCATGAGCCCTTATGCCTCGTACACACGATCGGATTGTTCGTCAACAAAACCGTGGAATTTTTTCCAAAGGGCGTTGGCCCAAACTTGTCTTGCATACACGCGGCCACACAATTGTTGGCCAACAATTACGAACATAGTGATGTACTAGACGCACTACGTGGTTTTTCAGCTCTTTAGTGCTACCCTTTGAGCTCCTTCTGCTAATTTCGTATTATTAGAAGTTTGGTGAGTGTTGATTCGTGCTTTTCTTTTCACGCTTTTAATTAAGCGATTTTCATTTTGCGCTCTTCAGTTCACACTTTTCATTTCGTGCTTTTCTGTTCATTTCTGAATGGCCGCTCGTCAACCAGACATGTTGCGAAATCAGAGGAGATAACGTGTTATTTATTATTGGCCTTGGAGTTATTGCTTTGACATTATTTTTCATGAATAATAATGATTTGATTTGGTATATTTTCTATATTTTTGGATGCATAGAATGCACTTTTTGGTTAAGTTCTATTGGCAGATAGCATGTCTAATTTTATTTGTTTTCTTTTTTAATGCACAATAAAAAAAATTGTGTGGAATAATACTTGGCTATGTGTTTTACTTCAAATGACAGTTTGGGAGTAGGCAGTTACATTTAAAAAAATACAATGTAAAATTGACAGGGGACACCAACATAGTTGTATCTTTGATCTTAAAAACTACGGGATGATGGTGTTGTGGTTACTTGCCCAAATAACAAAAAAAAAGCATAATAATACTATTCTTGATATCACTAGAAAAAAAAGCCTTTGAAAATTAGTTTGCAATAACTCCATCAGTATCACCAGCAAAGCAGGTCACAAATGTTAATTCTCCATTACAAACTCTAGTTTACAAGACCGACCGCTTCTGGCTCGTCCTTACTTCCGAGCATGCGTGTTTGTACTTTGGACTTTTGTCCGACGGACTTGTGTACACACTATCGGAAAATCTGACAACACACATTTGTCCACGGAAAATTTGATAAAAAATCTGCCATCCAACATTTGTTGGCGGAAAGTCTGACAACAATTGTCCGATGGAGCATACACACGGTCAGATTTACTGCCAACAGCCTGACATCGAACATTTCCTGTCTGAAAGTCCAATCACGTGTACGGGCCTTTAGAGTTTTTGTTGTGATTTTTGAGGATCTTTGAGAATGAGTTATTTCCCATTACAAGAGGGTACAAAAGGTGAGAGAGTTATTTCAATGTCCGTAAAAAAAAGTTTTGTTCAACATTGACTGAATTTATCAGGACATCAAGAGGCAGAAGTAATGCATACAATCATTGATTTTTACTACATCCAATAAAATCATGAAGCAAAGTTAAAAACACCATAGGGTAAACATAAGACAGAATTTATGCAAATTGCACCCAACCTAGGATTGGAAATCAATACCAATATTGATCTAATGTATATCAACTTAGTGTATAAATATGACGCACGATATCGCTGTGCTTTTCCAAATCCACCATCAACATGTTTTGATGTCGGTTGTGCTTCCTCAGGATGTTTGGGTCTGTGTGTTGCAATTAGACATGTGCACACTGAAATATTTTGTTTCGGAATTTCGTTTTCGTCCGAAAAATACATTTATTTAGTTACTCCCGAAATTCGTTTTTATTTATTTAGTTTTTCGTTAAAAATTGCATTCGTCCGAAAATACAAATTAATTAAGGTCGAATCTGTCATTGATGGCTTATGGTGTCTGTCGAAAGTTTAAAGAAGATTCGACGGAGCAGCTAAACTGTATGACTCTGTATAGTTTAGCTGCAATTCCACCCAATTCCAGCAGCAATCTTTCCTCTCTACGTCGAATCTTTCCTCTCTGCGTCGAATCTTTCCTTTCTACATCGAATCTTTCCTTTCTACATCGAATCTTTCATTTCTACGTCGAATCTTTTCTCTCTATGTAAAATAATCTTGGACTAATAGAGTTACGGTTATTCACATTCGACCACAGGTTCAATGGACACAGATTGTTATTGTCAGCGTCGAATCTCCTATCTATATCGAACTGTTGTCACAACGAAAATAAAGCATTTGTTTATGTCGGATCTTTCGTTTTTCGGATTCTGCACTTTTAACAAACGATAGCGAAAATACCTGAAATTCGGACGAAAATGCATTCGGACGAAAACAAATGCACATGTCTAGTTGCAATTTCAGATAATGGTATGACAGAAGCCATGTGTGTAAACCTTATCTTTTCAATGTCTTGGGGGTGGACATAGGGCCCAAAACAGAACTGCCATGCTAACAGGTAAAGCCACAGCAAGCTGTTAAACAAAGGATCAGGGCAGATATCCCCATATGGTCCGTAAGTAGAGAAAACATTTTCACCAGTAAATAGGCATATTCCCCACATGGGGGAGCAGACAAATATCCCCTGAAGGCAAATAGGATAAACTCCTGGAATCAGGATTGTAAAACTGAATAGTAATTCACATCCACCCAAAAAGCAGGGCGAGGCTCCATCTGCCAGATGTAAACAAATAGTTCTCGCTGTATGATTTTTGAGGATCTTTGAGAATGAGTTACTTCACATTACAAAGGTGAGTGAGGATTTGCGTCAATGCTTTCTAATATGAGAATGCATTAATAATTTAAGGTCTGTAGACTGGGTAAAGGAATGATTAAGTCACTTTGACGAAACATGTCTGGATGTGGTTACATGGCAACCATTAGGAACACTTGACGTTCGGACCGACCGGCCACTGATTGTGCAGTTATTTTTGAGTGGAGAGGAGTGGAGTGGAAAGGAGAGGAAACAAAGTGAAGGGTGAGACTTATAGGTTAATTCCGGGTCCGCCGAGACCGCAATACATCGCATCACCACTGCAGGCTCCCCACTTTGGAAAGTTTATGCTGAAGTGCCTTTATTTGTTGTAAAGGATGTAAGTGCAATAATTTTGTGTGCTGTTTTAATAAATAGTTTTACTCTACTTCACTATTGGAAGCACTTTTTATCTTTACATGTGGAGTGCAATTACCTAGCGCCTTTGGAGTCATTTGATACCCTTGCGGGGGTCATTAAGTGAAAATGCCGACCATGAGAGTGCAAGGCATATATATCTATTAGTGAGTGCATTTCTTAAGGGTGCGGAGGCACTGAACACAGATGGTGTGGTGGAAGATTGCTTCAAGTCACTTGAAGATTTTTGTTCACTTCGAAATACAATCACTTAATGTTTTAATTAAATGATTCACAGACTTGAGTTTGGATTTGTTCCGTGTGTTATGGACATTATTATTAATCACTAATATTAATCACTTTCTTCACGGGGTGATTGTTTAGATTTATTCATTTAATTGTGAATATTAGCGCTACTATTTTATTCATTTGAAATCACACATTTACTATACATTATTAAGTAGCTGCTTAGATTTATTTATATTATATTTTGGGTAAAGGTACACTTTAAGCTTTTTAGATGCTCCTATTGTAAATGAAAATGTACAAATAAATCGTTTTCACTCAAAAATGCATTAAGCATTACCAATTAAACTTTGATCCAAGGTGGTTATGCTTGATGATTCAAATATGACAATCCTAATAATATTTCTAAATGCTGTATTTTTCATTTCTTCCACTGTACATAACTAAAAATGACAGCATGCATATCCTTATTCCTCAGGCTGTAGATAATGGGATTGAACAATGGTGTTACTACAGTAAATATAACAGATAACGATTTGCTGATGGATCCGGAAAGTCCTCTGGATGGAGTAAAATAATTTATTAACACGGCTCCATAAAACAAACTCACCACTATGAGGTGAGTGCTACAAGTAGAGAAAGCTTTCTTCCTACTGCCGATGGATGGCATTCTAAGTATAACTACACAAATCCACACATAACTTACAATGATTAAAATAAATGGAATAGCAACCATCGGGATGATCAGAAAAAAAAATGCTATTTCCAGGGCAGAAGTATCTGAACATGCAGTTATCAAAAATGGAACACGATCACAGAAGTAATGGTCAATGACATTGCAACCGCAGTAGTTGAGCATCATTAGACGAATCAGTGGGACCAATGTTAAAAGGAAACCCAACAACCAGCAGAAGACAACCAAGTAATATTGAAGGGTGTGGCCCATTATCTTGTTATAGTGTAAAGGTTTACATATGGCCAAGTATCGGTCATAGGACATCAAGGTGAGAAGGTAACATTCAGAAGTACCTGAAGCTACAAACAAGTAGTTCTGAATGACGCATGCAGTAACAGGTATGGCGGCTCCATCCATCCATATGATACGTAACATATTGGGGACAATAACATTCACTAAACACATTTCTGAAAATAAGAAGTTCTTGAGAAACAAGTACATGGGGGAATGTAGACTTTTTCTGGTTGACACTAATATAATAATCATAATATCGAGGAGCACTGTGACAGTTGATGTAAACAGTATGAGAATAAACAGAAGAAATCTGAATCCACCAAGTCCGGGGAACCCCAAAAAAAAAAATTCAGTTACTATTGTCAGATTTTCCTTAACCGTATACATTTTTGTGGCTGCAAAGGCAGAAATAAATTAATGTTCTCCATTTTCACTAAATGTTGATGTTAAAGTACTGACTATTAAGTATGCTATAGGTAGGGCTGAGATTACACTTCCTGCTCCTAGGTGGACTGTCTTGTGCTACCATCAACCTATCCAGGTTGACTAACTTCCCTTAGTAGGGCAGATAGGTTGGAAAAGACAACTACATATAGTATGACTGTCATGAGAGATGCCTAAACACAGGCATCCAGCACAAGTGAACAGATCAATGGGCTGCACTAAAGGAATCAGGCTCCAAGGTAAGTGATAAAATATATTTATTAAAGGATAAAGACACACGTGAAAACCAACACAGCAAACCACAAACAAGCAAGAACGCAAATAATACACAGCAAACCCCAAAACCCTAATCTAACTAATTAACTATAAATACATACAAGGAAATGGAACATATATACAAGGCAGGGAGAAGAGAACAAGGGGGACAGGAGGCCAGGTGAAGGAAGCAGAAGCAAGGGTAAGCCAAGGCAGGAATCAGGGGACAGGTCTCAGGAACCAGGTAGGGAAACAACATCCAGGACAGGGCAGGAAGCAGATCAGGAACAGGTTTCAGGCACAGGATCAGAACAGGCAGGGACAAGGCTTGCAGGAAGGAATTCTAAAGCGCTGAGCCTCAGTAAAGGATAGGCTTATATACTTCCCAGCAGTCCCTCATCAGGTGCAGCTTGATCACTAGCATGTCCATTGGCTGGGAGACCCCTGCTGGTGGCCACCAGAATTGCACCCTTTTATGCCAAAGGAAATAGTGACACCAGCAGGCAATCCAGGTAATAACACCGTTCCTGACAATGTCCATCGGCTGGGAGACCCCTGCTGGTGGCCAACAGAACTACACCCTTTGATGCCCAAGGAAACAGTGACACCAGCAGGCGATCCAGGTAATAACACCGTTCCTGACAATGACACACTAGTGCAGTTATAGGAATACGGAACCAGAACTGGTTCACTGTATCTATAAAATTCCAAGGAATAGGCATGCACAAACTGTACAGAATGTGGAACAATGGAAATCCAGCTAGATAGCACTAATAGGCTGGGGTGGTGGCCTGGGAACTTTTATGATATATTGTGGTTTTACTAAAACTGGTGCAGAATCTGGTGCAACTGTGAATGGTAGCCAATCAGCTTCTAACTTCATCTTGCTCAGTTAAGCTTTGACAAAAAACAAAAACAAAAAAAAAAACCTGGAAGCCGATTGGTTTCTACCCTGTTTCCCCTGAAAATAAGACCTAGCGTTGTAGTGATCTAATATGTAGTTATTAATAATTATTGTCTCACAGCAAACCCAATTCTCCAGAGAGGCGCACTTTATTAGCTTCCAAAACAGAACAGTCTTACAGATGACAAAATCTGACAGAGTACATGACAACGAATATTCCTCTTAGACCTATGCCTTCATAATCACACACCCTTCTCTGAGATAGTTTTTCTTAGTTTGAAAGCCATCTTATATCCCCTACACACACTGAATAGCTGAGCAATTTGCTTTGATCTGCTCCTGTCTTTCAGAGTGACAGCAGATAACCCCAAGCTGTGAACAGCTGTAGTCATGAAATTGCCCTAATCTGCATTCTTGCATATTAACATTAACATAGCCCATTCATTCATTATCTGTTCCCCTTTGATATGTGGAATAATTCTTGTTTGGCCACTGCCCCCTTTAAAATGTGTAATTAGGTTAACAGATAACAATGTCAACTGATATCTGGCCTGGTCACTCTTATACTGTGTGTGGAATACATAAATCCAATACATATATATAATACATAAAATCCCACATAAATCGGCCAACACATTACAAGAAGCGTGGTTGTCAGTGATGGCTGCAATATAAGCCCTACCCCCCAAATAAGCCCTAGTTAAAGTCCTTGTAGGTCTTATTTTCAGGGTAGAGCTTATTTTTTCGGGGAAACGGGGTAGGGCTAATTTAGGGGGTAGGGCTTATATTGCAGCCATCACCGACAATCACGCTAGGTCTTATTTTCGGGGAATCAGGGTATGCAGAGCTGCACCAGATTTAGCAATTTCCAGTTTTGAGATGCTCCTAAATCAACCCCACTGTAATATGTTACTAGAAATCAAGATCATGATGTGAGGATGGGTGTATGCCACCATTACCAGCCTTCTCACCAACCACATGAAGCCCTAACTAAGACTAGATCATTTCAATACATATTATATTTTTAACTTCTTTGCACCGGCCACATGCAAATATGCAGCATTTCGGCGGGTGAACCTTGGTGCAGAGCGGTCGCATATTTGCATGCAATATTGCAAAAACAGCTGTGCTGAGAGTGTGCTCCCGAAACAGTTACCGGCAGCTAACATAAAGCTCCCGATTGCTGCCTGCTTGCTTTCAGATCATGTGACCACCGTGAAAGCCAATCACGGCGGTCACATGACCATAAACTTCAGCCCCCTGCCTCCCGGCATCCTAAACTTCTTAAAGGGTCGGGAGGTACCAGACAAGGGAAAGTTAAAACAAAACCATGTCGTATGATACAATGACATGTTGAAATTTGTGTCCTTGGTAGTTAGTCCTTGGCCGAGTAAATGATAACAAATAGAACTGCTATTGCTGTAGTACCACATCGTTCAACAATAAAAATGTATTACATGAAGATAAAACAAAACCTGAAAACTAAAACTAGGCTACAACTTTTTTTTTTTTTGTTCTCATTTGTGATTTGTGATACTTCTTCAATAAATATAAATCCTGTTTTTAGTTTTTATTCTGATGCAGCCATGATGTCCTATGAATAGTAATTTATTGAATTAAAGCGTTTGACACCACAACACTTCATATTCCTGATAACTGCCTGCTGTACCATGTACTTGTATGAGAACTTATCCTGTTCTCGTTGTATTTCTTCCTTTATGTGTAATCCCTGGTGTTCCTGCCAGTCCCTCTGCTTTCCTATTAAAAGCTGACCACACTAAGCAGGAGAGCACACTGTGGTCAATTCTTTAGCTATGCTGGAAACTCAGCCTGCTATCCTCCAATGGTCAGATTATTATTATTATTATTATTACAGACATACCCCACTTTTAAGTACACAATGGAGTTTATTTACTAAAGCTGGAAAGTGCAAAATCAGACTCACTTCTGCATAGAAACCAATGAGCTTCTAACCCAGCTTGTTCAATTAAGCTTTGGTAATAAAACCTGGAAGCTCATTGGTTTCTATGCAGAAGTGAGCCTGATTTTGCACTTTCCAGCTTTAGTAAATAAACCCCATTGTGTACTTAAAAGTGGGGTATGCCTGTATTATTATTATACAGGGTTTATATAGTGCCAACAGTTTGCACAGTGCTTTAGAACATGGGGCAAACAGTACAGTCGATTTGTCTTGACACGCACCCACTGCACAGCCAATCACTGGGAAGCTCAGTGTACTGCTGCTTCTCCCCCCCCACCACCTCTTAGGGCGCATGCACACTACAGCTCAGAGGAGCTCAAAGAAAACGGCTCCTACAGGCTTTCAATCTCTTTTGAGCTTTACTTTTTTTTCCAGCCAAGAAACTCCCCTCCATGTTAACCAATGTGCCCATGCACACTATGGCATTTTCAGGCATATGCTCCTACAGGCAGAACAAAAAAAACACCAAATTTGCATGTTTGAGAGGAGCTATTCCCCCTAATGCCGCGTACACACGATCGGAATTCTCATCGAAAAAAGCTCTGTTGGTTTTCCTGACGGAATTCTGACGGAATTCCAATAGAATTGCGCTCAAACTGTCTTGCTTACACACGGTCACACCAAATTCCGACCGTCAAGAACGCGGTGACGTACAGCACTACGATGAGCCGAGAAAAAATGAAGTTCAATGCTTCTGAGCATGAGTCGAATTGTTTCCGAGCATGCCTAGGAATTTTGCACGTCGGAATTGCTACAGACAATCGGAATTTCCGATAGAAACCTTTTCCATCTGCAAAAAAATTGAGAACATGCTCTCAAATATTTGCTGGCGGGAATTCGGCCAGCGGAATTCTGATGGAGCCTACACACGGTCGCATTTTCCGATGAAAAGCTTTTGCTGGCCGAAATTCTGATCGTGTGTACGTGGCATGAGAGCCCAAAAAAGTTCAAAGAAACTTGAAAACATGCAAAAACATTTGTTCCAGCTTTTTGTATTGTTTATACAGTGGTTAAGAAAACACTATCTAGGAGGGTTTGTAAAAAAAAAAATATATATATATATATATATATATATATATATATATATATATATATATATATATATATGCTTATGCTCAAAAAAGCTCAAATGAGCTTGAAGTAGCTTAATAAAAATGTGCACAAGCTTCTTCAAGCTAAAATAAAAGCTCAAATACCTGTAATATGCAGCTGAGAACAGAGGGAATGTGATCACCTATAATAAATAAATTTAAAAAAGGTATTTATAGTATATTTTTATATTTATACAAATTTTTTTTACCTTTCATTTACATTTTAAACTGAATGGGTTGTTTTAGAAGGTGATTGTTTACAATCACTTTAATCATTTTACCCTGGCCTGCAATCACTTTACATACCCAGTTTGGGACAGAGAACTTAGAAAAAGGGAAATCTTTGAAAGTGAGATCATTTAGAACAAAACTAGCTTTGCATAGATTGGGGAAGAGTCCGATTTTTTTTCTTGCTCCCTGTGTACCCCCTGTAGAGTTTTACTTTTTCCCGGTGTCATCAGGACTATAAGCGATGAGGAATCCAAAGTTTGGGTTTTCATCAGAACTAGAGGTATGGAAAAATCTTCCAATGGAGGACATTTGTTCCATTGACAACTGGGTAGTATAGTTTAATACACAGATCACCTTAACAAACCACCCTGTGTTTTGGTATTTTTTTTTTATTTTTTTAACCTGACTTGCAATCAGAGAAAATACTAAATGCATCTTGAATAGGATTTATATTTAGTGCACAATCAATACCATTCTGTATAACTATACAATTTCATGCACAATTTTTAAAAACATTTTTTTCCATAAACACTATGTACTATGTAAAATCAAATTAACAATACCGACAACAGCAAGAGGTAGAACTGTAGTAGCTTATTGAACGTTTGTAAAACAAAAAAAGCAAAAAATAAAAAATAAAAAAATTGACCTGGATAAAAAAAATTTTAAAAAATTAAAAAGTTAATTAAAAAGTTAATTTAATTAAAAATTAAAAAATTAAAAAAATTAAAGCATCATTTGCTTTAAAATGTTCTTTGTTGTAAATCATCAGCGTCCACGCACCTTTTATATATTCATGCTTTTTTGATAGCAATGGTGACTACCCATCCCTGGTGTGAAATTAATATTCTTTGGAGAGTCCACAATAAAATGTTTAATATTTTTGTATTTCCTGTGAGATTCTAATGCTGGTTTAGAGCTTTAACACTTGTACGAGGGGGGTGCTGATAAGTATTGAGCCTAACCCCCAAAAAAATGAGCTAGGAAGTAAGTAAAACATTTAATTACCGTATTTATCGGCCTATATTTAAGAGGGAAGTTTCAGGGAAAAAAAACTTAAAAAAAAAAATAAACCACTTTCAAGCAAAATTAGGGTCAGCGAGCATCAATGCAGCCTGATTAGTGCCCATCTGCAGCTTCAGTGCAGCCTGATCTGTGCCCATCTGCAGCCTGATCTGTGCCCATATGCAGTCTAATCAGTGCCCATCTGCAGTCTAATCAGTGCCCATCTGCAGCCTAATCAGTGCCCATCTGCAGTCTAATCAGTGCCCATCTGCAGTCTAATCAGTGCCCACCTGCAGCATTGCTCCTCACTGCAGCTTGACCAGTGTCCATCTTCAGCGTTGCCAAAATATATGCTGCCACCGAGGGGAAGAAGGGGACGGGCGCTGCCAAAATAGAGCCGAATCTCCTGTGTACTCGGCTTGGCATCACGCCCAGTCCCGCCCCTTGGCCTGGATCCTATGATGGACATAACGCCAGTCCAATTCCAGGACGCCAGTGCTAGATGTTCAGGGGGGACAGGGCTGAGCGTGACTGCAAGCCGAGCCGAGTACACAGGAGATCCGGCTCTATTTCGGCAGCACTCGTCCCCTCCTTCCCCTCGGTGGCAGCCTATATCGGCGTATAACGCCCACACACAATTTCCCCCTATTTTTAGGGGGAAAGAGTGTGTGTTATACGCCAATAAATATGGTAAGTAATGTGAGATACAGGCAGTCCCTGGGTTACAAACAAGATAGGGTCTGTAGGTTTGTTTTTAAGTTGAATTTGTATGTAAGTCGCAACAGGGACATTTTTTACGTGTAGCTCCAGCCAAAAAAACAATTCTTAAGCTTTTTGGATAGCATAGGGAAAGGTTAATACCCCTGTAATGTTTGTTTTGCTGTCTGTGCCCCTGCTCAGAAGATTTCAGCTCACTTTATGTCCCAATTACAATTGGATTTTGAAAATGTTGGGTTCTTGTGGAAAAAGGGATTGGTAATAAAGCTTCAGTGGAGATAGCTTTTTCCATGATAACTCTTACAGGGGTGAATTTCCTTTCCTAGGGGTAGATTTCCTCTCACTTCCTGTTGTCCCTCCGTTTGTTAGTAGGAGTCGTTTGTAAATTGTGTGTTTGTAACCAGGGGGCCGCCTGTATAGATAACACATGGAATACCATTAGAAAATATAACAAGAATACTTAACTAAAGATTTTGTTTCAACACCGTGGCCAGATGATCAGACCCAGGCACATTCTCACCCTGGTAGGAACTGAATATTCCAAGTTATAACTGTAGTATATAGGATTTGTGTGTAAGGCATGGCCAACCCCTGACCAACTCCCCTTGCAAGCAAAATTACCTTTTAAGGACCTGGTGAGTTTGTAATGACATTCCTTTGGTGTAAAGTCAGCTAAGGTAACCATGATATTAGAGGCTTCTGGGTGAAGCTAGGATCACGTGACGTGACTGAGGTTGGTCATCTTGTTGGTTGGAAACATCTGTTTTTATATTGATTCACATGCAAGTTTTTTCTTCTGTATGGTGAGTGTGTATTTTGGAAACAGTTTTAATAAACTCCCCCCTTTTTGGGACATTTTTATTTTTTAATTTTTTTAATAAAGGACTTGTCCCAAGCCATGTCTTGTCATTTTGACCATTTTGATACTTTTTTTGTGAAATGGCAGGGGTACATTTGTACCCCATTACCATTTTACACGAGGGGGGAGGCCGGGATCTGGGGGACCCTTGTTAAAGGGGGCTTCCAGATTCTGATACCCCCCCCCGCCCGCAGACCCCCACAACCACCGGGCAAGGGTTGTGAGTATGAGGCCCTTGTCCCCATCAACATGGTGACAAGGTGCTTTGGGGGGCTACCCCAAAGCACCCTCCCCATGTTAAGGGCATGTGGTCTGGTATGGTTCAGGAGAGGGGGGGCTGCTCTCTCGTCACCAACTCTTTTCCTGTGGCCTGCCAGGTTGCATGCCCGAATAAGGGTCTGGTATGGATTTTTAGGGGGACCCCCACGTAATTTTTTTTTAAAATTTTGGCGTGGGGTTCCCCTTAAAATACATACCAGACCTGAAGGATCTGGTATGGATTTTAAGGGAGACTTCCACGCCATTTTATAGGCATATTATAGACACCCCCAGGTATGAAATTTAAAAGAATATTTAACTTTTATTGTTTCACTAAGCATTATTAAAATCACTGCTCCTGAAAAAAGGGCCGTTTAAAAAAAATAATTTGCATTGATACATGTCCCCTGGGGCAGGACCCAGGTCCCCAAAACTTTTTTTGACAATAACTTTCATATAAGCCTTGTAAAGTTCGGGGGACCAGCTAGATCGCAGGACACAGGCTTTTCACTCAAAAGGAGGTTTATTGAACTTTACAGCAGCAAAAACAAAAGAAAGAGATTTCAGTCTCACCGACTTGCAAAGTCCAGAATTGCTATCGCAATCAAACAGTCCTTGGTTGCTGTTGCAGGTGACTTCCACTGCTAGGAGGCTTCCAGGCAGAACGCTGCTGTCCACTTTTGTTGCTGCAAACCAAACCACAAACAAACCACCATCTCCTATACACTCCTCCACACCCATCTGCAACTTCCTGTCTTGTTTTAAACCCACTTCCTTTGACAGGTGAGTTAACCCTTTTTGTTCCCTTAAAGGGACCACAGTCCAAACAGGGGGGAAACATAGTGTCCTTCCAGGACCCAGCCACGACATCCTGTGCATATCCCCCCCTGTGCCCCAACGTCAAGGAGGTGGAGGCAACAGTGGAGCTCAAACAATAGACTCGGGAGAGGGCATCTGCATTTTGATGCAGTCTCCCGGGCCTATGCTCCACTACAAATTTAAATTCCTGGAGTGCCAGGAACCACCGAGTAACCCTGGCATTAGTCCCTTTACCTTGTCTCAGCCATGTTAAAGGGGCATGGTCAGAAACCAGCCTAAACTTCCTCCCCAAAAGGTAATATCTGAGGGATTCCAGAGCCCACTTAATGGCCAGACACTCTCGTTCAATTATAGCATAGTTTTTCTCCGCTGGTGTTAACTTCCTACTGAGGAAGACTACTGGGTGCTCCTCGCCATGAACAACCTGTGACAACACCGCTCCCAATCCTACATCGGAAGCATCAGTCTGTACAACGAACTCTTTTGAAAAATTGGGTGCTACTAGGACAGGGTGTTGGCACAGTGCCGACTTGAGCTCCAAAAAAGCCTTCTCAGCGTCTGCATTCCACTCCACCATGACCGATTTCTGACCCTTAGTCAGATCGGTCAATGGAGCTGCCAACGTGGCAAAGTTGGGTACAAACCTCCTGTAGTATCCCACCATGCCCAGGAATGCACGTACCTGTTTTTTTGTGAGGGGGCGGGGACAATTCTGTATAGCCTCTACCTTGTTGACCTGAGGTTTTACTACCCCTCTACCCACAATATAGCCCAGGTATTTCACCTCCTCTATTCCCAAAGCACATTTTTCCGGGTTTATTGTAAACCCCTCCTTCCAAAGAGAGTCCAGTACTGCCTGGACTTTGGGCAAGTGTGATTCCCAATCTCTGCTAAAAATGACTATGTCATCCAAGTACACTGAGGCATACTCCCGGTGAGGATGTAAAATCCTATCCATTGCCCTCTGGAATGTGGCTGGAGCAGTTTGCAATCCAAAAGGCATTCTTTTGTACTGAAAACTCCCCTCTGGGTTAGAAAAAGCAGTTTTCTCTCTAGCAGCCTTAGTCAACGGGATTTGCCAATACCCCTTGGTAAGGTCTAATGTAGTGATATACCTGGCTGGACCTAGTCTCTCAATAAGCTCATCTACCCGGGGGATGGGGTAGGCATCAAACCGTGAAACTTCATTTAGTTTCTGGAAATCATTGCAGAATCGCAGAGTCCCGTTGGACTTCGGTACCAACACAATCAGGCTTGACCACTCACTCTGTGATTCCTCAATAATTTCCAGGTCTAACATCTTCTTCACTTCCTCTGAAACAGCCTTCCTTTGGGCCTCTGGAATGTGGTAAGGCCGGACAAAAACGTTGAATCCCCGTTCCGTGACAATATCATGCTCATTGACACTAGTGAGCCCTGGCAAGTCTGAAAATTTCTCTTTATTTCTCTGCAAGAACTCCTTTGCCTGCTGACTTTGGACTCTAGACAGGGTGTTTGCTACCTGGACACTCTCCACCCCAACCCGAGGCTCAAGTCTTGCACCAGCCAGGGAGGTCACCGGTTCCCTGTCTGTCCAGGGCTTTAACAAGTTTACATGATATATCTGATAGGGTTTCCTCTTACCTGGTTGGTGGACTCTATAATTTACCTCTCCCACTTTTTCTACAACTTCAAAGTGGCCTTGCCACCTGGCCAAGATGTTACTTTCCACAGTGGGGATCAACACTGCTACTAGATCCCCCACTTGGAAGTTCCTTATTTTAGCAGCCCTATTATAGACCCGTCATTGAGCCTCCTCGACTTTTCGCAAATGTTCTTTGACTAGTGGCATCACAGTTCGAATCCTCTCCTGCATTTGGGAAACATATTCAAGAACACTCTTATGCTGAATAGGTTCACTTTCCCACTCCTCTTTAACAAAATCCAGTAGTCCGCGACGTCTCCGCCCATATACCAACTCAAGGGGCGAAAACTTGGAGGCCTGGGGCACTTCCCGGATAGCAAACAGGAGAGCGGGTAACATGAAGTCCTAGTATTTCCCATCCCTTTGTACAACTCTCTTGAGCATAGACTTAAGAGTCTTATTAAAGCGCTCTACCAACCCATCCGTTTGTGGATGGTAGACCGATGTGCGCAGCTGTTTAATCCGGAACAGCTTGCACACATCAGCCATAACCTTCGAAATAAACGGGGTGCCCTGGTCCGTGAGTATTTCCTTGGGAAAAACAGTCTGTGTAAACAACTGGAATAATTCCCGGGCAATAGCCTTAGAGGAGGTATTCCGCAGAGGTAGCGCTTCAGGATATCGGGTGGCATAGTTGAGGATCACCAGTATGTAGGAGTGACCTCGAGCCAACTTTACCAAAGGACCCACTATATCCATGGCTATCCTCTTGAATGGGACCTCAATTATGGGCAGAGGGACCAAAGGGCTCCGGAAGTGGGTCACCGGAGCGGTCAACTGACAGGTGGGACAAGAGGCACAGTATCTCCTTACCTCTGCTTTCAGACCTGGCCAGTAAAACCGGTCGGTGATCCGTGCCTCCGTATTTTCAACTCCCAGGTGTCCCCCTAAAACATCATCATGGGCCAGGTTCAGGACCTTGTGTCTATACTGTTGGGGTACCAATAATTGTTCTACCACATTTTCTCTCACTTTGGTAACCCGATAAAGCAATTCATTACATATTGCAAAGTGTGGCCACCGCTCATTCGCACCTGGCTCTTGGGGTACCCCATTTAATACTACAACTGGTTCCCATGCACGGGCCAAAGTGGGGTCCTGCATCTGGGCAGTACCAAATGTCCCCTGGGGAACACCCAAATCCGGCAGAGCAGGGGTAGAGGCCACTTCCTCATCCTCTTCCCCCAGCATTACCTGAAGTGGGGAAGGTTCCCCCTCAGTGTTCAGGTGGGTCTGCGAACCACACATTTTGACACCCTTAAGTATCAGCACTACTTTCATCACCATTAACCAAATCATTAGCATGTTTATCAACTGGATACACATTAGGAACATTTGGCATCTCAGGGTTATTACCCTCAACCGTAAGAACAGAGGAACTCGTTTCTCCCCAGTCTTGGGATCGTTCAGGTAGTTCTCCTTGTCCCCACAGTTTTGCAAAAAATGGACAGTCTCGTCCTATGATAACATCATGTATCAAGTTCTTTACCACCCCCACCTCTTGAGTACCAGTGCCATATGCTGTGGAGATGGACACCGAGATGAGAGGGTACTCTCTAGCGTCCCCGTGAATGCACACAACCCTTAAAGTTTTGCTTACTGGACCGATCTTTCCAATTACTCTAGGATGAACCAGGGTTACCATGTTTCCAGAATCCAGCAAAGCCCAGGCAGGGAGGTGGTTCACTTGGACCTCACACTCAAATTTCTCTTCTCCAAGGTCAAGATGTGTTGTACATGCTCTATGGGCATAAAAAGACCCCCTTCGAAGAACCCCACATTCCATGGGCTCCTCTTGCAGTGGGCAGTGGGCCCGGGTATGGCCCCAGGAATGACATCGCCAACATTGTACATCCCCTCCTCTCCAAACAGGAACAGATCGCTGAGGAGGTACCGAGAGTGACTCTTGACCTTCCGGGGTGTTGATTCCAGGGCTCCGGGGGACATCCTTTCGAAGGGTGGCAGTCGATCGAATAGGCCGTGGTAGACTGGGCCCTTGGCGCTTGGTAGGGCCAAGCAGATCCTCCACCACTGTATATCGTTCTACCATCTCAACAAGGGGGTTCGCTGTTTTGGGGTCTCCATGGCTGACCCACCGTTGAAGGTCATCTGGCAGTGACCGTAGGTATCGGTCCAGCACGACCAGCTCCACGATTTGGGGGCCAGACAACACTTTGGGCTGCAGCCATTTTTTTACCAGTTGCACCAGGTCATGCATTTGAGACTGTGGTCGTTGGGCCCGAATGGCCGTAGTCACCCCCAAACGAGCCAGTATTTCTGCCTTTAGTTTTTGATAGTCTTTAGCGTCATCCGGTGGCAGGTCGAAGTAGGCTTTTTGAGGATCTCCGATGAGGAAAGGGGCAATAAGGCCGGCCCACTGGTCCCGGTGCCACCCTTCTCTCTCTGCCGTCCTCTCAAATGTTGCAAGAAATGCCTCTACATCATCACTCAGGGACAACTTCTGCAAAAAATGGCTTGCCCTCACGGTCACCTGGTTGCCAGGGGCAAAGGCCTCTTGCTCACGACCCTGAGAAAAATGCTGCACTACTTCTTTTAAGGCAGTGACCTGAGCCTGCATAACCCCTTGCTGGGTTGCTTGCTGGGCTGCCAACTGAGCCACCAACAGGCGAGTATTTTCTTGCTGTACCTCCAGCTGGGTTGCTAAGCAATGATTAGCTTCCTCATGGCGGGTCTGCGCTTGCATATTAGCCAGGGACAGTTGTTTAATTAGTTCCTCCATTGCTTCAGCTTTCAGGGTTTGGGCAGCTTTAACCCAGGACATAAATCCACTGTACTGTCCCTTTAAATGTCAGTTTTAAATTGAAATGCAAAAACAGCAAAAAAAAAAAAAAACGCCTGTTAATCTGTCGTGCCCGCATTCTCCACCACTTGTAAAGTTCGGGGGACCAGCTAGATCGCAGGACACAGGCTTTTCGCTCAAAAGGAGGTTTATTGAACTTAAATAGCTTTACAGCAGCAAAAACAAAAGAAAGAGATTTCAGTCTCAACGACTTGCAAAGTCCAGAATTGCTATCGCAATCAAGCAGTCCTTGGTTGGTGTTGCAGGTGACTTCCACTGCTAGGAGGCTTCCAGGCAGAATGCTGCTGTCCACTTTTGTTGCTGCAAACCAAACCACACACAAACCACCATCTCCTCTACACCCATCTGCAACTTCCTGTCTTGTTTTAAACCCACTTCCTTTGACAGGTGAGTTAACCCTTTTTGTTCCCTTAAAGGGACCACAGTCCAAACAGAGGGGAAACATAGCGTCCTTCCAGGACTCAGCCACGGCGTCCTGTACAGCCTCTAAATTGGGCACTTTTGATTATTCATGTCCGTGTCCCATAGACTTTAACGGTGTTTGCGTGTTCAAAATTTTTTTTTGCCTGTTTGCATGTTCTGCTGCAAACCGAACCGGGGGGTGTTCAGCTCATCCCTAGCTCATAACTATATAAGCTCATACCAATATTGACCATAGCTATGGAGGAGAGGTAAAATAATACTTTCCCCTAGACACAGGTCCGGTTGATAGAGAGTGGAATCTATATACAAAAATTAGGCTATTCAGAGCATCATATGTTGAAAATGGTTGTATCCTTCAACCAGATATCTGGACATGCCTTATGGATCTAAAAAAGATCACATAGGGAACGAGTGTTAACTTTGTGAGTTATACCCGGAAATGCCATACAGTTTGCGGTATAATAACCGACAAAACTTTAAGAGTAAGATGGCAAAAATAAATAAATAAATAAACTGCCAGGACCTTGCATTTAGCTTACCTTAAAGTTGGAATAAAAACGTTATGTCTGATGGTGTGGCTGGTGGTGTCTGCCAAGGTGGTACAGAGATTAATCAGGTGGATGGGGCTCTCTATATATATCTCTACCAAAGAGTAATAAGAGATTGCACACACCTGGATCAGGCTATCTCCAACCCTACAGCAAACTGACCAGGCAACACAGGTGTGCCTTGTATAAGGATGATTGTGTTGCGAGCGGTGCCTTGCTCCAACGTCATCAATCGGCATTGGATTAAGTTTCCAATCGCAAGCTGTACTGGCTGTTGGAGGATATGATGGAGACTGTATGCCAGAGGTACCATGGAAATTGGATAGCGTGGGGCCCTGATGTGATTGTGGGGCACCGTATAATTCGGCAGCGCAACGTCACACGCCCCCAGCTGGTGGAAGTACTAGCAGTCTATAGTTTAAACAGCTCCAACGCAACGAGTAAAACCAGGCACATAGCAAACACACGGCGCCGCTCGGTGTAGCGGCGCAGCGTGGCGTGTCTAAGACTACAGACTAGCAGTCTATAGTCTAAATAGCTCCAAGGCAACCAGTGAAACCAGTCACATAGCAAACACACGGCGCTGCTCAGTATAGCGGTGCAGCGTGGCGTGTCTTATATTGTCAGAGGAACTAATGCATTTTGATGTGAATTTATGAAGAAATACATTTACTATTCACTGGCAGAAATGTATAATTCCAAAAAGGCCTCAAAAAGACAGATGAACTGTGAGGTCACAATAACCAAACTATTGGAGACCTTTAAGACACCATAGAATTCATGTATTCTAAGTTGCTACAACTCAACTATTCAAGGTTTTACAAGCAGGTGTTGAGCCAGAGAGAGAATAGAGACAATGGTACCGTTTGTCACCAAACAAAAAAATGTATACTTACTTTTGGTTAGATTGAGAAGACAAGAGTAGCATAATTAACAATAAGTAATTATCACCTGGGAATATTCCGTGACTAGAAAAACCCATTGTGCTCAAGTAAAGACTGTTTGGACAATTTACAACCATGAAGACAAAATTCAGTAGCTGACACCTTGTCCAACAAAACGTATTGTGTGAAGTCTTGAGGGACTTGTGGACACAGCTAAGCCTGAAGGCCCGATGGTCTTTTTCCAAGCGGATGTTCGTAGGTAGAGCGTTCCATAGCCGTGGTCCTTGGACTGCAAATCTTCGTTCTCCCCTTGACTTGTACCGAGATTTGGGGACGAGGAGGAGGTTTTGGTTGTTAGATCGGAGGTATTTTCAAAGTATATATATATATATTCAAAGTACAGTGAATATAAGTCATTCAAATTATATGTGATATTTGTAGGTCATAAAAGAGACATTATAATTTTAGTATCTGATGTGTTGAAGAACTGTGTATTCAAGAAAATATATATGAAAGTGTGATTATAAGTAGAAGTGTTTTAGGAACAAATTAGTATATGTATAGTATAGTATATGATCGTGATATAACTGTATACGTTTTGAATCTATGTTTATATAAACAAATATTGATTGGATACCAAAATTATACATGTATCCATATAGATAATAATTGTATGTGATTTTGATTAATATATCTATAACCTGTGTCCTTTTCAAATGGACACAATTTTTACAGATATACAATGATATACATATATATCACCATTTTATGCAAGTGATTAATCAATAAATATGCTAAGCGTATTTGATAGTATGTGGTTAGTAGAATCCCCCAAATACTAAAGATATAGATTATTTTCACTAAGGTATAAATAATACACCATATAAAATAAAATATATTAATTTACAGAGAAGCAACAAAACACATGTGAGACACCTAGTGGGTGAAGGTGCTATTACCTTAAAATCATTTAGACTCCTGGGAAAGGTAAACATTAAATTTTGCCTGCCAATAGAAAAGGAACACATACCCTATGGGCTGAACATATTACAAGTTTTATTAGCTTATTGTTTGAGGGGTATCTAAGAGACAAGAAAGATACCATTGGGAAGGGAGCTCAGGGATCCAAACTGAGAGGAGGCTCAGGGACCCACCCTGGGGGAAGGGACACTGGGAGAAAGATCTTCCCAGATAGACTGACACCCATGCACCATGCATGAAAAATATACTTTAACCTCCAAGAAGATTCCTGAACCCGGCAGCCATCTTAAATCCTGTTAACCAGCAATTCAGACTAATAGCCATTTTGGAATGGGTAAATATGACATGTTGATTTTTATAATCTAGAAAAATAAACTATGGGGGGTACCTCGTCCTACTGAATTTACAGAAAAAGGAACAAGAGGGGGTTTAGCCAACCTGACGGACTATCACGGTACCTGAACAAAGTTGGATATTCAATACTGTATAATTTATGTAAATAGATTTTTATTATAACAAAATAGAAAAGAAGTGTATATAAACATTAAAAAAGAAAACATTAATTGAATGTATAACATGCATACAGACACGGTAAGTTACATTCATCATTCAGATATGCTGGTTACAGGGTGGTTGGCGCGTTTCGCCTATGGCTTCATCAGAACCAACGAACAGCAATTCTAGTATCTGTGTTATATTCTAAGAAAGAAGAATGGGAAAATTACTTATAAGTGAGCCATTAAGTGTTCTCAAATGTATATGATGATATACTTGGTAACGGCTTATTTTCCCAGGTACATACTATGTAAATCAAAGCATACCTTTCAGGCTTGTATTCCTGATTAAGGATATCCACTCCAATGGTGGAGATGTAACTTAATGTTGTCACCTGGGAGTAAAATCCCTTATGGATGTAAAAGCCAAATTAATTGCTGAAAAGTTGAATCTGATGGGGATCGTAGCACTTACTGAGGAAGAAAAGGGAGAAGGAGATAGGGGGAGGAGGAGGAAAAAGATCATGGGTAAAAATGGGGAATGGAAAGGGGAAGGGGGGAAGGGGGGGGGGGGAGTAGGGAGACACAAATGAATAAAATAGGATAAAATATAATATATAAGCTCTTATGCTTCAGCAGTAGGAGTAGATGAATACTCACATCTGGTAAATTAGTGTGGTTATGGGATAAAATTATTATTATCTGTAGTACACCTCTGTAGGGCTGGTAAAGATGAGAGTAATGAACAGGTATTTCCCGCCTGGGGGCAATAAGTAAAAAAGGTTATTCAACGTGGGTCCTATTAAGCTGGGTTTCTGGTAGTTCATATTTAGTTATATCCTACCTGATGGAGCCTTGAGAAGATTTCTTAACCAGAAATCAAACAGACATGTTGATTTTATCTAGTATGTTCTCTTAACCATTGATGTATTCAATATTCTTCTATTGATAATCATTCTCCAGAATCAATAACCGCCTTTTAGATTTTTTCTCTAATATACAATTTTTCATTATATATTACTTTTTGCATAGTTGCCACTTTTATGGACAAAACAAACGTCTAATTTATTTCTCATTGATCAACGTTACTTACCTGCAGCATAGTAACGGCTGGGTGTGTGAAATACAGACATTCTGTTAAATTGTCAAGTTTTATAAGGTTATTGATTCTACTGAAGAAGTTATCATGGTAATATTGTGTCCAAGGTACTACTACGCCCAGTTCGAGGGTATTTCCATTAATTGTCAAAATGTTCAAGTAATGCAGTCTGTATTTTAATTTCATGTAAATATTTGTTTTCTGTCAACCAATAAATGTAACTATTTCGTATGATCACTCGTCTCTGTGAATAGGTTTCACATATATAGACTGTGTCATATAGATTGATTTTGTATCTTAAAAATATCTTAGTTAAAAAATTAGTTAATAAAATGTGCGGGAAAATGTCCTTAAAAAGCATAACAATTTATAAGGCATTGTGAGGATAAAGGAGACCAAGAATATGGCCTGAAGGTCCCAATGGGTTGATCGAGTCCTAGAGGACTAAATCTCCAAGGTAGAGCAATAGACTCAAACACATATAACAGAACTGAGACTGATGAAACCCATACTGATGGCGTGCACAGCTATGACAGAGACAGAGACATTGAAAAAAGTCAAGAAATGAACACAAAAAAGCATAAATGAAAAAACAGAAAACAGAATACAGCATAGAATGCAGGAGGGCATGTGATAGAACCTAGCAATAAAGTAAAAAAAAAACAAAGATATAAACCAAAAGGGTCCAAACGGTTGATGTAGGCCATTGGTTAATTTAACGAGCCCTGTATTAGGGCAGGGTAACTAATGTATGCAAACAGGGTTTGATATTAAGTGACATGTCAGCAGGATTTATCAAATAGATGGCAGTGATAGTTTGTATCCTGAAGTGTGGGGGGGGGGAGGAATGGGCCAACATTTATACACCAGCAGTGGCTAATGGTGTTCTGAGCCCCCAGAGACGAAACCCTCCAAAAACGGTTTAAAAGAGATCGTCTCATTGAGTCCAGGGAAAGAATTCAACCTATATATCCATCGTTGTTCCCTTTGTAACAGGATTTTGTTCCAGTTGCCCCCTCTCATTCGGGGGTGTACCCTATCCAATATTAAAAATTTAACATGTAGAGCAATTCCACCATGGAAATACAAGACATGGAGTCCTAGTGGTAGGTCCGGGTTACATGATTGCATACTTGAGATGTGACGGTATGCTCTCTGACAAAATTCATTCTTAGTTTTTCCTACATAGAAGCATGAGCAATCGCACTGTAGCAGGTATACAACCCTGTGAGTCTTGCAGTTTGCCAAATGCTTCAAAGTAAATTTTACCTAACACAATGAACACAAACCACCACTCACTCCAGCGGCAATACTCTCAACCTCATATTCTCCCATCGCTGCACTCCCTGCAACCTCTCTAATAGACATGTGCAATTCGTTTCGTTTTTTTTCTCGTTTTTTTCGTTCGTTCATTTTCGTACGAATGAACGAATCGTTCAAAACGAACGAATCCGAATAACGAATCGTACGAATCCAATTAACGAATCGTTCGAATCGAACAAATCCAAAAAAAAACGAAAATCCGAAAAAAACAAATTAAAAACAACGAATGTACGAATGAAGAAAATCCGAAAAACAAAAAAAGGAACAACGAAAATGAACGAAAAAATTTGTACATTCGTAACTTTTTTTTTGTTGAATTGGTAATTTTCCGTGTCCCTTATAATGGTGCTGCTTAACGTGCTTCGAATAGTCTGAACGAAAAAATTTGTACATTCATAACTTTTTTTTTCGATTCGTAACTTTTTTTTTTCGATTCGTAACTTTTTTTTTTCGATTCGTAAATTATTAAAATGTAATAATAGCATACACATTACATAAAATTATGAATTATGCTCCGATTACGAATCTACGAATTTTACGAATGTTACGAATGTACGAATAACTACGAATGCGTCCGAATTTCGAATAAACGAATGAACGAAAATTAAACAAACGAAAAAACGAATCAACGAAAAATAACTCTTACAAATGTACGAATCGTTACAAATACGAACACAGACGACTTACGAATGTACAAATCGTTACGAATACGAACACGACGACTTACGAATGTACGAATCGTTACGAATCAACGAAACGAAAAAAACGAAACGAAAATAAACACATTTTTTTGTTGTGCACATGTCTACTCTCTAACACCCCCTTTCCTCTCTTTGATCACAACCTTATCCGTTTCACACTCTCCTTGTCTCCTTCCTCCCATGCTACCAATCCACAAATCACTACCCGCAGAAACCTTTGCAACCTCAACCCTTCCCTTCTTCATTCTGCTACTGATGGCCTTTACAACAAAATCGCACCCCTGTCCTGCCCAGACCTAACCATTGCCATCTACAACAACACGCTGTCATCCTCCCTAGACATGCTTGCTCCTCTTTCTACATGTAGAACCAGGCCCCATCTGCCACAACCCTGGCAAACAGACGACACCAAAAGTCTCAAGAGACGCAGCCGTGCTCTTGAGTGAGCATGGCGTAAATAAAAATCCCTGCAAGACTTTACCCTCTACAAATCTGCCCTTCTCAAATACAACTCCTGCCTCCACACTGCTAAACAAACCTACTACAACACTCTCATCAAAATCCTCTCATCCAAACCTCGTCAACTCTTATCTACACCTAATTCCTTACTCCCCCCCCACTGCCCCCACCCACCAACTTGCTTAGCGCTCAGCAGATTGCCAACCATTTTTAAAAGCAAAATCGACACAATTCGCAAGGAGATATCCAGCATTCAACTGCCTCCCCTACCTAACACATCAGGTCCAACACCACACTCAATACTCTCCTCCTTCTGCCCAGTTACCACTGATGCACTCCTCTCCATGGCCCACCTCACCACCTGTCCCCTGGACCCTGTCCCCTCACAATTACTGCAACCACCTTCCCACTCTATCCTAAACTCCCTAACTCACGTATTAAACCTCTCCCTCTCCTCCGGCACCTTTCCTTCCCTGCTCAAACATGCATCGGTTACCCCCCATACTTAAAAAACCCTCATTAGACCCCACCTGTTTCAATAACTTAAGACCCATCTCCCTGCTCCCATTTGCCTCCAAGTTCATCGAATGCCTTGTCCATGACTGAATGAGTCGCTACCTTATGGACAACAACCTTCTCGACCCCCTTCAGACCGGGTTCTGCCCACAACATTCCGCTGAAACTGCCCTACTAAAACTCACCAATGGCCATTACTCCATACTCATAAATTTAGACCTCTCTGCTGCCTTCGACACAGTTGACCCCCTGCACCTCCTCAGCAAGCTACACTCCCTTGGCCTCTGTGATTCTGCTTTATCATGGTTCTCCTCCTAACTATCTCAGCACACTTTCAGTGTCACCTACAACTCCATCTCCTCTGCTACTCTTCCCCTCTCTGTTGGGGTACCCCAAGGCTCTGTCCTTGGGCCCCTCTTCTTGCTCTATACCTCTTCCCTGGGCCAGTTGATAACCTCCCATGGCTTCCAATACCACCTCTACGCCGATGACACCCAGATCTATCTCTCCACTCCTCAACTCACCCCCTCGATCTCCTCACGGATCTCAAACTTACTGAATGACATATCGGTATGGATGTCACACCACTTCCTCAAACTCAATCTTTCTAAAACTGAGCTGGTAATATTTCCTCCTTCCTGGTCCCCCCCATGATTTTACCATTAAGTATAAAATTCACACATGCCAGGATGCTGGGTGTAATCCTTGACTCTGACCGCTCCTTCAGCCCCCACATCCAATAACTGGATAAATCCTGCTGCCTTAACCTCCGCAACATCTCCAGAATTCGACCCTTCCTAACTAATGACACCACAAAGCAACTTATTCACTCCCTGCCTTGACTACTGCAACTCTCTCCTTAATGGCCTACCCTTATGCAGGCTATCCCCCCTTCAGTCTATTATGAATGCTGCTGCTAGACTAATACACCTCACTAACCGATCCGTGACTGCTGCACCTCTCTGCCAATCCCTTCACTGGCTTCCCCTCCCCCACTATATAAAAATTCAAAATGCTAACCACAACATACAAGACCATTCACAACATCACCTCCAGCTACATCACCAACCTCATCTGCAGATATTGCCCAAATCGTCAAATCGCCCCCTCCGCTCCTCCCAGGACCTCCTGCTCTCTAGCTCCCTTGTTACCTACTCTCATGCTCACCTTCAGGACTTCTCCAGAGCCTCTCATATCCTCTGGAATTCCCTGCCCCAGTATATCAGCCCCTAACCTGTCCACCTTTAGGAGATCCCTGAAAACTCACTTATTCAGGGAAACCTATCCCACACCCACCTAACAACAACTGTCCCCGAGCCACCCCCATCAAATCATTCTCTGCATCTATTACCTTTTGTACCACCACCTCCTCCCCTCCTAGAATGTAAGGTCTATGAGCAGTACCCTGCTGTCCCTTCTGTATTGAACTGTACTGTAATTGTGCTGCCCCTCCTCACATTGTAAAGCGCAGAGTAAACTGTTGGCGCTATATAAATTGTGTATAATAATAATATATTGGCAGTAGCCTCAACCGCCACATCTAAAAGTACCAAACCTTTTACATGGGTCCTTAGGGCCTCCCTTAAATTCACTGGATACCAGCTTATCATGCAAAGATCTAGCTCTATGGAAAGTAAAAGATGGATGCTCTGGCACTTATGGTCCCACTAGGGGGTCCAATGCCAGAACATGCCAGTATATTTGCATTATACTTTTAAACTGTTCTTGTTGATTTGAAAACCAGGTAATGATTCAAACCTGGTCACTGTCGGCCTTGTGTGTCCTTGTTCCATACAATAGTTCCTGTTTAGAATATAGACTGCTAGTACTCCACTAGATGGGGGAGTGTGATGTTGCGCTGCCGTATTATACGGCTCCCAACAATCACGTCATGGCCCGCGCTATTCGGTTTCCATGGTACCTCTTTCATACAGTCTCCATCATATCCTCCAACAGCCAGTACAGCTTGTGATTGGACACTCGTTCCGACAACGTTTGATGACGTTGGAGCAAGGCGCCACACGCAACACAATCATCCTTATACAAGGCACACCTGTGTTGCTGTAGGGTTGGAGATAGCCTGATCTAGGTGTGTGCAATCTCTTATTACTCCTTGGTAGAGATATATATAGAGCCCTATCCACCTAGTTAGTCTCTGTTCCACCTTGGCAGACACCACCAGCCACACCATCAGACATAGCATTTTTATTCCAACTTTAAGGTAAGCTAAATGCAAGGTCCTGGCAGTTTATTTATTTCTTTATTTTTGCCATCTAACTCTTGATGGCAAAAGAGTTATTATACCGCAAACTGTATGGCATTTCCGGGTATAACTCACAAAATTAACACTCTTTCCCTATGTGATCTTTTTTAGATCAATAAGGCATGTCCAGATATCTGGTTGATGGATACAACCATTTTCAACCTATGATGCTCTGGAAGACCTAATTTATGATATAGATTCCACTTTCTATCAACCGGACCTGTGTCTAGGGGTCAGTATACCCAGTTGTGTTTTTACTGTTCCAATTTTAGAATGTTTGTAGAATGTATATAGAATATTTGTACATGTTTTATGCATACTGTGTGTCTCTGTATACCCCTGATTATATACATTCTGTTACCATAGATATAAGCTACAGATCTGGAACTCGCAAGCCCTCTGCGCCTGCAGAAGATCTGCATTTTGTTTTTTTGAAACGCGTTGGACATTCTGTCTGTCTGATAAGCTTGGTGCTTTTCCTTGCAGCTGGTTTTCATTTATGCTCCAAACATGCTCCAAATGCTCCTTGCGTTTATTCCTATGTTCATGTTGCTATATATTACCAAATGTGCAATAAATTTGAATCATTTTTTTACTACCAAACCATTTGTGGCCTGTTTGAAAGTCCCAATCTGAGGAATTTATGTTTTACTCTACGTATCAGGGATGTGGTCCACAATCAGTTTAATCAACTAGTTGCGGTAGAGGGTCTCTTTAGAGTTTCTGTCATATGGAGTCTATCCGATGTGGAAGGAATTCTTTTGGCATTTTATATTGGAGTGACCTGGAGTGATCTGATTTGTAAAGAGCGCCAGTGACCACTTTATAGGGTGGTCCATAGCTTACGGTAAGAGGCGGTGTGTGCATACCTGCTGGTGGAGGATTACTCACAAGAATTCTTGTTCATCATTCGGAATCATAATATCTGTACTCTTATCATATGAATTTTATACTTTATATTCTCCTTTAAAACACCCTTTTTAGCGCTGCCCCTTTTGTGTTTATATGAGACAACTAGACAACTATAATAAAGAAATATGTCTAGAGCTGGTATCCTTGTCTACTAATGTGTATTAGCATTTACAATGAAAGTCTATGGACGTTCCTATGGATTAGTGTTTGGCGCCATCTAGCGGCCAAACATGGATAGTGGACTTAAATGATTTTTGCTTTCGCAAAGCGCTGAACTATTTACAGGAATTGACTATTATTTACACTGGAGAGTTGAGCTTTTGTACCCAGGATGCCGGGTGACCTACCCATAGACACCCTCTCTGACAGTGTATGCTGGGTAGGACATAAAAGGAGCCAGAGCGGCCATTTTAGGTCTCTTGGGAATGCATGGCCTGCCTGTGAGGACTTGTGAGGAGGCCTCCCGGAGAAAGCGGCCTGCAGCCATTGCGGAGCGCATCCCCACTCGATTGTGTGAGTGACCTGACGGTGCCAGAGACACAGTGACCGGATTGGGAAGATCCAGAGACACTCGTTTGAGCATCGGAATACCGGGTCCACCTATCGGAGTGACGGAGCCAGCTGACATAGAAGCAAGCTGCAACCACCGGGCAAGAGTTACCATACAGAGCTTTTGATCCAGTTGGTGAGCAGGTTGCAGCCCACTGTTTATTAACTTTTGCACCTAGTCAGACTTATATACAGGCCTCGCTGGTATCCATAGCCCTACGGAGGAGGAGTATAGCAACTGACACTAGGCAGGCTTAAGGCCTATCTGCTGTTGCATCTCATGCCTTGTATCATAGTTACGGAAGCAACACCAGGATCATCCTTAACACAACTTTAATACTTTAACCCTTGGATTACAAATTATAAGGAATTATCATAGCTAGCGAAGACATGAAGACTAAAGACTGAGTACTTTAAGTGAGATCTCACACATAGCTATAAAAGTAGGGGGATCTCCCTTGTAATTATATTGTTTATAATTGTTATATCAACATTCATTGTTCTGTCATTCTATGTTGGGATGACAGCACAATTATTGTAACCACCTTTTTGCCAATACTGATAGTAAAATATACTTTGGTTAAGTACCCTGTTGTGTGGAGTATTGTTTTCTACCAGCAGGTGGAGCCAGTGGATCCTGAAGTGACAATACAGGTATATTGTGTTATATTATATTGTACTGTATTGTATTGCACCACAGCTGTATCAAGGGGACTGAGTCGAGTTAGTGGGGTTTATTAGCAGAGTGCAGTCCCAAATCAAATCAGCAGCTCCTTCGGGGGTCAGTGCTACATATGGAATATGCAATTTCCCCATCATGAATGAATTCATCCAAATCACATAGAGATAGGGGGAATGGGGCTAAGATGACCACCGGATGCTTGGCTTTTATACCTTCTCCACCTCGCTTATGTGTGATGTCACAGCGGGACATGGACTACCTGAGGGGAGATGGGCACATGCGCCCGACTCCCTGAACCAACTGAGGGGCAGCCATGCATGCTCAATATACCACACTCAACCGCATCAAGCCCGGGCAAAAACATTACCAGATCCAGAGGGAATGGGATAGCCATCTCTCCCTCAGAGATTGAAGGATGGTACCAAGGATTTAATCCACAGGGATTAACCCTGAACATGCAGGGAAAAACAGTCATTGTTCTCTAGGGGTAACAGGATAAAAAAATAGCAGGTGGGGGAAGACATACCAAGGGAGCTGGTACACAAGAACCCAATACAAAGTTGATGGCTGTGAATCCCAAGGGGAAGGAGATCCCCCAGAAGGGAGAACACCCTGATGCCCTAGACGTCTGTACAGTTGGCCTAAGGCACAAAGGGGATAGGGTCACACTCAAGCACCTGACCAGGGGAAAATCTCCAATCATCCATGTACTAACATATGTCAAATGGTTTTGTTCCCTATTAGAAGGGGGGCCCACAGAGCATGTGATACATACATTTTGGCAAGACATACTGCAATATATAAGAAAAATTATATGAACGTAATAATCATATTAGTCACGAAGAAAAGAAAAGGAAAAATACACATGTATATAAACAGTGCTGAATCCATATAACGACTGATATGCAAGGGCATAGGTATAATTTTACAGGAAAGGTTTATAACTGATGGATTCATTGAATCCTGGATGTCAAATTCATCTGGTCTCCAGTTGTAGTAAGGTATGATCAATGTCCTCACCACAATCATACATTCATACCCCTGATTAAGTGACGTGATGACACGCATAGGGTAGAGTCAGGTGACACTGCTGAACTGAATTTACAGGAACTGGAGGCTTTTTGCCAAGAAGAATGGGCAGCTTTACCATCTGAGAAGATAAAGAGCCTCATCCACAAATACCACAAAAGACTTTCTCATTGCCCCCATTGATGTTAAAGGGGGCAATACATGGTATTAAGAACGGGGGTATGGAAACTTTTGATCAGGGTCATTTGGGTAGTTTCTGTTGCCATTATGATTTAAAAAGAGTAAACACAGTTGATTGATAATAAATGGCTTCAGCCAAACACTAACCATGAGTGAAAGAAAATTTTTTTTGTTATCATTCATATTCTCTGAAAAATGGCCAAGAAATCATAAATTCTGTCAGGGTATGTAAACTTATGAGCACAACTGTACGCTATGGGGTGAACTTGGATGGGAAGTTCCTGGTTTCACCTTTTTTTTTGTTACCACTTTACATGATATTATACTCATTAATAGGGTTGTCCCGATACCGATACTAGTATCGGTATCGGGACCGATACTGAGCATTTGCACGAGTACATGTACTCGCACAAATGCTCCCAATGCCAAATCCGATACCTAAGAGAGAGGAATAAAGAGTCTCGGCGGACATCCCAATGCCCATCTTGGTACACCCTACACTCGGCTTCAGTAAGTCAGCAGCAGACATCTTATTACACCCAGCCCATATAGTTCGGGCTGGGTGTAACAAGATGGCCGCTGCTGCTTTTAATGCGGCAGAGTGCAAGGAGTACCAAGATGGGCGTCGCAGCAGCTTTTCCTCATGGCTGCCCATCAGTGCCCATAAATGCCACCTATCAGTGCCCAATGCCAATAAGTGCCACCTATCAGTGCCAGCCACCTGTCAGTGCCATCTATCAGTGCCAGCCACCTGTCAGTGCCATCTATCAGTGCCAGCGTCACCTGCCAATGCTATCTATCAGTGTCAGACACCTGTTAGTGCCATCTATCAGTGCCAGTGTCATCTGTTAATGCCATCTATCAGTGCCAGCCACCTGTCAGTGCTATCTATCAGTGCCAGCGTCACCTGTCAATGCCATCTATCAGTGCCAGCCACCTGTCTGTGCCACCTATCAGTTCCAGCCACCTGTCAGTGCCAGTCATCTATCAGTGCTGCATATCAGTGCCACCAAATCTGTATTGTGCTTTGAAAACGGTCACATAACATTAAACAAAAAGTATCGGTAATCAATATCGGCGAGTACTTGAAAAAAATATCGGTACTTGTACTCGGTCTTAATAAAGTGGTATCAGGACAACCCTACTCATTAACATCTCTTGTAACATTATGTGTATGTCTTCTATTTTTTTTATTATTTGTTATTCTGTTTACATTGTAGAAATCAACATGTTGTTTGTTCCCTGATAAAGACTTTTTGGAGTTGAAATGCATCAGCACCTCCATGCTATAGATAAATAACAGTTGTTGATTTAACTTATTTTCACATGACTACAATATTCAGCGGGCACTTAAAAAATATGCTGTTTTGTATGATTTGATCTTGTTTTTAAATGTTTTGTATCAATAAAATTAGATTTTTTTTTTATATATTATTTTGTCACGTTTGGTGCTTAAAAAAAAAATCCCATAAAAATTTTTTTTTTCTAACATTCTATGTTTTTTTTAAATAATTTTTTTTTTATTATACAAATTTCACTACACAAGTACTGTGGAATGATTTGATTTAATTTGAATAAAACAAAAGTGTAAGTATAAGGCATTTATGTTGATTTTGCTAGACATCAATTAGTAATTTAGCATCATGGACAGGGACCATTCATTATTTGTAGACTCTGGGGATAGACACAAAATTATGACAATTCCCTAGTCACATCTACCAGTATAAATAAGGGTAAGACCTGAGAAATTGTGTGATTTGCTTGAACACAATACAGATGAAGAGAGCTGTAATTAAAAAAAAAAAAATGACATTCATCCCCCATCTGTTCTGGGAGAAACACATCATTCCGTAAGTAAAATATTAGTATCGCTACAAAATAAGTGCTTTGTCGTTTGATCCTCTGGAATTTGTTATCCTCATGAATCCCAGGAATATTGAACATCTATAGTAATGTAAATATCAAAACACATTGTATATTTTAAAGACATGCAGGGATGCATAATTGCAGAGGCAACATTGGACTCTGGAACCCACAAAGACAATGGATTTCCATTATAGGACTCCAATCTCAATCCTAAGGGGCTGTAGAAAGGTAAGTCGGCAATTGTTTTAAAGAGGAGCGTTTTAACTTTTCAATATATGAGCTCAATGGGATTCAATGAATATTTTCTGGAATTACAAAAAAATATAAAGCAGAGTGATTTATCTATCTACTAATGATTTTAAATTCTTAAATTGATATTTTATGAGAAAAAAACTGAGCTGTAACATGCATATTAAATGCAATCACAAAGTTACATAGTAGGTGACGTTGAAAAAAGATACAAGTCCATCATATCCAACCTATGTGTGTGATTATATGTCAGTATAACATTGTATATCCCTGTATGTTGTGGTTGTTCAGCTGCTTATTTTATAGTTTTTTTCTTATGCCCCATACACACGGTCGGATTTTCCGATGCCCGGAAATTCCGACCGTGTGTAGGCTCCATCAGACATTTTCCGACTTTTTCCGATCGTGTGTAGCGAATTCCGCCGAACAAAGTGCCACGCATGCTCAGATCACATTACAAGATCAAAGCTATTGGCTACTAGCCTCTATGTAGTCCCGTCGTACGCAACGAACGTCACCACATTCAGAATGATCGGATTTTCCGACAACTTTGTCCGACCATGTCTATGCAACACCAGTGTCGGACAAAATCCGTCTGAAAAAATCGGACGGATTTTGTGGTGGAATTTCCGACCGTGTGTACGGGGCATACAGTAAAGAAACCTCTACGTAGTTTACTTTCAAAATATTTTATTTACACAATATATAGAATACAATTCGATACATTTAATAACTGTTTTTTTTTTTTTTTTTTTTACTTTCAAAATATTTATTTTCAAAATATATATTTTAAGGTTAAATCCCTTTTCTTCTAATTTTAATGAGTGGCCACAAGTCTTGTTAAACTCCCTTCTGCAAAAAAAAGTTTTATCCCTATTGTGGGGTCACCAGTAAGGTATTTGTACATTGAAATCATATCCCCTCTCAAGTGTCTCTTCTCCAGAGAGAATAAGTTCAGTGCTCGCAACCTTTCCTCATAACTAATGTCCTCCAGAGCCTTTATTAGTTTTGATGCCCTTCTTTGTACTCACTCCATTTCCAGTACATCCTTCCTGAGGACTGGTGCCCAGTGAATTAGATTGTACTGGCTAACTAACTAGACCACTGCCTTGGGTAAGCCCGTGTTTAAAGCCTCGTACACACGATCGGATTGTTCGCCAACAAAACCGTGGAATTTTGTCCGACGGGCATTGGCCCAAACTTGTCTTGCATACACACGGCCACACTATTGTTGGCCAATAATCAAAAACGTAGTGACGTACTACATTGTTTTTTAGCTCTTTTTTGCCACCCTTTGGGTTCCTTCTGCTAATTTTGTGTTAGTAGAAGTTTGGTGAATGTTGATTCGCCCTCTGCTTTTCGCGCTTTTCATTTCACGCTTTTCAGTTTGTTTCTGAACGGTCGTTTGCCAACCAGACATGTTGTGGAATCGGAGGAGATAACGTGTTATTTATTATTGGCCTTGGAGTTATTGCTTTGACATAATTTTTTTGGTTGAATAATGATTTGATTTGTATATTTTCTATATTTTTGGATGCATAGAATGCACTTTTTGGTTAAGTTCTATTGGCAGATAGCATGTCTAATTTTATTTGTTTTCTTTTTTTAATGCACAATAAAAAGAATTGTGTAGAATAATACTTGGCTATGTGTTTTACTTCAAATGACAGTTTGGGAGTCGGCAGTTACATTTTATAAAATCCAATGTAAAATTGACAAGGGGCACCAACATAGTTGTATCTTTGATCTTAAAAACTACGGGATAATAGTGTTGTGGTAACTTGCCCAAATAAAAATAAAAACTACGGGATAATAGTGTTGTGGTAACTTGCCCAAATAAAAATAAAAAAAAAAGCATAATAATATTATTCTTGATATCACTAGAAAAAAAAAGCCTTTGAAAATTTGTTTGCAATAACTCCATCAGTATCACCAGCAAATCAGCTTCATTATTATCCCATTAAAGAAGAAGAGAATTGTGCACAGCATTTCGAGATTTCATAATTTGCCGCGTCATGAATGTTAATTCCCCATTACGAATGCAAGTTTACAAGACCGACTGCTTCTGGATCGGCCTTGCTTTGCGTGTTTATACTTTGGACTTTTGTGCGACGGACTTGTGTACACATGCTCGGAAAATCCACCAACACACATTTGTCCGCTAAAAATTTGAAAACCTGCCATCCAACATTTGTCCTCAGAAAATCCGACAACAATTGTCCGATGGAACATACACACGGTCGGATTTACCGCTAACAGCCTGTCATCAATTATTTCCCATCGGAAAATCCGATCGTGTGTATGAGGCTTTAGAGTACAGCGTGTCCCATTCACAAAGCACCACGCGACTCGCGCATGCGCAATAGGAAACGGGCAGTGAAGCCACAATGCTCCACTGCCTTTTTTCCTTAGTGAGGCTGCGACCGGAGCGCTGAGGGATATGTCGGCCTCGGCGGCCGACATCGTGGGCGCCCAGGAAAGGTAAGTGAACTTATTAAAAGTCAGCAGCTACTTTTTTTTTAGCTGCTGACTTTAAAAAAAAAAAATTTACAGATGAAACACTGCTTTAATACTTTAGCTACATGCCGACCAGCGCGCGACGATATACATTGGCACAATGGCATGGCTGGGCAAATTGGCGTACAGGTACGTCCCCGTTAAATTGCGGCATTGTTGGTGCGTGCGCCTGCTGCGTACTCCGTGACCATGGATCCCGCGGACTCTATGTCCGTTGGGGGCCCGTTATCGTGTCACGGAGCGGCAGAACAGGGAGATGCCTTTGTAAACAAGGCATTTCCCTGTTCTGCCTAGCAACATGACAGAGATCTACTGCTCCCTGTCATTGGGAGCAGTGATCTCTGTCATGTTCTACTGAGACAATCCCCCTACAGTTAGAATCACTCCCTAGGACACACTTAACCCCTTGATCGCCCCCTAGTATAGGCTTATTACAATTTTTTTTTACCAAAAATATGTAGAAGAATACGTATCGGACTAAACTGAGGAAAAAAAATGTTTTTTATATATATTTTTGGGGTTTTTTTTATAGCAAAAAGTAAAAAATATTGCTTGTCTTTCAAAATTGTCGCTCTTTTTTTGTTTATAGCGCAAAAAATAAAAACCACAGAGGTGATCAAATACCACCAAAATAAAGCTCTATTTGTGGGAAAAAAAGGACGTCAATTTTGTTTGTTTGCAACGTCGCACGACCGCGCAATTGTCAGTTAAAGCGGCACAGTGCCGAATCGCAAAAACTGCTCTGGTGAGGAAGGGGGTAAAATCTTCCGGGGCTGAAGTGGTTAAAAGCAATATACAACAACACTACATAGTAGATACATAGATACATACAGGTTTAAAAATACAATAATTGTGCCAATATTACGTGGAAAAACGTTGGTATGAAATAAGTGCAAATTTATATCAGGTGTAAATACAATCCTTATATTGTTCAAATCCTTCTATGGTGAAGTCCAATCTCCAAATGATTCACTCCCAACAGGACAACACGTGCCCAAATACATCCTCAGCCAAATCTTCCAGGGCTGAAGTGGTTAATAAACACAAAATTTGTATACAGCGATGTTAGTTTTTTCCTGCTCTTATGACATATGTGCATGATGCACACGGTCTAGGAGCCCAAGAATCACCAGCCATTGGATGTCGCAGTCCCGATAAAAAACGCAGATCCCCGCCATTATATACAATATTTTGTACTTTTTTGCTATAATAATTATCCCCAATTTTTTTTTTTTTAAAAAAGCTAATTTTTTTCCTCAGTTTAGGCTGATATGTATTCTTTTTTACTTATTTTTAGTAATAAAAATCGCAATATATATTGATTGGTTTTTGCAAAAGTTTGTATATCTAGGCAAGACATTAAAAATACTGTTTAAAATCCAGCAATCCACTGTCTCACCCTGCTCTGCACATGTCAGTTTCTCTTCATTTCCAGCAGAGTGACCAAAACTAAAGGGACCGATCTGCTGACAGCCTAATGATTTACTGCTGCTCCAGGGCTCTGGACTTCAGAAAAATGGCAGCCTCCGGAAAGAAGACATGGGAGCAATGCTCTTATGCCTATCAGTAATTTACAGCATACACTAATTTTTGGTAGCATAATTATTAATGTGGGGTGTATGTTCATTGCTAAAAATACATTATTTAAAATCAAGTTGTTACGGGTAAAGTTCCACTTTAACCACTTCAGCCCCGGACCAATTTGCAGCCAAAGGACCAGGCCCCTTTTTGCGATTCGGCACTGCGGCGCTTTAACTGACAATTGCGCGGTCGTGCGACGTGGCTCCCAAACAAAATTGGCATCCTTTTTTTCCCCACAAATAGAGATTTCTTTTGGTGTTATTTGACCCCCCTGCGGTTTTTATTTTTTTTGTGCTATAAACAAAAATAGAGCGTCAATTTTGAAAAAAAAAAAAAAGCAATATTTTTTACTTTTTGCTATAATAAATATCCCCAAAAAATATATACATTTTTTTTTCCCTCAGTTTAGGCTGATACGTATTCTTCTACATATTTTTGGTAAACAAAAAATCGCAATTAACGATTATTGATTCGTTTGCGCAAAAGTTATAGCATTTTCATTAATATTTTTTTTTTTACTAGTAATGGCGGCGATCAGCGATTTTTATTGTGACTGCGACATTATGGCGGACACATCGGACATTTTTGACACATTTTTGGGACCATTGTCATTTATACAGAAATCAGTGCTATTTAAATGCACTGATTCCTATGTAAATGACAGTGGCAGTGAAGAAGTTAACCACTAGGGGGCGGGGAGGAGTTAGTGTGACGTGTGTGTGTTTTTTTTTTACAGTAGGGGGCGTGGCTGACGTCTGACGTCACTGATCGGCTTTCCCGATGACGGGGAACAGCCGATTAGTGACAGGCAGTGTAGGAAGCACAGGGAGAGGTTTGTTTACACAAACCTCTCCCTGCTCTTCAGCTCTGTGACCCGATCGGGGGACATCAGCGGCGATCGGGTCCGCTGGTCCCACGGCCGTGGTCACGGAGCTCGACCCACGGCTGGGCTCTTAAAGGACCATGTACAGGTATGCCATTCTGCCGACGTATATGTGCAGGAGGCGGTCGGGAAGCGGTTAACTACTTCAGCCTCAAAATGCTTACTCCCCCCCCTTAATGACCAGGCCATTTTTTAGCGATACTGGACTGTGTTACTTTTACTTACCATTGCCATAGCTCCCAACAGTCCCTGATTTCGAAGGACTGTCCCTGATTTGGAGCAATGCCCTTTTGTCCCTCATTCCTCCTCATTTGTCCCTCATTTTGCTCTGATCTACATAGCTGTACATAAAATGCACTTTTTATTTATCAAAAGGTGTTTTCCAGCACTAAACCTGCCATCTGATTTCTAAATTGCTGCATTTGTAAATTCCAAAAGCCAATATAAAGGAATAGTAGTGGTAAAAAAAAGCACATGTGGGTTTAACCAGACTTTTCTCCTTTAAGGGGGCGTGGTAAAGGGTGTGTCCTATTCCTGCATACTTTTGCTGATAGGTGTCCCTCATTCCCATCTCAAAAAGTTGTGAGGTATGCCATAGCGGGGCCGTGCGACGTTGTACCCAAATAAAATTGATGTCCCTTTTTTTCCCCACAAATATAGCTTTCTTCTGGTGATATTTGAGCACGTCTGCAGTGTTTATTTTTTGCGCTATATACAAAAAAAGAACAACGATTTTGAAAAAAAAAATATATTATATTTTTTTTTACCTTCTGCTGTAAAAAAATATTTAGCCATTTTTTTTACATGTATATAGCATTTCCAATAAAAAAAAATCGAATTTCTTCATCAATTTAGGCCAATATGTATTCTACTACATATTTTTGGTAAATAATAATCCCAATAAGCATATATAGGGGATAGATTTATGGCATTTTTTTTACTAGTAATGGCGGTGATCAGCTATTTTTAGCGGGACTGCGACATTGCGGCAGACAGATCGAACACCTAACTGATACTTTTTTGGGAAGCAGTGACATTATTACTGTGATCAGTGCTAATAATATGCACTGACATTGTTCTAATGACACTGGCAGGGAATGGGTTAACATCATGGGGCGATCAAAGGGTTAAGTGTGTTTCTAACTGTGTGTGGGGCTGCAAAGATGGGCCCTCACTGCATGGACACTCTGTTCCGTGTATGACCACTCCACATGGTTTTCAGGAGACACATTTGTTGATATGGCCATATAGTATATGTCCCCTCTGTTTGTCTAATATTGCCATTTGCACCTTAGAGTTCGCCCATAAGGAGGTTTACAGTCTTTATTTAAATTTGTTCTTTGAATTGCTCTTTCATTGTGTTTTTTTTTTTTTTTTTCTATACCCATTGAAAAAAGCTCACAACACCAAAACAATGACAGAAGGTCTGGGGGCCGGGGAAGGGTGGGAGCTCCCCCCAATGGTCCTTACGCTAGGGACACACTTCCCACGCTAGGTTAAAACGTCTTTTCGGCTGTGCCGACAGACTCCAACACAGCAGTTAAGCTGTCAATTTAGGGTGCGCCTTCCGCGGCCGGCACGCCTAGTAAGTACTTCCTTTCCAAGATGCTGGAGCTACTAGACAAACTACAAGCAGACACCGACCAGAATATTAGGAGCGAATTCTTAATTACACAATACGCTCAAAATGACAGAACCTGCTCCAATTTCAAAGCAAAGGCGGCAATACAGATCTCCCAAAAAAACCAAATAGCTCAGGAGTTCAAATTCTATTATGTCTCTCTATACAAACCTAAAGAACACACGCCCAAACGGTAGTACAATAAGGGAATATATAGGTAACTCCAATGCCAACTTCTGGAAGAACCCATAACTCTGAACGAGGTCCAGGGGGCGTTGCAAACACTAAAAAAGGGAAAGGCCCGGGGCCGGATGGCCTCACGGATGCAATTTCTTCGGCAAGGGAGGGATATTACATGATGCCACGCTACAAGCCCAAATAGCGGTGATCATCCCAAAGGTAGGGGAAAGACCCAGGACAATGTGGGAGTTACCGTCCGATATCTCTGCTGAACATGGATTTGAAGCTGTTCACAAAGATATGGCCATGAGACTCCAATCACATATACAGTGGTGTGAAAAAGTGTTTGCCCCTTCCTATTTCCTGTTCATCAAATTTCTCTAGCCACAACCCAGGCCTGATTAATTGCACACCTGTTCACAATCAAGGCATACTTAAATAGGAGCTGCTTGACACAGTAATGTCCACCAGAAGATCCTTAAACGCTACACATCATGCCGAGACCAAAGAAATTCAATATGTATTCCACAAATGGCGAAGACATGGAACAGTGGTGAAACCTTCCCAGGAGTGGCCGGCCGCCCAAATTACTACATATTCCACCATCAGGAAAAAGACTGGGCAATAAAAAATGGCCTTGGTAAGACTGGTGCTGCCATGTGGACCCATAATCCCAATCTATTTCACTCAGGCACGAATCACGACCTTTAGACATAAGGTATACACCAAGCCTAATTGAGGAACTAACAGACCCCACAGGGGCCCCTTCCATAGGGGTGACAACAAACTCATAGATTTATGGGAACCCTGTTTAGCACAACATTGCTGGCGTTGTCAGACGGAGATTTTTTCTGGAAAGTATTCTAGGAAAGGCCTATTCCGGCCGACCCAGCATTTTTTCTCCTCACACGCGAATGACATAATGACACACTACTTGACACCGCTAAGGCATGCATCCCACCTCAGATGGAAAATCCACCTCCGCCATCCATTGATCTATGGCTCCCAAAAAGTGGAGGACATAACAGAATGGAGGATCTTATCCTCACAATGCAAAAAGACAAGAGACCTATACTAAAAACTTGGCAATTCTGGACCATGTTCATATATTCGGCAGAGGGACAGGCCCTGAGAGGCTCCGAAACAAAAAACTCCTGGATTATAAGATCAGCCACCGTATTTTGAGGAACGGGCACCACCTGCGACTCATTGCGGGCAGATCCTCCTCGAACCTACCTAACTGATATCACTTCCCCTTTTGGGAAGGGGCCCCGAGCCACGGTAGTTCTCCCAACAAGGGGGGCCGTGGCGAGGATGTGAGGGGCAGTCCCCCTATTTTAGCTAAAAAAGGAAAACGGGAGACAGGGGTAAACATATGCACTGTACAAAGACTTGAATGTCTAACTGTGTGTGGGGGATGGGCTCACTGCATGGACACTCTGATCCGTGTTTCCGATTAGCAGAAACACAAGATCACAGTGTCCATGTCTGACAGCCCGGCGTGCTGCTTGTTTACATTGGCAGAGCGCTGTTCTGTCTCTGCAACTCTGCCCGCGGAGGAGGCTTCTTCATGGGGGGAGGGGCCGCAGCACAGACCTGGAATCCTGGAGCTGACACTCTGCACATCCTACATGCTTGTCTTTGTGAACACTCTGTGATCATACCTCCCAAATTTTTGAGATGGGAATGAGGGAAACCTATCAGCAAAAGTATGCAGGAATGGGACACACCCCTTGTCACGCCCCCTTAACCATTTACAGACCACTGCAAAATGATATACATCCTAAATTTGAAGAGAAATATCATTGTTATGGTAGCAGCTAGCGGCCGGTGGTCTGCTTTTATCGGTGGCGGAAAAGGGTCCCCTCTCCCACCACTCTCCGGTACTTTCCGCTGCTTACCGGATCTGTCCGCAGTGGCAGAGACGATCAGATGTTTCCCCTTGCTGGGTATGGAGACGAGTGAGGGGAAGATGGCTCCCACCCGTCTCCATACCATTTCAGGGTGGAAGTGACGTCAAAACGTCACTTCCGCCCATAGCTCTTAAAGGGACATTGTTTTTTAATTATTTTTTTAAATGACAAATTTTATTTTTTATTTTTTATTGCATTTTAGTGTAAATATGAGATCTGAGGTCTTTTTGATCCCAGATCTTAAGGTCCTAATAGGCATAACCCAGAACTGTACCTGCTAGTCACTTCCCAGGCCTCCAGTCGCGGAACCTCCGACTCTGAGACTACTAGCAGGTACCTATATACCAACTGGGAGCCTTACCTCAGACAGGTCCCTACACCATGCCTTTTTGATGTGCCCATATGACAAGGACCTTGCGCCCTGCCAAGTGCTGCAACCAACCCTCTTGGTCGCTCCATACCCCCACCATATCCGCACACAATGTCCACTAAAATTGTAGGGCGGGCGGGTGGGAAGTTCCTTACCCTCTCTCTTCGTGGTAAGAATGTGTCCTCCCCTTCCTCTCTGTAGCACTTCCTGCCCTTCCTCTCTGTAGCACTTCCTGTCCTTGCTCCGCCCCCTCCACACAGAACTGCCCTCCTTGCTCTCTTTTCCTCCCCCTACAAGCCTGTTAAGCCCTGTCATGCCGGGCCTGCACTGAATTACCTTTCAGTAATGCTCCGGGCCTCTCTTTATAATATTAGTCTGTATCTGTGCTGTAAGTAGTAATTTTGAATAAAGAGATGGCCCAGAGGTATAATACCCACTATGCTAAATTGAAGAATACATCTGGATTTGTGACGTAAGTGACACATGCAGATAGACACACCTCAATTTAACCCGACTGGTTAGAGTCAAATATGATAATTGTATTAATCAGAAAACTCTCAATATTGTCTGTTCTGTTGATCATTTTTAAAGATCACCATCATGAAAAAAAAAAGAGAGAAAAAATATGCAGAAAAAATAAGCATTTATTATTTTCTTCACAGGAGCTTGCAAGGTACTACACCCACAATAGGTGCAATGTCAGGCTCCTGCAGACAGTTCCTACAGCTCTATGCCTACACCTTTGTATGGTCTTCCTGTTAAAGGGCTAAGAAAGTGTCAATGGACTCAGAGTAGACATGTACACTGGCAAAAAATTTGTTCATTTAGTTTTCGTCTCATTAGTTTTTTGTTTTTTTCGTTTTTCGGGTCATTCGTTATGATCGCAATTAGTAAATTCGTTCATTCACACATTCGTATATTTGTACATTCGTAAATTCGTACATTCAAACATTTGTACATTAGTACATTTGTAAATGCGTAAATTTGTTCATTCGTACATTCGTAAATTAGAAAATTTGTATATTCGTACATTCGTTCATTCGTAAATTCGAAAATTCAAAAATTTGGAAATACAAAAACCCAAAAAATAGAAAATCTGAAATAGTGACTAACTATTAAATTATAGGTATTGTATTTCCTTTCAAATTCGGCTGTTAGTGAACACGAATTTATCTAAAGTTAAAAATTATCCGAAATAACAAATGCTGCATCTAAACAAAATGGAACCAAACAAATTAATAACAAATAATAATAATAAAACCTTTTTATTATTGCTATGTATTATTATTAATGCATTACGTTCCATTTGTTTGTATACGGCATTCGTTATTTCGGATAATTTGTAACTTAAGATAAATTTGTATTTGTTACGTTCACTAACAGCCAAATTTAAAAAGGAAATTAGTTAGTAATAGTTAAGCTATTATTATTTAATTATAAATTCAGATTTCCGAATTTCCGAATTTATGAATGTATGAATTTGCGAATGTACGAATTTACGAATGTGCGAATATACAAATTTATGAATGTGCAAATGTACGTATTTACAAATGTACGAATTTACGAATGTGCAAATGTGCGAATTTACGAATGTACGAATTTACAAATTTTCGAATATTCGAATTTATGAATATTCAGAAAAATTTGTTAAACGGTTTTTCGTTAATTCGGATATTTCCGAATTAACGAATTTGTCGAAATTTTGTTAAAAAACTAATCCGGTACGAAACGAATTGCACATGTCTGACTCAGAGTTCATTGATCAGCACTCTCATAGTCCATACAGAACTATAACTTAATTTGCCACATTGGCAGACAGGACTTTTATTCATTCACAGATCTCTTTGCCTGAACAACCATCAACAGTTTTAGATGTGACAGAGGCTGTGGGGAAGAGTAACCTGACTCAGGGGATGAAGGCTGGGGTGCTTAGAAACATGTTACAAGTTACACCCTATTTATGAGTGTAATATGTAACACGTTTCTAAAAGTCAACCTAGCCTTTAACTCCTGTTTTAACATATCTGCAAACAATAAATATACATATACTATTCTTCATCATGAATTCCTTGTACATTACAATTTCATACTCCATTTATATCTTACAGGAGAAAAACACATATATCTTTGGTGGCTTTAGTTAGTCTTCTTCTATGTACAAGAAATGTGTGAGGTCAATCAGACTCAGGTCACTCAGATTCATTTACTTGGGTTCCGTGGTCTGGCAAAATATAAAACTCTATTATTTATTGTGTTTCTTGTAACCTACCTTATCATACTCGGTGGAAACCTGATGATTATCATTTTGGTAACAAATGTGGATCATCTTAAAATCCCGATGTTCTTCTTTCTCAAGCATTTGGCCACAGCAGATGTCCTACTGACCACCAGTGTTGTCCCCATGATGCTGGACATTATATTTATTGATGAAGGAAGACTATCATTTGTTGGATGCATTACTCAGTTGTATGCCTTTGGCATTTTTGGATTTGTGCAATGTTTTCTGATTGCTGTTATGTCCTATGATCGATACTTGGCTGTTTGCAAACCATTGCATTATGCTTCACTTATGAACCCTTGTGTTTGTCTTGTGTTGGTTCTTGGCTCCTGGTTCTTAGTTACACTGTTAATATCAAGTGAAATAATGGTGGTGGTTCAATTTAAGTTTTGTGGAATTAATTATATTGATAACTTTTTCTGTGATTTTGGACCAGTAGTGGAGCTGTCCACCTCAGACACATCCAGTTTGATGCTACAAGACTTTGTAATTTCCATATTCATGATATTTTGCCCTTTCACATTCATAATCGTAACCTACATGTACATTTTCTTCATCATCCTGAAGATATCTTCTGCTTATGGTCGAAGAAAAGCCTTCTCCACATGTAGCTCCCACCTGGCTATTGTCTGTGTCTATTATGGAACTTTGATCACCGTATACATGGTACCAGGAGATGAGAGCACAGCGAGCATGAACAAATATAGGTCTTTGCTGTATATTGTGGTGACACCACTGCTGAATCCCATTATCTACAGCCTCAGGAACCAGGAGATCAAGAAAGCCTTGCACAAATTTGTCATCAAACTCAAAACAGACCACTTTAACTTTTGAGACTAAACTTTTTGTTTCCATTTTAGCAGCACTAGGGGCGTCGGTTCAAATCCCAACCATGGTACAACCTTCCTAGAGTTTGCATGTTCTCCCTGTGACTGTATGGGTTTCCGGTGAGTTCTCCAGTTTCCTCCCACACTCCAAAGACATGCTGGGAGGTTAACTGACACCTGTCTAAATTGGCCCCAAGTATGTGTATGTATGTATGTGAGTTTAGACTGTAAGCTCCTTGAGGGCAGGGTCGATGTGAATGTACAATATGTATGTAAAGAGCTGCGTAAATTGTCGGTGCTATATAAGTTCCTGTAATAAATAAATACATACAAACAATAAATGTTCTTCAAGTTTTATTTTTTTATAGTGAATTAAGACACAAGCAAACATCTAGAATCTGTGATTTTACATTTTAAATGTTTTTATTATGTTTTCATAAGTTTAACCACTTTAAGACCAGCCTCATTTGGGATTTTAGGTGTTTACATGTTTAAAACAGGTTTTCTAGCTAGAAAATTACTTAGAACCCCCAAACATTACATACTGTATTTTTTTCTAACACCCTAGAGAATAAAATTTATGACCACAGTTAATGATGTGGGGTAACTTTCTCATCCACATATATTTAAGGAGGAGACGAGATGGCTAGAGAATATTGACACTTGATTGTCAACCATTAGACAATTAATGGTGTTTTGCTAAGCCAAGGTCAGAAGGTCATGTCAATCACATTAGAAGTAATTTCTGATACAACACTGCCCCCTAGAGAGGAAAATAGTAAAAATCCAAAATGGCCACACATATATGTTGCCATAGTAACGTCATTTGACACAATCAAGTTACAAAGTACTAAAATACACACCCACTTAAACAACAGATGTACAGTAATATCATATGTGGAAATACAATATTTGACAGAATAGAAAATAATAGAAATTAAGTTTCATTAGTAATAAATGTTAAAATAAGCTATAAGGTAAAAATTATTAGATGATACAAAGTTACTTGTAACATATATGACTGCAATTGGGATACTTCTTATTTCAGGAATGAGTATGGAGAATAGAAATAATTCAATAGAATATTGTACCTATGGTTTTGAGTGAAGACCCAGGTACCGTATATACTCGAGTATAAGCCGAGTTTTTTCAGCACATTTTTTTTGTGCTGAAAATGCCCCCCTCGGCTTATACTCGAGTCAAGCATTTTTCTGCTGCAGAAAATGACATTTTCCAAACCGACTTTGGGGCCCCGTATCTCTGGGCCACTTGGTGCTGCAAACCCAGTGGAACTATCACTGCAACATATTCAAAGCTGGGGTTCCTAGCACCAAGTGGCCCCGAGATACGGGGCCCCAAAGTCAGTTCGGAAAATGTAATTCTCTGCTGCATAAAAGTGCTTGACATTTTCCGAACCAAATTTGAGGCCCCGTATCTCGGGGCCACTTAGTGCTAGGATATGTTGTAGTACTAGTTCCACTGTGTTTACACACCAAATTTGGGGTTCTTAGCACTAAGTGGCCCCCAAGATACGGGGCCCCAAATTCGGTCAACTGTGTCCATCTGCAGCAATGTCATTTCGGGATCCTTTGGGTCCAGAGACCCCAAATGGCTGCAGCTAGGGGGCATCTAGGAACCCTTAACTACCGAGTTTGAAGTTAGGGGGAACTATGGCAGCAAATGGGCACAGTCAGGGCCGTCTTTAATATTGATTGGACCCTGGGAAAACCTTTTCTCCCCCCCCCCCCCCCCATGCAGTTTTACTCTCCACCTGCTCTGAGATATACAATTAATAGCAGCTAGACTCAAAATAAGTTTACTGAATCAGATCAGGCAGCTATTGCAATTTGTTGCCAGAGGTTACAGTGTATCATTACCGCTCACTGACTGGTTGCTAGAGGTTACAGCACACATTACGGCTCACTGATTATTTGCTAGAGATTACAGCACATGATTTCTGCTTGTTGTTTGGTTGCTAGAGATTACTTTGGATATGACCTCAGGGGGGCATGATATACATATCAATGCCGCCGTTATTTACATATGAATGCAGCCACTATTTACATATGAATGCCAGTAATTTACATGTAAACACAGGTGAGTCATCTGTACACATCAATAGGGCAAAGCTGGGCAGCATTAGTAGCAGCACTTCACACTGAGATATTTGGACACAGCACAGGACTAAAACCTCAAGGGACGAGGGAATTTAAACCAGGATAGTTGGCAAGCATGAGGCAGCCGCTTTGGGCCCCACAACAATGACAGGGCCCAGGGCAGCTGCCCCTTTTGCCCTGCCTTAAAAACGGCCCAGGGCACAGTGAGGCATGCAAATGGACACAGTGAGGCTGCAAATGGGCATTGTTGACCGTGTTTTCCACATATGGTAGCTGCTCATTTCTCACCCTAGGCTTATACTCAAGTCAATACATTTTCCCATTTTTTTTAGTAAAATTAGGTGCCTCTGCTTATATTCGGGTCGGCTTATACTCGAGTATATATGGTATTTAAAATATGTATGAGATGGTACATTAGGAGTGTTACAGGGCAATCGAGAGAAATAGGTACATTTTCCAGGGCCAAGTTCAAACAAATTGTCTTGGCTTTATCTGGAATCTGTTATTTTAAGGTGAAAAATTGAAAATGTGAACATTTTAATAATCAGATTTTAATTTCAGGCTTTTGAATCCAATGCATTTGTTTAGGTTGTAATATATGAGCAATTAAAAAAAACAAAAAAAAAAACAAACAACAATTATATGTATATGTGCTAAAAGCACAGCTCCAAATCCAACAAAATAATGTAATGAATATAGTACACCCAACATTGGAAAGTTGCTCAGTATATACAGGTTTTCTTTATTTCAGGCCTAATCTGGTTGATAAGTAATGCCCCAACAACCAGCGGACATAAAAACTATGATGATTCTCTCCCATTGAACTTCCACCACACATGACAGTTGGCTTATATCACAGAGAATCACTCGACTGCTTTATATACAAACAGGAGCATATAAGGAACTTACATTGATTGGCAATATTTTTTTTTTATGTGGCTACAGACTCTTGTCGCATAGGTGCGGACTGATCAGCACTTTCCCACATTTCCACATTCACCTGAAGGTCCAGACAGACTGCATGGAAATGACAGACATTACCTCCACTGTGCAGTCCGTTTTGCACAGAGTGGCCCCGATCCTCAACTTTTGGGGTCCCCCGGTGGCGCTGGTAGCTCCTCCCCGCATTGAGTGTCCACGTTGGAGAAGGCTCTCCTAAGGTGGACACACGTGCGGGTACGCTCCTTAATCCTGCATCTGTGTACATTCACACAGAATGCAGGACTCAGCCCCGTCCCCGCGTCATTGGATTTGATTGACATCAGCGGGAGCCAATGGCTGTGCTGCTATCAATCTATGCAATCAAGAGCCGAGACAACAGGCACAGAAAGGTAGAGCGCGTCTCCGCCAAGGGAATAAGGGGGCCGGCATAGGATGCATTAAGGTGAAAAAACACAAAGGGTTTACAACACCTTTAACCACTTCCCACCCGGGCCAATGTATATAAATGGCCGGGTGGGGCGCCCTCGCCTTCTGAATGGACTTTCAGGAACGTCCCTCAGCGGCGCGATCCCGATGCGCTCGTGTCGCCCAGACACGTCGCATTTCCGATCTGCAGGAGGGCTCTGTGATTGTCCCTCCTGATCACATGATGGCCATGTCCAATCACAGCCGTCATGTGATGTAAACACAGAGCCGGTTGCTAGGCAATCGGCTCTCCTCTCCTCACACGGAAGTTGTCTAAGAGGAGAGGAGAGCGGATCGCTGCAGCCGCCTGGTGATCAGTATTAGCTGTTTTTTACAGCTTTTTACTCACTGATCACCTACCTAGTATAAACACACATTTCCCCACATAGTATAAACACACATGTCACCACACAGTATAAACACACATGTCACCACACAGTATAAACACACATGTCACCACACAGTATAAACACACATGTCACCACACAGTATAAACACACATGTCACCACAGAGTATAAACACACATGTCACCACACAGTATAAACAAACATGTCACCACACAGTATAAACACACACGTCACCACACAGTATAAACACACACGTCACCACACAGTATAAACACACACGTCACCACACAGTATAAACACACACGTCACCACACAGTATAAACACACACTTCACCACACAGTATAAACACACACGTCACCACACAGTATAAACACACACGTCACCACACAGTATAAACACACACGTCACCACACAGTATAAACACACATGTCACCACACAGTATAAACACACACGTCACCACACAGTATAAACACACACGTCACCACACAGTATAAACACACACGTCACCACACAGTATAAACAAAACACTCATGTCACCACACAGTATAAACACACATGTCACCACACAGTATAAACACACGTCACCACACAGTATAAACAAACACGTCACCACACAGTATAAACATATGTCACCACACAGTATAAACCAAACGTCACCACACAGTATAAACACACATGTCACCACACAGTATAAACACACATGTCACCACACAGTATAAACACACAAGTCACCACACAGTATAAACACACATATCACCACACAGTATAAACAAACATGTCACCACACAGTATAAACACACATGTCCCCACACAATGTCCCCAAAACACATGTCCCCAAATAATAAAAACACCTGTCCCCCACATATTTCCAACTAAAATCACATGTCCCAATGATTATCTGCACACATATGTGATCACCTGCGCACATCTGTACATGATCATTTGCGCACATCTGTCCGTGATCACACAAACCAATTATTATACACTTAAAGGAAATTTTTTTACCAAAAATATGTAGTAGAATACAATTTGGCTTAAATTTCTGACAAAATTTGATTTTATTAGATTTCTTTTAAAATAGAAAGAAGAAAATATAGTTTTTTTTCCCAAATTTCTGCTCTTTTTTCGCTTATATCGCAAAAAATTAAAAATGGAGTCGTGAATAAATACCAGCAAAAGAAAGCTGTATTTGTGGGAACAAAGTGATAAAAATATAATTTGGGTACAGCGTAGCATGACCGCGCAATTGTTATTGAAAGTGCGAGAGTGCTGAAAAGTGGAAAATGGTCTGGGAAGGAAGGGAGCGAAAGTGCCCAGTATTGCAGTGGTTAACTGAACCGCACTCAATGAATCACCAATAGGGGAATGGATTGAATATCCAAATCATTTTGATCTCAAGAACTTAAAGAGGAACTGCAGTCTGCTCACATGATTTGTAATAAAAACATGTTTGCCATTCTGAAGCTTCCCTCCAACCACTTTGCATATTATTTTATATATACTGGGATTCTGTACTTGCCAAATACGCTGAAGAAATCTCCCTCCACTGAGTCTGGCTGCGGCCATTTTAACTGTGGGCAGGTGAAGCTGCTGCCTGTTCACTTCCTGGATTCACACAGACAAACCTCCAGCTCTGTACAGAGGTTCCTCCATCTTTGGTACCCTTATATTTGCCCGGGGTGGGTGGATTAGTGACCATGTCTACTCCTGTACAAATTACAGTCAAATTACAGCCATGAAAAAGTAGCCCTAACTATACCCCTGAAGATGGGAATTCTTTTCTTGAGAAGCATGTTGAGGGAGACTCCATTGCTGCATTAGCATACCCAATATTTCATTGACATATTGGGGTTGAGTTACTAAAATTGAGGAGTGCAAAATCTGCTGCAGCTGTGCATGGTAGCCAATCAGCTTCTAACTTAAGTTTGTTCAATTAAGCTTTGACTATAAAAAATGTGAAGCTGATTGGTGATCAATGCTGAAGTGGAACAATTATTGGGGCTTGATAATGTATATACCGTATATACTCGAGTATAAGCCGACCCGAAAATAAGCCGAGGCACCTAATTTTACCACAAAAAACTGGGAAAACCTATTGACTCGAGTATAAGCCTAGGGTGAGAAATGTACAGCAACTGTAAGTGGAAAAGATTGTCAACAATGCCCATTTGCAGCCTCACTGTGCCCATCTGCATGCCTCACTGTCGTTTCCCTTTAATTAGTGTGAATGAATTTTTGATTTTAATAGATTTCAGATGTGATATTAAGCTGGGTTTAAGTTCTAAAAGCTGTTTTAGATGTTTGATGGCTATTGTAATATTATATATATGTTTAAAAGGAATATTCCTATGAAACCGATATTTTGGTATTTCTGTAGGCTTTCGACTGTGAGGTCCCTTCCCCCATTTCCTGTAGATAGAATTTTTCATTCTTGCTGTGTTTAACCACTTGACCATTGGGCACTTAAACACCCTTAATAACCAGACCAATTTTCAGCTTTTGGTGCTCTCACATTTTGAATGACAAATACTCAGTCATACAACACTGTATCCATATGAAATTTTTGTACTTTTTTCACACAAATAGAGCTTTCTTTTGGTGGTATTTAATCACCGTTGGGTTTTTTTGCGCTATAAAAGAAAAAAGACAAAAAATTTGGTAAAAAAATGAATTTTTCTTCGTTTCTGTTATAAAATTTAGCAAATTTGTAATTTTTCTTAATAAATTTTGGCCAAAATTTATACTGCTACATATCCTTGGTAAAAATAAGTACAAATTGGGGTATATTATTTGGTCTTTGTGAAAGTTATAGAGTCCACAAGCTATGGTGCCAATATCTGAAAATTGATCACACCTGAAGTACTGACGGCCTATCTAATTTCTTGAGACCCTAACATGCCAGAAAAGTACAAATACCCCCCAAATGACCCCTTTTGGAAAGAAGACATTCCAAGGTATTTGGAAAGAGGCATGGTGAGTTTTTTGAAGTTGTAATTTTTTCCCCACAATTCTTTGCAAAATCAAGATTTTTTTTTTCTTTTTTTTTTTTTTTTTCACAAAATTGTCATATTAGCAGGTTATTTCTCACACACAGCATATGCATAGCACAAATTACACCCCAAAACACATTCTACTATTACTCCCGAGTATGGCGATACCACATGTGTGAGACTTTTAAGCAACATACACACGGTCGGATTTTCCGATGGATTCTGTCCTATCGGACAATGTTGTCGGAAATTCCGACCGTGTGTAGGCACCATCGGACAGTTTCCATCGGATTGTCCGACGGACAAAGTTCTATCTCCTGCTGGATAGATTTTTCGACAACAAAGTCCGATCACACCAATTCCGATCGTGTGTAGCGTAGTCCGACGGACAAAGTGCTACGCATGCTCAGAAGAAATTCTGTGACGGAAGCGCTCGGTCAGGTAAAACTACCGTTCCTAATCGACACAGCACATTCGTCACGCTGCAATGTTAAAATGTCTTTAATGCAGCGCATTCTCTTTTTCTTTACAATGCAAGAAGAATGACATGTTTTAGCTGCTCCTATTCACCCGCACTTCTCACAAACTTATTTCTTTATTCGTTTTCAGGATTTCTAGACTAGATGTTTATTTTTCCTCAGATCGTAAAAGAATCTTTGTTATATTTTTGGATGATTTGTCATTTTTTTTTTTTTTTTTGGAATACTTATTTTCAGGATAATTTATTTAGATTTTTGAGGGGGGTTGTGTGTCTCAACTTAGCAAAACAACATTATTAACATTTGTATTTGTTGCTTAAATTTACTAGGAGTTTGTTTGTTGTTGGTGCCCCTTGTTAATTGGACTTTATGATTAGTGAAATGTACCTGCCTACTCACAAATAAACTGTCATTGTAGAAAAGTAAAACACATAGGCAATGATTTTTTCAAATCAAAAATACCTTTATTTAGGTCTCAGCAACAAACCAAAGAGGAACGCAGCGATGGAGAAACTTGGGAATTTGCAAAGCCTTGGACACCCACGGCAAACATAATTTTTGAAGCTTCTAAAATTGGGGGCCCGAGGAGTACCTATCTAAATAATAAGGGAGTGCTATCTGGTCCTGAAGTCCAAAACATCCGGAACTGCAGCAGATCCATCTAGGTCCCCAGGCTCCTGGTCCTACGAGAGGCTCCATCTTCTCTCAGACCAGACTGAATCCAGGTCGTCACTCTCTTGTCTTTCAGTTCCTACCAGGGTGAGAATGTGCCTGGGTCTGATCATCTGGCCACGGTGTTGAAACAAAATCTTTAGTTAAGTATTCTTGTTATATTTTCTAATGGTATTCCATGTGTTATCTATACAGGCGGCCCCCTGGTTACAAACACACGATTTACAAACGACTCCTACTTACAAACGGAGGGACAACAGGAAGTGAGAGGAAATCTACCCCTAGGAAAGGAAATTCACCCCTGTAAGAGTTATCATGGAAAAAGCTATCTCCACTGAAGCTTTATTACCAATCCCTTTTTCCACAAGAACCCAACATTTTCAAAATCCAATTGTAATTGGGACATAAAGTGAGCTGAAATCTTCTGAGCAGGGGCACAGACAGCAAAACAAACATTACAGGGGTATTAACCTTTCCCTATGCTATCCAAAAAGCTTAAGAATTGTTTTTTTTGGCTGGAGCTACACTTAAAAAATGCCCCTGTTCCGACTTACATACAAATTCAACTTAAAAACAAACCTACAGACCCTATCTTGTTTGTAACCCAGGGACTGCCTGTATCTCACATTACTTACCATATTTATCGGCGTATAACACACACTCTTTCCCCCTAAAAATAGGGGAAAATTGTGTGTGCGCGTTATACGCCGATATAGGCTGCCACCGAGGGGAAGGAGGGGACGAGTGCTGCCGAAATAGAGCCAGATCTCCTGTGTACTCGGCTCCGCTTGCAGTCACGCTCAGCCCTGCCCCCTGAACATCTAGCATTGGCGTCCTGGAATTGGACTGGCGTTATGTCCATCATAGGATCCAGGCCAAGGGGCGGGACTGGGCGTGATGCCAAGCCGAGTACACAGGAGATTCGGCTCTATTTTGGCAGCGCCAGTCCCCTTCTTCCCCTCGGTGGCAGCATATATTTTGGCAACGCTGAAGAGGGAGACTGGTCAAGCTGCAGTGAGGAGCAATGCTGCAGGTGGGCACTGATTAGACTGCAGATGGGCACTGATTAGACTGCAGATGGGCACAGATCAGGCTGCACTGAAGCTGCAGATGGGCACTAATCACGCTGCATTGATGCTCGCTGACCCTGATTTTGCTTGAAAGTGGTTTATTTATTTTTTTACGTTTTTTTTCCCTGAAACTTCCCTCTTAAATATAGGCTGATAAATACGGTAATTAAATGTTTTACTTACTTCCTAGCTCAATTTTTTTGGGGTTAGGCTCAATACTTATCAGCATTTTTTTTGTCTGTTTTATGTAGAGAACAGTAAGTCCCTTTAATACTAATGGTATCAGATTCAAGTAGTATTTTCTCTGATTGCAAGTCAGGTTAAAAAAATAAAAAAAAAATACCAAAACACAGGGTGGTTTGTTAAGGTGATCTGTGTATTAAACTATACTACCCAGTTGTCAATGGAACAAATGTCCTCCATTGGAAGATTTTTCCATACCTCTAGTTCTGATGAAAACCCAAACTTTGGATTCCTCATCGCTTATAGTCCTGATGACACCGGGAAAAAGTAAAACTCTACAGGGGGTACACAGGGAGCAAGAAAAAAATTGGACTCTTCCCCAATCTATGCAAAGCTAGTTTTGTTCTAAATGATCTCACTTTCAAAGATTTCCCTTTTTCTAAGTTCTCTGTCCCAAACTGGGTATGTAAAGTGATTGCAGGCCAGGGTAAAATGATTAAAGTGATTGTAAACAATCACCTTCTAAAACAACCCATTCAGTTTAAAATGTAAATGAAAGGTAAAAAAATTTTGTATAAATATAAAAAATATACTATAAATACCTTTTTTAAATTTATTTATTATAGGTGATCACATTCCCTCTGTTCTCAGCTGCATATTACAGGTATTTGAGCTTTTATTTTAGCTTGAAGAAGCTTGTGCACATTTTTATTAAGCTACTTCAAGCTCATTTGAGCTTTTTTGAGCATAAGCATATATATATATATATATATATATATATATATATATATATATATATATATATATATATATATATATATATTTTTTTTTTTTACAAACCCTCCTAGATAGTGTTTTCTTAACCACTGTATAAACAATACAAAAAGCTGGAACAAATGTTTTTGCATGTTTTCAAGTTTCTTTGAACTTTTTTGGTCTCTAATGCCACGTACACACGATCAGAATTTCGGCCAGCAAAAGCTTTTCATCGGAAAATGCGACCGTGTGTAAGCTCCATCAGAATTCCGCTGGCCGAATTCCCGCCAGCAAATATTTGAGAGCATGTTCTCAATTTTTTTGCAGATGGAAAAGGTTTCTATCGGAGATTCCGATTGTCTGTAGCAATTCCGACGTTCAAAATTCCTAGGCATGCTCGGAAACAATTCGACTCATGCTCAGAAGCATTGAACTTAATTTTTTCTCGGCTCATCGTAGTGCTGTACGTCACCGCGTTCTTGACGGTCGGAATTTGGTGTGACCGTGTGTAAGCAAGACAGTTTGAGCGGAATTCTATTGGAATTCCGTCAGAATTCCATCAGGAAAACCAACAGAGCTTTTTCCGATGAGAATTCCGATCGTGTGTACGCGGCATTAGGGGGAATAGCTCCTCTCAAACATGCAAATTTGGTGGTTTTTTTGTTCTGCCTGTAGGAGCATATGCCTGAAAATGCCATAGTGTGCATGGGCACATTGGTTAACATGGAGGGGAGTTTCTAGGCTGGAAAAAAATTAAAGCTCAAAAGAGATTGAAAGCCTGTAGGAGCTGTTTTCTTTGAGCTCCTCTGAGCAGTAGTGTGCATGCGCCCTAAGAGGTGGTGGGGGGGGGGGAGAAGCAGCAGTACACTGAGCTTCCCAGTGATTGACTGTGCAGTGGGTGCGTGTCAAGACAAATCTACTGTACTGTTTGCCCCATGTTCTAAAGCGCTGCGCAAACTGTTGGCACTATATAAACCCTGTATAATAATAATACAGGCATACCCCACTTTTAAGTACACAATGGGGTTTATTTACTAAAGCTGGAAAGTGCAAAATCAGGCTCACTTCTGCATAAAAACCAATGAGCTTCCAGGTTTTATTACCAAAGCTTAATTGAACAAGCTGGGGTTAGAAGCTCATTGGTTTCTATGCAGAAGTGAGTCTGATTTTGCACTTTCCAGCCTTAGTAAATAAACTCCATTGTGTACTTAAAAGTGGGGTATGCCTGTAATAATAATAATAATCTGACCATTGGAGGAGAGCAGGCTGAGTTTCCAGCATAGCTAAAGAATTGACCACAGTGTGCTCTCCTGCTTAGTGTGGTCAGCTTTTAATAGGAAAGCAGAGGTACTGGCAGGAACACCAGGGTTTACACATAAAGGAAGAAATACAAAGAGAACAGGATACGTTCTCATACAAGTACATGGTACAGCAGGCAGTTATCAGGAATATGAAGTGTTGTGGTGTCAAACGCTTTAATTCAATAAATTACTATTCATAGGACATCATGGCTGCATCAGAATAAAAACTAAAAACAGGATTTATATTTATTGAAGAAGTATCACAAATCACAAATGAGAGCAAAAAAAAAAAAAAAAGTTGTAGCCTAGTTTTAGTTTTCAGGTTTTGTTTTATCTTCATGTAATACATTTTTATTGTTGAACGATGTGGTACTACAGCAATAGCAGTTCTATTTGTTATCATTTACTCGGCTAAGGACTAGCTACCAAGGACACAAATTTCAACAGGTCATCGTATCATACGACATGGTTTTGTTTTAACTTTCCCTTGTCTGGTACCTCCCGACCCTTTAAGAAGTTTAGGATGCCGGGAGGCAGGGGGCTGGAGTTTATGGTCATGTGACCGCCGTGATTGGCTTTCACGGTGGTCACATGATCTGAAAGCAAGCAGGCAGCAATCGGGAGCTTTACGTTAGCTGCCGGTAACTGTTTCGGGAGAAAGGTCTCAGGTGTTTTTGCAATATTGCATGCAAATATGGGACCGCTCTGCACCAAGGTCCACCCGCCGAAATGCTGCATATTTGCATGTGGCCGGTGCAAAGAGGTTAAAGATATATGTATTGAAACGATCTAGTCTTAGTTAGGGCTTCATGTGGTTGGTGAGAAGGCTGGTAATGGTGGCATACACCCATCCTCACATCATGATCTTGATTTCTAGTAACATATTACAGTGGGGTTGATTTAGGAGCATCTCAAAACTGGAAATTGCTAAATCTGGTGCAGCTCTGCATACCCTGTTTCCCCGAAAATAAGACCTAGCGTGATTGTCGGTGATGGCTGCAATATAAGCCCTACCCCCCAAATTAGCCCTACCCGGTTTCCCCGAAAAAATAAGCCCTACCCTGAAAATAAGACCTACAGGGACTTTAACTAGGGCTTATTTGGGGGGTAGGGCTTATATTGCAGCCATCACCGACAATCACGCTAGGTCTTATTTTCAGGGGAAACAGGGTAGAAACCAATTGGCTTCCAGGTTTTTTGTTTTTTTTTGTTTTTTGTCAAAGCTTAACTGAGCAAGATGAAGTTAGAAGCTGATTGGCTACCATTAACAGTTGCACCAGATTCTGCACCAGTTTTAGTAAAACCACAATATATCATAAAAGTTCCCAGGCCACCACCCCAGCCTATTAGTGCTATCTAGCTGGATTTCAATTGTTCCGCATTCTGTACAGTTTGTGCATGCCTATTCCTTGGAATTTTATAGATACAGTGAACCAGTTCTGGTTCTGTATTCCTATAACTGCACTAGTGTGTCATACTGTGTGTAGTTGTCTTTTCCAACCTATCTGCCCTACTAAGGGAAGTTAGACAACCTGGATAGGTTGATGGTAGCACAAGACAGTCCACCTAGGAGCAGGAAGTGTAATCTCAGCCTGCCTATAGCATACTTAATAGTCAGAACTTTAACATCAACATTTAGTGAAAATGGAGAACATTCATTTATTTCTGCCTTTGCAGCCACAAAAATGTATACGGATAAGGAAAATCTGACAATAGTAACTGAATTCTTTTTTTTGGGGTTCCCCGGACTTGGTGGATTCAGATTTCTTCTTTTTATTCTCATACTGTTTACATCAACTGTCACAGTGCTCCTCGATATTATGATTATTATATTAGTGTCAACCAGAAAAAGTCTACATTCCCCCATGTACTTGTTTCTCAAGAACTTCTTATTTTCAGAAATGTGTTTAGTGAATGTTATTGTCCCCAATATGTTACGTATCATATGGATGGATGGAGCCGCCATACCTGTTACTGCATGCGTCATTCAGAACTACTTGTTTGTAGCTTCAGGTACTTCTGAATGTTACCTCCTCACCTTGATGTCCTATGACCGATACTTGGCCATATGTAAACCTTTACACTATAACAAGATAATGGGCCACACCCTTCAATATTACTTGGTTGTCTTCTGCTGGTTGTTGGGTTTCCTTTTAACATTGGTCCCAATGATTCGTCTAATGATGCTCAACTACTGCGGTTGCAATGTCATTGACCATTACTTCTGTGATCGTGTTCCTTTTTTGATAACTGCATGTTCAGATACTTCTGCCCTGGAAATAGCATTTTTTTTTCTGATCATCCCGATGGTTGCTATTCCATTTATTTTAATCATTGTAAGTTATGTGTGGATTTGTGTAGTTATACTTAGAATGCCATCCATCGGCAGTAGGAAGAAAGCTTTCTCTACTTGTAGCACTCACCTCATAGTGGTGAGTTTGTTTTATGGAGCCGTGTTAATAAATTATTTTACTCCATCCAGAGGACTTTCCGGATCCATCAGCAAATCGTTATCTGTTATATTTACTGTAGTAACACCATTGTTCAATCCCATTATCTACAGCCTGAGAAATAAGGATATGCATGCTGTCATTTTTAGTTATGTACAGAGGAAGAAATGAAAAATACAGCATTTAGAAATATTATTAGGATTGTCATACTTGAATCATCAAGCATAACCACCTTGGATCAAAGTTTGATTGGTAATGCTTAATGCATTTTTGAGTGAAAACGATTTATTTGTACATTTTCATTTACAATAGGAGCATCTAAAAAGCTTAAAGTGTACCTTTACCCAAAATATAATATAAATAAATCTAAGCAGCTACTTAAAATGTATAGTAAATGTGTGATTTCAAATGAATAAAATAGTAGCGCTAATATTCACAATTAAATGAATAAATCGAAATAATCACCCCGTGAAGAAAGTGATTAATATTAGTGATTAATAATAATGTCCATAACACACGGAACAAATCCAAACTCAAGTTTGTGAGTCATTTAATTAAAACATTAAGTGATTGTATTTCAAAGTGAACACAAATCTTCAAGTAACTTGAAGCAATCTTCCACCACACCATCTGTGTTCAGTGCCACCGCACCCTTAAGAAATGCACTCACCAATAGATCTATATGCCTTGCACTCTCATGCACGGCAATTTCACTTAATGGGTATCAAATGACTCCAAAGGCGCTAGGTAATTGCACTCCACATGTAAAGATAAAAAGTGCTTCCAATAGTGAAGTAGACTAAAACTATTTATTAAAACAGCACACAAAATGATTGCACTTACTTCCTTTACAACAAATAAAGGCACTTCAGCATAAACTTTCCAAAGTGGGGAGCCTGCAGTGGTGATACGATGTAATGCGGTCTCGGCGGACCCGGAATTAACCTATAAGTCTCACCCTTCACTTTGCTTCCTCTCCTTTCCACTCCACTCCTCTCCACTCAAAAATCACTGCACAACCAGTGGCCGGTCGGTCCGAACGTCAAGTGTTCCTAATGGTTGCCATGTAACCACGCCCAGACATGTTTCGTCAAAGTGACTTAATCATTTCTTTACCCAGTCTACGGACCTTAAATTATTAATGCATTCTCATATTAGAAAGCATTGACGCAAATCCTCACTCACCTTTGTAATGTGAAGTAACTCATTCTCAAAGATCCTCAAAAATCATACAGCGAGAACTATTTGTTTACATCTGGCAGATGGAGCCTCGCCCTGCTTTTTGGGTGGATGTAAATTACTATTCAGTTTTACAATCCTGATTCCAGGAGTTTATCCTATTTGCCTTCAGGGGATATTTGTCTGCTCCCCCATGTGGGGAATAGGCCTATTTACTGGTGAAAATGTTTTCTCTACTTCCGGACCATATGGGGCTATCTGCCCTGATCCTTTGTATAACAGCTTGCTGTGGCTTTACCTGTTAGCATGGCGGTTCTGTTTTGGGCCCTATGTCCACCCCCAAGACATTGAAAAGATAAGGTTTACACACATGGCTTCTGTCATACCATTATCTGAAATTGCAACACACAGACCCAAACATCCTGAGGAAGCACAACCGATTTCAAAACACGTTGATGGTGGATTTGGAAAAGCACACCGATATCCTGCGTCATATTTATACACTAAGTTGATATACATTAGATCAATATTGGTATTGATTTCCAATACTAGGTTGGGTGCAATTTGCATAAATTCTGTCTTATGTTTACCCTATGGTGTTTTTAACTTTGCTTCATGATTTTATTGGATGTAGTAAAAATTAATGATTGTATGCTATACTTCTGCCTCTTGATGTCCTGATAAATTCAGTCAATGTTGAACAAAACTTTTTTTGTTACGGACATTGAAATAACTCTCTCACCTTTTGTACCCTCTTGTAATGTGAAAAAACTCATTCTCAAAGATCCTCAAAAATCACAACAAAAACTCTAAAGGGCCGTACACGCGATTGGACTTTCAGACAGGAAATGTTCGATGTCAGGCTGTTGGCAGTAGATCCGACTGTGTGTATGCTCCATCGGACAATTGTTGTCAGACTTTCCGCCAACAAATGTTGGATGGCAGATTTTTTATAAAATTTTCCGCGGACAAATGTGCGTTGTCAGATTTTCCGATAGTGTGTACACAAGTCTGTCGGACAAAAGTCCAAAGTACAAACACGCATGCTCGGAAGTAAGGACGAGCCAGAAGCAGTCGGTCTTGTAAACTAGAGTTTGTAATGAAGAATTAACATTTGTGACGTGGCAAAGTATGAAATCTCGAAATGCAGCGCACAATTATCTTCTTGTTTAATGGGATAATAATGAAGCTACTTTGCTGGTGATACTGATGGAGTTATTGCAAACTAATTTTCAAAGGCTTTTTTTTCTAGTGATATCAAGAATAATATTATTATGCTTTTTTTTTTTATTATTTGGGCAAGTTACCACAACACCATCATCCCGTAGTTTTTAAGATCAAAGATACAACTATGTTGGTGTCCCTTAAATGTAACTGCCTACTCCCAAACTGTCATTTGAAGTAAAACACATAGCCAAGTATTATTCCACACAATTTTTTTTATTGTGCATTAAAAAAGAAAACAAATAAAATTAGACATGCTATCTGCCATTAGAACTTAACCAAAAAGTGCATTCTATGCATCCAAAAATATAGAAAATATACCAAATCAAAGCAATAACTCCAAGGCGAAAAAAAAATAACACGTTATCTCTTCTGATTCCGCAACATGTCTGGTTGATGAACGGCCATTCAGAAATGAACAGAAAAGCATGAAATGAAAAGTGTGAACTGAAGAGCGCAAAATGAAAATCGCTTAATTAAAAGCGTGAAAAGAAAAGCACGAATCAACACTCACCAAACTTCTACTAATACGAAATTAGCAGAAGGAGCTCAAAGGGTGGCGCTAAAGAGCTGAAAAAACACGTAGCGCGTCTAGTACGTCACTACGTTCGTAATTGTTGGCCAACAATTGTGTGACCACGTGTATGCAAGACAAGTTTGGGCCAACGCCCTTTGGAAAAAATTCCACGGTTTTGTTGACGAACAATCCGATCGTGTGTACGAGGCATAAGGGCTCATGTACACTACAGCTCGAAAAAAAAAAGCAGCTTTTACAGGCATTTGAGCTTTTTTTTCAGATTGAAGAAGCTTGCGCTTTTTTGTTTTCTTGTGCATGTTTTTATTGAGTTTCTTCAAGCTTCTTCAAGATCCTTTGAGCTCGTTTTAAGCTTTTTTGAGCATAAGTGTTTTTTTTCCCACAAACCTTCCTGGATAGTATTTTCTTAACTACTGTATAGACCAAAACTATTTTTCAAGCTTCTTTAACATCTTTTGATTTCTTTTGAGTTTTTTTAAGCTCTTTGGGGCACTAACTCCTCCTTAAAAATGCAAATTTGGAGGGGATATTTCTGACTGTAGGAGCATATGCCTGAAAAAGCCATAGTGGGCATGGACACATTGGCTAACATGGAGGGGAGTTTCAAGGCAGAAAGAGAGTTCAAATGCCTGTAGGAGCCTCTTCTTTGAGCTGCAGTGTGTTTGAGCCCTAAAGTAGAGGTTTATTCAGTTTCTAATGGCTATGAAACACCCGCTGTTTGTTTACATTAGAATGTTGGCATTCTGACAAGATTCTTATGTAATAGAAAATGCAAATGCCCACAACTACAGTGATAATAAATTGCTTGTTTAAAATGCCTTGTAATGCTTGTTAAACATACAGTATCTCACATAAGTGAATACAACCCTCACATTTTTGTAAATATTTTATTCTAACTTTTCATGTGACAACACTGAAGAAAATGACACTTTGCTACAATGTGTACAGCTTGTATAACAGTGTAAATTTGCTGTCCCCTCAAAATAACTCAACACACAGCCATTAATGTCTAAACCACTGGCAACAAAAGTGAGTACACCCCTAAGTTAAAATGTCCAAATTGGGCCCAATGTGTCAATATTTTGTGTGACCACCATTGTTTTCCAGCAACCCTCTTGGGCATGGAGTTCACCAGAGCTTCACAGGTTGCCACTGGAGTCCTCTTCCACTCCTCCATGACGACATCACAGAGCTAGTGGATGTCAGAGACCTTGCGCTCCTCCACCTTCTGTTTGAGGATGCCCCACAGATGCTCAATAGGGTTTAGGTCTGGAGACATGCTTGACCAGTCCATATCCTTTACCCTCAGCTTCTATAGCAAGGCAGTGGTCGTCTTGGAGGTGTGTTTGGGGTCGTTATCAGGTTGGAATACTGCCCTGCGGCTCAGTTTCCCAAGGGAGGGGATCGTGCTCTGCTTCAGTATGTCACAGTACATGTTGGCATTTATGGTTCCCTTAATTAACTGTAGCTCCCCAGTGTCGGCAGCACTCATGCAGCCCCAGACAATGATACTCCCACCACCATGCTTGACTGTAGGCAAGACACACTTGTCTTTGCACTCCTCATCTGGTTGCCCCCACACACGCTTGACACCATCTGAACCAAATAAGTTTATCTTGGTCTCATCAGACCACAGGACATGGTTCCAGTAATCCATGTCTTTAGTTTGCTTGTCTTCAGCAAACTATTTGCAGGTCAAAAAAATGTCGATGTTTGGAAAGTAGGTATGACGCGTTTCAACCCGTAAATCTAAGGGTCTTCTTCAGATGATTCAGCCTGCTGAAATAAAAAGAGTACATTGCAGGCATATATATCACAGTTGTCTCAGTGTAAAATGACAGAGAGAAGGTAATAAAAACCATAGTGTGTAAACACAATATGCAAATGCAAACTCTGGTGCATGGTCAAAAAGGTAAAAAAAAATGCATTTATTATTTTTTGTTAAGAGTCTGTAAAGAATTTCACCAGCGTATTTTGGGTGTAGTGCCATGGTCCCAAAAGATATAATTAGAAAGACAGAGCACACCGGCTCCTAGTGCAACACAGTTTATTAAATAAAGATAAAAAGTAGCAAAGTATCACAAAGCATTCACATTTAAATCATGTAAACAAGCGCGTCTGTGTTAGGCTCTAGTGGCTCTCCCGTGTTCAAGGTTCCAGGCTGGATGCAGGGCAGGCTGACAGTCTGTGTTGCTAATGTATGCCCACTCACAGCGAGGATCCTAAGAGAGCAGGAAAACTGGACCTCAAACAGAGTCAGCTGGTAGATGATGCAAAAAGTTGCTATGATAACGCGTTTCAGAGGCCAAGGTCCTGAAGACTGTCTGCTGTATAGCTGTCTGCATCTACCTCTGTTAGGAAGACTTTAACTACTAGAGCACGCAACAGCACCCTTGTAGTTGATTAAGAGGTACAAGCCGACAGACAGACACAAAGGCTATCAGTACTAGTAGTTTTCACATTCACAGAACACTGTGAATGTGAAGACACGGCCGGGTGGCTACAGGCACCCTAGTGGCTAATTAGCTGCAAGATTGCTTTTACAGATGGCATAGGGGGGTCCTCCCTCCCCGCTGCCTTCCGCCTTCCTGTGCTCTCCCGTCCCACCAGAGCCACCAGCTGACCATAGAAATGACCGAGGACTGGTCTAGGGTCTAAGAAACCAGACGAAGTATTTTGTCACTTCCAGTTTTGCCAGGATGTAAACAAGCCATTATCGGCCTGTAAAAGCATTTGATCAAACTGATCTGATGTTCATCCCTTGTGATAGCAATTAAGTTGATCAAATGCAAATACTGCATGACATAAATAAATTACAACACCCCCAATTTTATTCTCTAGGGCATTTGCTTAAAAAAAAGATCCTTCTGGTGAAAAACAATGCATACATAAATATATGTATAAGCTCACTCATTATAGGCATGCTAGGCATATATAGCATAAAAGCATATATAGCATAAAAGATATACAAAAATAATGTAATAATTACATAGAAATAGTGGTGGTGCTCTCTCAGGAAATAAAAAGTTCCTTGAATGCTTGTATATGGAAGGCTGTTAATCTTGGAATGAATAGAGTAGAATGTTCAATCCTCAATATACTAGGTCAACCACTTCATCGACAGAAGCACTACAATTATAGATCTTTCAGATCACACTCAAAAAGGCTCATCAAAAGCATCATATATTATTGGAAAGATAGAACAATCCTCAAAGGAGAACACATGGAACCATTCATGAGACCTTTTGGCAAAATCTTCCAAGCAAAATTGGTTGCATCCATAGACTGGAACCAGGACGTTTAGGGTGATGTAGCCAATCTGTAAACACTAGACATGTGCAATTCGTTTAGTTACGAATTCATTTTTTGTTAAAATTCTTTATATTCGTCAATTCGTAAGCATACGAATGAATGAATTGTTTACTAAAAATTAGAACGAAAAGAACGAATATGGAAAACAACGTAAATACAAAATAATTAAATTAGAAACAACGAAAATATGAAAGAATGAAAATCCGAAAAATAAAAACAGAAACAACGAAAATACCGAACAAAGATTCAAAATAACGAAAATCAAAATGAACGAAAAATCGAAATTATGAATATTCGGAAAACGGAAATCAAAATAACGAAAATTCTGCTGATCGAGAATTCGAAAGAACTAATTTGTTAGTTCTGATTCTGAAAAATATTCCATCCAGAGTCCAGATAGGGTGTGGTTGGGTCGGAGGCACTGTCTTGGTGGATTTTTGAGTTAAGTTCTGACGTGAGAGAGAAATTCTTTGTTTCTTAAACATATAAATAGTATACACATTATGTAAAATTATGAATTATGCTCCGATTACGAATCTACGAAAACAATGTTACGAAAGTACGAATAAATGTGGCAGTCAATCTCACGAAAGTAGGAATGTAATTAAATCTATGAAAATACGAATTTTGAATCAACGAAAATTAGACTCGCAGAAATACGAATCATTCCAAATCAATGAAAATATAGCTCTGATGAAAATACGAACGCGTCCAAATATGAAATATAACGAAAATACGAATTTAGAATCAACGAAAATTATACTGACGGAAATACGAATCAACAAAAAAATAACTCTTGCGAAAATAGTCCGAATACAAAAACCCACGTCTTACGAAATTATGAATCGTTACGAATCAACAGAAACAAACAGAAACAAAACTAAACTAAACAAATTTTCCTGTTGTGCACATGTCTAGTAAACACTGTATAGATGTTGTCCAAAAGTCTTTCTACAGGAACCACCAAAACCCCATGTATATGGTTTACAGATTATCCTTAGGTCTCCGAGTGGATTTACCCTGTAATCTAGAGATGGGCCGAACACCTCCCAGTTCGGTTTGTGCTAGAACCTACGAACTTCACAAGTTAAGAACCGAATAACGAACCCCATTGAAGTCTACGGGAACCGAACTGGAAAAATTAAAAGTGCCCATTTTGCTTATATGCAAGTAATTGGGCAAAAAATGATTAAGGGGTCTGGGTACTGCCCTGGGGGACATGTATCAATGAAAAAAATATTTGAATTTTTTTTTTTTTAAATGAGCAGTGATTTACTGATGCTTAAAGTATAACCATAGGGAATGAAAAATAACAATAAAAATGAATGAATTCCTTTAAATATAGTGCCTGGGGGATCCCCCTAGTCTGCCTGTAAAGTGGCACATCTGCACCGTGTATAGAACCTGCTGCAGCGATAATGACATTTATAAAGCAAATACATATTTTTTTTTCCCTGCAAGCTTTCTTTATATTGTAAACAACAGCTTGGGGAGCCAGTCTGTATGATGAGGCCACAATTTAGTGCACTCGGAAAAAGATTAGAGATTTTTTGGATAAATGCTGGTGTCTATTTTGCAAACTTTGGCTAGAAGTAACGTGTGGAATGATCAGGCTTTGGGTGTCGGTGGTGCCTTCAAACTGTAACCTTATAGAGTTACTCTTGATGAAAGCAAGCATTGGCTTTGCTGTCAAAAATTTAAATGATATGCACATGTCAAATAGGTGTGGAAAAATTGGTCTTTGGGTGTTAAACCTATACCAAAAACTTTATTCCAGAGGAAATCAACACCCACAAATCTAGGCAGCCTAGACAGTCTTTCAGAGATTCAAGATCCAGAAAGCACTTAATCAGAGACATCAGCATCAGGGTCTTGATAACTGATGCTAATCCAGGACTGATTCATTTTGATAAATGTCAGCTGGTTCACGGAGTCTGTGGACAGACACGCTCTCTTATCTGTCACAAAAGCTCCAGCAGCACTGAATGCCCATTCGAAAAGTATGCTGGATGCAGGGCAGACCAGTAACTCAATTGCATACTGGGCAAGTTCTGGCCAGTGGTCTATTCTCAGGGCCCAGTAACACAGTGAATCGTCAACTGGAAAGCTCTTCATGTCTGTTTTCACCCCTAGATAATCTTCCATCATATGATGAAGGCGATGTGGAAGATTTCAGCCCTAAGCACCGAGGACTAAAAAAAAATGCTGAAATGCATAACTGAGGCGACACCCTCTTCACCACCATTCCACTCCTGACCAACAGAAGCCTCAAAACTAAGTTTTACACGTGACTATAATCTATCAGAGTCTGGCAAGACCTTACATAAATGCCTCTTTAAGGTGTCCTCAAGAGATTTCATCTTATGCTCCCTCTGTGAGAATAGGATGAGTTCCGAGACTCTCCCCTTGCAGCAGTGGTCAAAGAGGGTTGCCAACCAATAGTGATCCTTCTCCTTTATGCAACGTATTCTCAGGTCCTTTCTCAGTCTTTAAAGAATAAGGGAGCCCATGCACCGCAAGTTTTTGGAGGCATGAGAAGCAGACTCCTCGTGGGGTGGAGGAACTTGACTTGCCTGCACAGATCCCTTGCTGCAACCCAATAGAATACCTTTGGAATAAATTAGAGTGGAGACTGTGAACCAGGCCTTCTTGTCCACATCAGTGCGTGACCTCACAAATGCGCTTCTGGAAAAATGATCAAATATTCCCATAAACACAATCCTAAACCTTGTGGACAGTCTTCCCAAAAGAGTTGAAGCTGTTATAGCTTCAAAGGGTATGCTAACTCAATATTAAAACCTACAGACTAAGACTGGGATGCCATTAAAGTTAATTTGTGTGTAAAGGCAGGTGTCCCAATACTTTTGGTAATATAATCTCTATATATACATGTAGCACTAACCCCCGAAGGAGCTGCTGGTTTTATTTGGGCTTACAGTTACCTCACCTGCTTGCTTCTCCGTTTTGGGGATCCCGTGGAAAGTGGCCCAAAGAATGTTGAAACTGACACTGAATCCTCTTTTGGGTTATTTATTTAGAAAAAAAGACAAAGTCTCTTAATAAAGGGTAGAGGGTTAGGGGTGAGTTCAGGTACTTAAATTGCAGGGTGAAGGTATTAGAAGAATCCAGAGGATAAAACTGTTCCACAAACTGGATCCAGCAACCCCCGGATAGGCCTCTCCCTCTTTCAATTGGCTAGAGTAGAAAATGATTCATAACTCATACATTGTTACCTCTCATGCTAACTACAAGATACAACTCAACAGCAGCATGAAGAAATAATCTTGATTGAGTACAGAAAAAGTAAAGGAAGCTCAAGTTGGCTACAGCAAAGCTGCAAAATCAACGATGAATGTAACTATGGACACGCCATTATTTTCCCACTGCAATGTTACGTGACCAATACTTGGCTATTTGAAAACGAAAGGCCTTTTCAGTGTGACTTTGGTGTGTTTTTAGTGATCATAGGGATATACAAGTGTTATAACTGTGAATAATAAACATAATAAATAATTGCGCTACCAATAATCTAAACGTGAGATGTAGCAGCCAACATCAACAATGATTGGAATTGTGAAAGTGAAATAAAAATTAAAAAGAAGAGAACTGCCCAGAGAACTCCTTCAGGAGGGAATAATCCCTAAAAGTGAAAGTTTGTTGAATCAAATCATTATTATTATTATACAGGATTTATATAGCGCCAACAGTTTGCGCAGCGCTTAACAAAATAAAGGCAGACATTACAATTACATAACAATTTGGTACAAGAGGAATCAGAGGGCCCTGCTCGCTAGAGCTTACAATCTAAAAAGAAAGGGTAAATTGATACAAGAGGTAATAGCTGTGGGGGATGAGTTGATGGAAAAAGTAAAACAGTGTTAGAGGCAGGATAGGCTTCTTTAAAGAGAAAGGTTTTCAGGGATCGTCTAAAGATGGATAGATTAGGGGACAGTGGGACAGATTGGGGTAGAGAGTTCCAAAGGATGGGAGAAACTCTGGAGAAATCCTGGAGGCGAGCATGGGAGGAGGTGACAAGGGAGCTAGAGAGCAGGAGGTCTTGAGAGGACCGAAGAGAGCGGCTTGGTTGGTATTTTGGTACTAGGTTAGTGATGTAGCTGGGGGCAGAGTTATGGATGGCTTTGTAAACTATTGTTAGTACTTTGAATTTTATTCGTTGTGTGAGTGGAAGCCAGTGGAGGGATTGGCAGAGAGGGGTGGAGGACGCAGAATGGTTGGTAAGGTGGATAAGTCTTGCAGCAGCATTCATTATGGACTGAAGGGGGGATAGTCTATGTAAAGGTAATCCAATGAGGAGGGAGTTGCAGTAGTCGAGGCGAGAGATAACCAGGGAGTGAGTTAGAAGCTTGGTGGTGTCATTCGTTAAAAAGGGGCGTATTCTGGAAATGTTGCGGAGGCTAAGGCGGCATGATTTGGACAGGGATTGTATGTGGGTCCAAAAGGACAGTTCAGAGTCTAGGATTACCCCTAGCACCCTGGCATGTGGGGACGGACTGATAGATGTGCCATTGATCTTGACTGAGAAGTCAGGGGAAGGGGCACGTGGGGGAGGAAATATTAAGAGCTCAGTTTTAGACAGATTAAGTTTGAGAAAGTGGTTTGACTTTCAGACTGATATGTCTGCTAGTAAATCAGTGATGCGTGAGGAGATTGATGGGGTGAGTTGAGGGGCAGAGAGATAGATCTGGGTGTCATCAGCATATAAATGGTAGTGGAAGCCATGTGAGGCTATCAGCTGACCCAGGGAGGATGTGTAGATTGAGAATAGTAGAGGTCCATGGACAGAACCTTGGGGGACCCCAACAGTAAGAGGAGTTGGAGAGGAGGAAGTGGAGTTGTAAGTGACACTGAAGGTGCGATGAGATAGGTAAGATTTGAACCAACGGAGAGCACAGCCATGGAGACCAAGCAAATTTAGTTTTTTGAGGAGGAGGGGGTGGTCAACTGTATCAAAGGCAGCAGAAAGGTCTAAGAGTAAGAGTACGGAATAATGACCATTGGTTTTGGCTGTTAGTAAGTCATTTGTGAGTTTTAGGAGGGCAGTTTCTGTGGAGTGCTGTGGGCGAAATCCAGACTGAAGGGGATCCAGAAGGTTATTCTCAATGAGGTGGTCGCTCAGTCGGCTGTAGACTAAACATTCAAGGAGTTTGGAGGCAAAAGGGAGTAGAGAGATGGGTCTTAGATTGTTAAGATTGGTTGGGTCTAGTGAGGCCTTTTTTGGTATGGGAGTGACTAGTGCGTGTTTTAGAGGGTTGGGGAAGATGCCAGTAGAGAGGGAGAGGTTGAAGATATGAGTTAAAGACTGTAGGATAGAGTCAGATGGTGACCGTAGTATTTGAGAAGGAACAGGGTCCAGGGGGCAGGAGGTTAGGTGGGCATTAGAAAAAAATTTAGTGACTTCCTCTATAGTAGCTGGATTAAAAGAGGAAAGTATTGATTGTGCAGGAGGACAAGGTAAAGTGAGGGAGATATGTGTAGAGTAGAGAACTCAAGACGAATTGTCTCAATCTTGTTTTTGAAGTGATTAGCAATCTCCTGGGCAGTGAGTAAGTTAGTGGGTGGAGGTAATGGAGGACGAAGTAGAGAAGTAAATGTAGAAAAGAGTTGACGGGGACTGCGTGAGAGGGTGTTAATGAGAGTGGTAAAGTAGGTCTGTTTGGCAGTGCGCAGGCAGGAATGGTATTTTTGGAGGGCAGATTTATATTGGCTGAAATCTTGCTGTGACTTAGTCTTACGCCACAGACGCTCAAGAGCACGGCTCTGCTTTTTGAGGCTTCTGGTGTTGTCTGTCTGCCAGGGTTGTAGCGGCCGGGGCCTGATTCTGTGTGTAGTGAGGGGGGCCAAGGTATCCAGGGTGGATGACAATGAACTGTTGTATACAGAAGTGGCCAAGTTGGGGCAGGACAAGGATGAGATTTTGTCGTAGAGACAATCTGTAGCAGAAAAAAGAAGAGAAGGGTTAAGATGGCGAAGGTTTCTACGGGTAATAGTTTGGTAGTTGGAAGGCAAGGAGGAGGCAGACAAGGAGAGAGTGAAACTAATAAGGTGGTGATCAGAGAGGAAAAGGAATATTGGAGAGGTTGTGCGGAGTGCACAGGTAGGAGAATATGAGATCAAGGCAGTTGCCAACAGAGTGAGTAGAAGCGCTCGTCCATTGTTTTAGGTCAAAAGAGGAGGTTAGGCTCAGCAGCTTCGAAGTTGCGGGAGTGTTAAGATTAACAGGGATGTTGAAGTCACCAAGAATGATTGTTGGAATTTCAGAAGAGAGAAAGTAGGGTAGCCAGGCAGAGAAGTCGTCAAGGAAGTTTGATACGGGTCCAGGGGGCCGATAGATCACAGCAATTCTCAGTGAAACTGGAGAAAAATGACGAATACAGTGAGCTTCAAATGAGGAGAGGGACAGAGAGGGCGGTGGATGAAGAACCTGAAAAGTGCTTTGAGGGGATAGGAGGATTCCAACACCACCTCCTTTCCGTCCACTAGGCCTGGGGGAGTGAGTCCACAGAAGGCCACCGTAGGAGAGAGCAGCAGGAGAAGGAAGGTCAGATTCTTGAATCCAGGTCTCAGTAATTGCAAGTAGGTTCAGGGAGTTTGTGATAAATAGGTCATGGACAGTGGTGAGTTTGTTACAAACAGAGCGGGCATTCCAAAGGGCACAAGAGAAGGGGAGGCTGGTTCTAGGCAGAAGAGGAATAGAAATGAGATTGTGTGGATTGTGACTGGAATGAGAGGATGAGGGTTGCTGAGTATGTTGGCCGAAGGTAAAGGATGGCGGTCCAGGATTTGGGGAAATATCTCCCGAAATCAGGAGAAGCATTAGGGTGAGAGAGATGATATGGGATTGCGACTTGTGTAGTGGGACACGTCCCAGTGTCCTGCAGGTTTTATTGGCATTTGGGTTCAGAGTTAGCAGGATCTGATATGTGCAGTAATAAGGTGATGACAGGAGTGAGGGTGATATATATAAGCTGTGGGGTGGAGAAGATGGGTGAAGGAGAGAGAATTTAAGGAGAGAGGATGCAACTGTGAGAAGGAAAAGTAGGAAGTGCATGACAGAGTGGAAAGATTTGAGATGAAGCCTGGATGGGAGATGAGGAATCAGGTCACCTGTAGTCTGTGTAATGTTCTGCTGAAGTCTGTTCTGCTTTTTCGCTTTGTGCAGTCGCTGAAGTGCTGAGCCGAAGTGCAATACTTAATCCAATATGAATACTTTATCCAAGATGATAGTTGCCAATGCAATCCCTGCCTGTGCACACCCCTGGCTGTGCTTCCCCTAAGTAGGGCCTTAATTTATACTCAGTTTGGGTGGGGGTATTGCCAATTAATTAGACAGGATTGCATAGGAGAAACACTTGGCTAACAGAATGAACTTCTCACACTGAGGGCTGGCTGACTACAAGACACAGCAAGAGAGCAGAGAGGTCACAGTCATAAAGATAGGAAAAGCTCATAATTTAGGTATAGACACCAAGAAAGAAAAACAAACATCACAGTGCTATGGGCAGAGGTAAAGAATTTGAATGCAGCATAGATCACCAAAAGCACATACACAGAATTAACAATTCTAGATGGAGTTGCAGCAGTATAAGCATACCAGTGTTAAAAGGGATAAACAGTTTTCAGTTTAGTATTCATAATAATAATAAAGTGAAAACCACATAAAACCTTATAATGACATATCATAGCCCCAAACAAGGAAAAGGGATGCCAATGCACAGGAACCCCCCCCCCCACCCCAGCCCCTTTGGGTCTTGTATGGATATTAAGGGGGACCCCGCACCCAAAATAAAACCCTATACCTACAACCCTATATACTCTGAACAGCAGTATACAGGCGGTGCAAACAAGACAGGGACATTTTTAAGTGTAACTCCATCCAAAAAAAATCTATTTTTAAGCTTTTTGGAGAACATAGGGAAGGGTTATCATCCCTGTAACATTTGTTTTGCTGTCTGTGCACCTGTTCAGAACATTTCACCTCACTTTCCGTCCCAATGAAAAATGTTTTTGGAAAAGTGGGGTTTTTATTCAAACAAGGATTGGTGATAAATAGAGTTGAGTGGACACCTGGATATTCGGGTTCGGCGGGTTTGGCCGAACTTCGGAAAAAAGTCCGGGTTCGGGCCCGAACTTGACCCGAACTCCGAACCCCATTTAAGTCAATGGGGACCCGAACTTTTGAAGACTAAAATGGCTGTAAAAAAGCCATGGAAAGGGCTAGAGGGCTGCAAATGGCATCAAAATGTTGTTAAGAGCATGGCAAGTGATCTGCAAACAAATGTGGATAGGGAAATAACATAAAAAAATAAGAAATAAAAATAAAATGCTGGAGGCCCCCTTCTCAGCAGAAGAGGTACAGGAAGTCATTAAGAACCTCAGAAACTCAACAGCAGGATGCCGCACATATGGTGGGAATACCCCAGAATATGCACTTTCTGGGAAAAATTCTTCAATTTAATGGATAAGATAGTGGACAAAATACTTTGAAATAAAAAAAATAAAAAAATTATAATCTTGACCTAGGAGGACAAGGTCCATATGGAGTAGGAGGTTGAGGTGGCGGTGGATGTGGCGGTGTAGGTGGAAGCGGCGGTGCAGGAGGACGAGGTAGCCAACACTGGTTCAAAAATACAACAATGGCTGGGTAAGGCTAGTGGTGAATGATGTGTCGAATTCTGTCCCCCGTCGCATAGTGTCCGCCCTGTACTGCACTTGCTCAGTACGTAGGACAAGGGGATTTTGAAACATTCCGAGGACGATGCGCGGTGACTCCAGGTTCAAGCCACATGATCCGAGGTTGAAGCCTAGCCAAGCGAGCCCGTGAGGGGCCCTGTTACTATGTGCTACCGTATGTCTACTTGGATGGTGGGGCTTGCACAGTGGTTGTGGGGCTTGCACAGTGGTTGCAGAGCATTGCAGTGGTGGCAGAGCATTGCACAGTGGTGGCAGAGCATTGCACAGTGGTGGCAGAGTATTGCACAGTGGTGGCAGAGCATTGCACAGTGGTGGCAGAGCATTGCACAGTGGTGGCAGAGTATTGCACAGTGGTGGCAGAGTATTGCATAGTGGTGGCAGAGCATTGCACAGTGGTGGCAGAGCATTGCACAGTGGTGGCAGAGCATTGCACAGTGGTGGCAGAGTATTGCACAGCGGTGGCAGAGTATTGCACAGCGGTGGCAGAGCATTGCACAGTGGTGGCAGAGCATTGCACAGTGGTGGCAGAGTATTGCACAGTGGTGGCAGTGTATTGACCAGCGCTGTGGGCACTACACATCCTGCCCACAGCGCTGGTCCTGTCTCTCCCCTCTCCGCTTCTCCCTTCTCTGTACCGATCGGTACAGAGAGGGGAGGGAGGAACCGGCGTCATGACGTGACGCCGGTTTGTGTACATGTGATCGCTCCGTCATTTGACGGAGTGATCACGTGGTAAAGGGCCGCTATCAGCGGCTGTTTACTGTGATCCGTGATGCGCCGGGTCCTAGGGACCCAGCGGTCGCGGATGTTCCCGAGTGCGCGCCCCAGGGGGCGCGCGGGAGCAAGTTTCTGGGAGGACGTCCGTAGGATGTCCACTTAGAACAAGCCGACCGCGCTGTAGACGTCTTTCGACTATAGCGTGGTCGGCATGTGGTTAATAACTACCACATTATAACATTCTATCCCAGCCGTCACAGTCTATGACCTTGTGTCAATGACTGGAGTTGGAGATGTCAATGTAAAATTGCATAATATTGCAGCAATGTTTTTTAATTGTCTTGTATATTACATGTGAATTGTTACTAATAACAAAAAACTGTTTTGCTTTTACTATTGGTGCCTATAAAGTCCATATTTTCATTTCAAAGATATATATTTAAGGGGGAGTGGGCTACCCCCAGGCATACCTGCTCTCAATCTATCCATTATTATATATGTGCTCCTACTATAGAGGCTCTCAGGTAAGTAATTTAAAGTGGTTGTAAACCCTCCCTAGTGACTTTTACCTATAGCCTAGAATAAGGCTTACCTATAGGTAGTGGAAATATCTCCTAAACGTGCGCCGTTTAGGAGATATTTACCTTGTAGTGCACCGATGATGTAATCGGCGCATTCGTTGTGAAAAAACGGACCTCCGTGACGTTTCTTCCCCCAGCGTTTGCCGTTACTGATGGCTCCCGCGCTTATGCCTGCACAGGGGACAGCGATGGCTTTGTTTGCAGATAAGTGTCACATAATGGGCTAGTATGCTATGCATACTAGCCCATTATGCTTTTAATTTGCAGGCTTTACAGGGAGCAAAAGAAGAAGTAAAACCCATCAGGGTTTACTTCCTCTTTAAGTGGAGTACTCAGTATAAATGCATAGAGGGGCTGAGATGGAGAAGGGAGACCTGTATATAGTGTAACAGTTCAGAAACCAGAGCTCTAGTCATGTTTGTAAGCGACTACTGGCTTTTTTTTTGGCTTTCATATATTGTTTCCTTTGTATGAGAAAACTTATATATTCACTGTTTTAATATCTGTAATGCTTTTCCTTTTAATAAAATCTATTGAAAAAAAAATAAAAAATAACGCCAAAAAAATGGATGTTGGCTCCAACTTGTCTTGCATACACACGGTCACACAAATGTTGTTGGAAATTCTAAATGTCAAGAATGCGGTGACGTACAACACGTACGACGAGCCGAGAAAAATGAAGTTCAATAGCCAGTGCGGCTCTTCTGCTTGATTCCAAGCATGCGTGGAACTTTGTGCGTCAGAATTGTGTACACAGGCTCGGCATTTCCGACAACAAGTTTTGTTGTCGGAAAATTTGAGAACCAGCTCTCAAACATTTGTTGTCGGAAATTCAGACAGCAAATGTTCTATGGAGCATACACACGGTCGGATTTTCCAACAAGCTCACATCGAACATTTGTTGTCTGAAATTCTGACCGTGTGTACATGGCATATGTGTAAGCCTGTTGGATCAAAGATTCTGGATAGCCTTTATGTTTGAGTTTATTGGTGAGTAGATTACTTTGTTCTGTATAGTCTGTGATATTTGTACAATTGCACCTGAGTTGGCAGAATTGTCCTTTAGGAATATTATTTTTCCAATTGCGGTAGTGGCAACTCTTGTAGGCCTTGTAGTAGATTTTTTATGGTGTTTGGAGAAGTGACGAAGTATGCTATATTTCATTTTTATTCATGCTTTTTTCCAGAATTAAAATTAACATTATTTTTCCTTTGTACTTTTTTCCTCTCCCCCCTCTCCTTGTTTTTCAACATTTACTGCAGTTCTTTTATTCCCCAACAGCCCATCTAAGGGCTTAATCACCCCATTACATATTCATTATAATATAACACATCATTAGATCATCCATCAAATCTATCCCATTATTAATTTTATCCAACCTATACATTATTATTAACACATGTAACATATTCTATCCTTTAAATATATATATATATTTTTTTTTAAGTCTTAAGCTTAAAAAAAGTCTTAAGCTTATTTGTTTTTTGATGTGATATATGTACAATTTGCAAATACATTCCTCAATTTTTTATACATTTAATACATTTTTTTAATACATTTAATCGGGAAGGGGGATGATATTAAGAAATAGATAGGGGTTTGAAAACAAGATAAGAAATATATATATATATATATATATATATATATATATATATATAATTGGCTAGTGTGCATGCTCCAAAATGTCATTGGCCAGTAACGTCATCACGCCCAACGCCGCGTTCCAGCCCTCACCATCGACAATCAGCCGAATCCAAGCCTCGTTTCCACCTCTCTGGCTGCAGAGATCCTGCCGGCCAGGATAGCCCTCCTCCAGGCTAAGGTGACTGTGCGAACGCTGTTGCGCAGGAACGGACCCCACAGCAGTGTGGACGGACATGTGCCTTACTTCCCTAACTTCTATGTAAGTGGATAATAGACACGTGCGATTAGTTTTGTACGAATCGAAAATTCATACGAATTTCCGTAAATTCGTACATTCGGGAGGATCCGAAATACGAATTGCTGAGCTTCTGAATTTTGGACGAAATACGTAATTTCATTTAAAAATCTCGGATCCAAATTCCTAACGAACATTCGTAATTGTTACGAGAAGTTAATGAACCTAAAAGTTAATTAAAAGGGATGGTGGGAGCCCCTCATAATGATAAATTCATAATTGTTACGAAAAGTATTTTCGTATGAAATTTCGGACACAAATTACAAAATACGAATTAATTCTAATACGAAACGGAGCGAAACTAATTTATTGACAGCGCACATGTCTAGTGGACAATGCACCTATATTATATTAAAATGTTATGCTGCGTACACACGGTCGGAATTCTCGTCGGAAAAAGCTCTGATGGTTTTCCCGTCGAAAAAACGTTCGACTGCACTATAAAAGGGAAGTTTAATGCTTCTGATCATGCGTCAAATTGTTTCCGTGCATGCGTTGGAATTTTGCGTGTCGGAATTGCATACACACGATCGGAAAATCCGATAGAAAGGTTTTCCGTCTGAAAAATTAAGAACAGGTTCTCAATCCAAAGTCCGTCAGGAAATTCCGACAGATAAAGACCGATGGGCATACACACGGTCGGAAAATCCGATGAAAAGCTCCCTTTGGACTGTTTCCATCAGAAATTCCGACCTTGTGTACGCGGCATTACAGTTCTAACTTAGAGGCACCTGTTTCTCTTTTCTTTGAATGTTTTTACCGAAACTCCACTGTAGTTTCACTTTATGTTGAAATGATTTTACATTTCACAAAGTATTTCAATATAATTTATTTCAACGTAGACTTAGGTCACATATTGACCAATCAATTAATGCGACCAATTCATTTTAAAATGGCTGTTAGTATACATTAGAGCACTAAAAATCAAGCATTTTTTTTTTTTTTTGCATTCTGATGCACTGCAGTGTGTCCACATTACTGGCGTGTCGTGATTTAGCCTACAGATTTCTGTTTATGAAATTCTTACCTCATTGCTGCAGTGGTTCTGCTAGATCTGTGATTCCATTCACATGTGCTGCTGACTTCTCTGTTCCTGTATTGGCATCACCTGCTCTACTGTGGATTGATATCCTTTTCTCTTCTATCACTTCCTGGGTTGCCTTCCAGTCTGCTTCCCCATATATAGACCTGCTCAGTGCAGCTGGGTTGCCTGAGCAACTTCCTAGTTCTCTGAGCTCCTGCTTGCCTAGTGTTTTGTGTAATCATTGTCTGACTTCTTGTGTACCGACTCCAGCTTCGTCTTCTGTTTGTGCTTGTCTGTCACCCACCCTGACCTTAGCTTGTTTCCTGGATCCTCTTCTGTCTCCTGCCATCTGTACTCTGCATACGAAACTGGTCTCCGTATTGTCAGCTGGGCATACCTGGGGGCCGCAACCTGGTTCCAGCTTGCTGCAAGTCCATTCCCACCACCAGGGCCACTGGTGAAGAAGCAGGCTGGTGTTTAGGCTCTGTAACCTGGGGAGCCCCGGGTTGGCATTCTACAAGGGCTCACTACCACTTAAACCTGACATTGCTACTGTAATAAAGTGTTGTGTGTTGTGGTACTATTCAAAATGACACAGCACGTCGTTCAGCTTTGGCCTATGATGAAGATGTCCAAATCTCTTTCAAATCAAAAATATATATTAAATGAGTCAAACCACCCACATATGGGCTACTGTAGCAGCAGATGATGAAAAATGTAGATGATTAAAGCCCAAGGTAAATTGATGTGTCCCCTGGTCCTGCAGCATTACATCACATCTCCAAAAAATACTGCAGGACCAGGAACATAGAGTGACCAGAGGGCGAGCCAGAGGGTGGACTTGGTGCATCATCAGGAGATAGCTGCCTTAAATGCAAAGAGGTAGTCAGTTGAAGAGGACAAAGATGGTGGTGCAGGACCTGAGCTATATCACCCAAACAGTGGATCACAACAGAACAATGCTGGATTCACTGTGCAGGTGAGTATGCATTTCAAAGATTACCTCGCAGTTCGGTTAAGTTGTGTTGCCTGAGCAACTTCCTAGTTCTCTGAGATCCTTTTTTCCTAGTGTTTTGTATATTCAGCGTCTGACTTCCTGTGTACCGACTCAAGCTTTGTCTTCTGTTTGTGCTTGGCTGCCACCAACCCTGACCTCGGCTTGTTTCGTGGGTACCCTTCTGTCTCCTGCCATCTGTGCTCTGCATATGCGACTGGTCTCTGTATTTTCAGCTGGGCATACCTGGGGATCGCGACCTGGATAAAGCTTGCTGTAAGTTCATCCCTGCCTTCAGGGGCCATAGTAAAGAAGCAGGCTGGGGCTTAGGCTCTATGTCTTGGGGAACCCTGGGTTGGATTTCTACAAGGGCTCACTACCACTGAAACCTGAAATATCTACTGTAATAAAGTGTTGTGTGTTGTGGTACTATTCAAAATTACACAGCAGGTCGTTCAGCTTTGACCTGTGATGAAGATGTCCAAATCTCTTTCAGATCAAAAATTTGTATTAAATGAGTCAAACCACCCATATATGGGCTCCTATAGCAGCAGATAATGAAAAATGTAGATGATTAAAGCCCAAGGTAAATTGATGTGTCCCTGGTCCTGCAGCATTACATCACATCTCCAAAAGAGGCTGCAGGACCAGGAACATAGAGTGACCAGAGGGCGAGCCAGAGGGTGGACTTGGTGCATCATCAGGAGATAGCTGCTTGAAATGGAAAAAGGAAGCCAGTTGAATAGGAACAAGATGGCGGTGCAGGACCTGGGCTATGTCACCTGAACAGTGGAGCACAATAGGACATTGCTGTGCAGGTGAGTATGTATTTCAAAGATTCCTCTGCAATTTAGGTAAGTGGGGAAAAAAAACACTTGGATAGGTTAAGTTCTGCTCTAAATATACTAAAGCTTACAGCAGTGTCTTTATATGAACTTTAAACTCAGCCAGCACTTTTTGTAGAGCGCTCTTGATTTCATGGTTTCTCAAGCTGTATATGATTGGATTCATCAATGGAGACACCACAGTGTACAAGAGGGATCTATATTTATTTGTGCTTGTTGACCTATCACGGACCACATACACAATGATTATTGTTCCATAATAAGCACAAACCATGGACAAATGGGTACCACAAGTGGAGAAGGCTTTTCTTCGCCCAACGGTGGAAGATATCCTCAGAATAGTGACTACGATGCAGATGTATGTAATAATAATAACAGAAAACGGAAAAACAAATGTGAAGAGGGAAATAATAAAGTCATGAAGCATAAACGCAGAAGTGTCTGAGGTGGACAATTCAACTACTGGGCTGAAATCACAGAAAAAGTGGTCTATAGAATTCTGTCCACAGTAATTCATTTGAAATAACTCAATCACTTCACTTGATAATAAAATAATAACTAAGACCCACAAGCCAATGATCAGTGGAGAAATTACATGTGAGTTCATAAGGGATGAATACCGTAATGGGTTGCAGATGGCCAAATACCGATCGTAGGACATGACAGCAATAAGAAAACTTTGCAAACAACCGAAAATAGCAAAGCAGTAAAGCTGAATAATGCAGCCAACCAGTGATATTTCTCCTTCATCTTTGACAATAATGTCCAGTGTCATGGGCACCACACTGGTGGTCATTAGGACATCAGTTGTAGCCAAGTGCTTGAGAAAGAGGTACATTGGAATTTTAAGTTGATCAACAGTTGACACTAAAATAATTATTAAAGTATTTCCAGTAAATATCAGCATATATGTTAGTAGAAAAAAGATAAAAAATTGAATTTTAAATGTATAAAGACCTCGAAATCCAAGTAGTTTTACGTATGTGATCTGAGTCTGGTTAATCTCACACATTTTTTTTTTTCTTGAAATTATATTCAACCCCCTGTGTAATGAGTTTATTTCCTAAAAAAATTGCATGCAGAAAAAAAAAGAAAAATAACAATAATTAAAATTAAATAAAGAAATCAAATAAATTGAAAAAGTTTTTTGTAACCTTTTTTGTCCCCAGAGGTCATTGATATCTTGATTCCCAGGCCAAGCTAAGCAGCATCAGTATGCATAGTTTATATATACCGTAATGTAACTTGTATATCTAAATTATTTTTATTTTTTAAAGGCAATATAAGCATTTTGTTTGGTCACTGACAACAGTTTTACCAGACAGGAAGTGAGAAAAAAATCTTGCGTGGGACCCTTGGATGTCATAACGCCACCTGGTCATTCTATGGCTCCCCTAGGGACAGGAATTAGGGATATAACATAATGCCAATATAAGGTATTACATAGCATTAGGGGCATGTGAGTTTTTAATGATTTGCTTTTAACTTTTATCTGACAAAGATTTCTTTACAAAAGGACATTCATGGTAGTAGAACACTGAGAGTAATATGCAATTCAATATTCATTAAAAGTTAATAAAACCCATAATATGTACAGTAGTTTTTGCACAGCATTAGATCCATTCCAACAAAGTGTACATAAAAACAGGAACATCAAGAACCATGGGAGCTTGACCTTAAAGTGATTGTAAACCTTTGTTTTTTTTGTTTTTTAAATAACAAACACATCATACTTACCTCCACTGTGCAGTTAGTTTTGCACAGTGTGGCTCCAAACCTCGTCTTCTGGGGTCCCCCGGTGGCGCTCAAGGCTCCTCCACGCATTGGTAAACCCCCTGGGCGAAGTGCTCTCCTGGGGGGGTTATCTTGCGGGCGTGCCCCCGAGTCCCCCATTTGCGTGCATTGACACAGAATGCCGGACTCAGCCCCCAACACCCATGTCATTGGATTTGATTAACAGCAGCGGGAGCCAATGGTTGCGCTGCTATCAATCTATCCAATCAAGAGCTGAGAACCCTGGGCAGAGAGGTAGAGCACATCTCCGCCGAGGGAGACAGAGACAAATGGGCTCAGGTGAGTAAAATGGGGGCTGGGGGGGCCGGTCAGTGTCAGAAGTTTTTTTCCCCAAACCCAAGGGTTTACAACCCCTTTAACCACTTCCCTTCTCAACCCTGTACACCCCATATGGACCACAGCATTTTTTATTTTCTGCTATAGACCTGTTTATTTGACAATAGCTCTGTCCATGGGAGTCCGCAGAACTTTTTTCAGGGGGGGGGCATTATTTTAAGGTCACTCATGCTCCCTCAACTGTCATTATCACGGTCGGAGACTGCAGACATAGTACAGATACACCCAGATACATTACAACCCCATATAACAGATTACACACAGATACAATACACCCCCATACACCCAGATACATTACACCCCCATACACACAGATACATTACACCCCCCATACACACAGATACATTACACCCCCATACACCCAGATACATTACACCTCGATACACACAGATACATTACACCCCCATGCACCCAGATACATAACACCGCGATACACATAGATACATTACACCCCATACACACAGATACATTACACCCCTGAAACCCCCCCCCCCCAATCAATTTCTATATTGCAAGCTTCAGATGACATTGGAGAGAATTAAATGGATTACTAACCCCAGAAAAGGCAGATGGAAGGCTCCAACAACAGCTGCACATGCCAAGCAGCTCAGATGAGGCTGGGGCCCCATGCAGTGGGTGTTCTTGGGGCCCCTATCTAGAAGGTAGTGCTGGGCCTCTCACATATGTCCAGGCAGAGCGCACACAGCCGGCAGTCTGAGCCGAGGAGGAGAGGAGGGGAGATAAATCATCAGTAATCTGGCCGGGCTGAGCATTAGCAGACGCGGTCCAGGCAGCAGGTGAAGTGTAACAGGCAAGCTGCGGGAGAGCAGCTCAGGGGCTGCAAAGACCATCACTCCCTGACACTCCATGTTGTTTATGTGACTCATGGCCCTGGGACATGCAGCACGGTGCTCCAGACTGATTGTGCGCACTTGCCTATAGGTAGCGCCAGCCCTGCCGGGGGGGGGTACTGGACCCCCCTTGCCCCTTCCTGTAGACGCCCATAGCTCTGTCATTACTTAAGTAATACATACTGTATATTGTTTTTTAGGGACAAACAAGGTTTTCTTTGTGTAATAATGCATCAGTGGTGTCATTGGAAGGAAAATGTCTCTGTGCTGGTGGTGTCACCGACTTTTTCAGCACATTTTTTATGCTGAAAAAGCCCCCCTCGGCTTATACTCGTGTGAGGGTCTCCCGCTGTGCCATGGAGTCTTAACTGATCGGCGGACATCCACTGTAACAAAGCCCCACCTCATCCTCGTCCCTGATAGACAGAACACTGATACAAAGCTGGGAAACGGAATCAGTGTTTCGTCTATCACGGATGAGGAGGAGGCAGGGATTTGTTACACTGGATGGCGGCCGAACAGTTAAGACTGCATGACACAGCGGGAGACACTCACTGTTTTATTTATCAAAGGTACAGGTGGGCACAGTGAGGCTGCAAATGGGCACAGTGAGGCTGCAGATGGGCACAGTGAGGCTGCAGATGGGCACAATGGGACTGCAGATGGGCATTGTTTACCCAGTAGTTGCTGCATTTCCCACCCTAGGCTTATACTCGAGTCAATACTAAAGTCAAACCCTAGTTTTCTTGTGGTAAAATTAGTGCCTCTGCTTATATTTGGGTCGGCTTATACTCAAGCATATACGGTATATAAACAAAAAAAGACCAACAATTGTGAATAAAAACTATATTTTCTAATTACTGTGGTGTATCTGGATTTTGCAAAAGTATTTGACACAGTTCACAATAAACGTTAACTGTACAACGTAAGGTCCGTTGGCATGGACCACATGGTGAGTATATGGATTGAAAACTGCCTACAAGGGCGAGTTCAGAGGGTGTTGATAAATGGGGAGTACTCGGAATGTTCAGGGGTGGGTAGTGGGGTCCCCCAGGGTTCTGTGCTGGGACCAATCCTATTTAATTTGTTAATAAACGACCTGGAGGATGGGGTAAATAATCTCTGTATTTGCGGATGATACTAAGCTAAGCAGGTCAATAACTTCTCCGCAGGATGTGGAAAACTTGCAAGAAGATCTGAACAAATTAATGGGGTGGGCAACTACATGGCAAATGAGGTTTAATGTGGAAAAATGTAAAATAATGCATTTGGGTGGCAAAAATCTGAATGCAATCTATACACTGGGGGAGAACCTCTGGGGGAATCTAGGATGGAAAAGGGCCTGGGGGTCCTAGTAGATGATAGGCTTAGCAATGCTAAGCTTCTGCTAACAAAGCAAACAGAATATTGGCATGCATTAAAAAGGGGATTAATTCCAGAGATAAAGCAATAATTCTCCTGCTCTACAAGACTCTACTCCGGCAGCTACTGGAGTATGTCGTCCAGTTCTGGGCACCAGTCCTCAGCAAGGATGTACTGGACCTGGAGAGAGTACAGAGAAGGACAACAAAACTAATAAAGGGTCTGGAGGACATTAGTTATGAGGAAAGGTTACGAGCACTGAACTTATCCTCTCTGGAGAAGAGACGTTTGAGAGGGCATATGATTTCAATATACAAATACCGTACGGGTGACCCCATAATAGGGATAAAACTTTTCAGCGACAGGGAATTTAACCACTTCAGCCCCGGACCAATTGGCAGCCAAAGGACCAGGCCCCTTTTTGCGATTCGGCACTGCGTCGCTTTAACTGACAATTGCGCGGGTCGTGCGACGTGGCTCCCAAACAAAATTGGCGTCCTTTTTTTCCCACAAATAGAGCTTTCTTTTGGTGGTATTTGATCGCCCCTGCGGTTTTTATTTTTTGCGCTATGAACAAAAATAGATTTTTACTTTTTGCTATAATAAATATCCCCAAGTTTATCCTCAGTTTAGGCCGATACGTATTCTTCTACATATTTTTGGTAAAAAAAATATCAATTAGCGATTATTGATTGGTTTGTGCAAAAGTTATAGCGTTTACAAAATAGGGGATAGTTTTATAGCATTTTTATTAATATATTTTTTTTTACTAGTAATGGCGGCGATCAGCGATTTTTATTGTGACTGCGACATTATGGCGGACACATCAGACATTTTTGACACATTTTTGGGACCATTGTCATTTATACAGCAATCAATGCTATTTAAATGCATTGATTCCTGTATAAATGACAGTTGTAGTGAAAGAGTTAACCACTAGGGGGAGGGGAGGGGTTATGGGCTGTGACGTGTGTGTGTTTTTTTACATTAGGGGTGGGGCTGACGTATGATGTCATTGATCGGCTTTCCCGATGACCAGGAACAGCCAATCAATGACAGGCAGAGTAGGAAGCGCGGGGAGAGGTTTGTTTACACATACCTCTCCCCGTTCTTCAGCTCCGTAACCCGATCGCGGGACACCAGCGGCGCTCTGGTCCGCTTGTCCCGCGGCCGGGGTCACGGAGCTCCCGACCGGGTCGCGAGCGCACCACTGGCGGCGCGCGCGCGACCCACGGGCAGGCATTTAAAGGGCCACATACAGGTACGTGATTTTGTCTGCCCGTTCCATTCTGCTCATGTATATATGCAGTGGGCGGTCGGGAAGCGGTTAATAAGACACTTTAGAAGAAAAGAGGTTTAAACTATGTAGAGGGTTCTTTACTCCAATGCCGCGTACACACGATCAGAATTTCGGCCAGCAAAAGACCGATGAGAGCTTTTCATCGGAAAATGCGACGGTGTGTAGGCTCCAACGGACTTTTGCTGGTGGAATTTCAGCCAGCAAAATATTGAGAGCATTTTTCCGACAGAAAAAGTTTCTATCGGAAATTCCATTTGTGTGTGTGCATTTCCGTAGCGCAAAATTCCTACGCTCAGAAGCATTAAACTTCCTTTTTATAGTGCCGTCATATGTGTTGTACGTCGCTGCGTTATTGACCGTCAGAATTTGGTGTGACCGCGTGAATGCAAGACAGTTTGAGCTGAATTCCGTCGGAATTCTGTTGAAAAAACCTTCGTAAATTCATACATTCGTAAATTTGTACATTTGCACATTCGTAAATTCGTACATTCGTAAAGATGTACATTTGCACATTCGTAGATTGTATATTCGCACATTCATAAATTCGTATATTCGCACATTCGTAAATTCGTACATTTGCAAATTCGTACATTCATAAATTCGGAAATTCAGAAATCTGAATTTATAATTAACTAATAATAACTTAACTATTACTAACTATTAAATTATAGGTATTGTAATTTACTTTTTAAATTTGGCTGTTAGTGAACGTAACAAATACAAATTTATCTTAAGTTACAAATTATCCGAAATAACGAATGCCGTATACAAACAAATGGAACGTAATGCATTAATAATAATAAATAACAATAATAATAATAAAAACTTTTATTATTATTATTATTTTTTCTTAATTTGTTCCGTTCCATTTTGTTTAGATGCGGCTTTCGTTATTTCAGATAATTCGTAACTTCAGATAAGTTTTCAGATAAGTTTGTGTTCACTAACAGCCAAATTTGAAAGGAAATACAATACCTATAATTTAACAGTTAGTCACTACAGATTTTCGTATATTTCCAAATTTTCTAATGTTCTAATTTACGAATGTACGAATATACAAATTTTCTAATTTACGAATGTTACGAATGAACGAATTTACGCATATACAACACTTACAAATGTTCTAATGTACGATTTTACGAATATACAAATGTACAAATGTACGAATTTACGAATTTATGAATTTACGAATTTACGAATGTGGACGAATTTACGAATGTACGAATAAACTAATTTAATAATTGCGATCATAACGAATGACCCCAAAAACAGAAAAAAAACCGAATGAAACGAAAACGAAAATGAACAAATTTTTTGGCATTGCACATGTCTACTAAGAACTTCCTTTAGAAGACAACAGCACTGCAAAACACTTTTTTAAATATCTTTTTGTCTATCAATTACATACAAAATAAAATTATTTTTGCAAAACTATATTGCTAAATGAATATTGCTGAATGAAATCTTAGTTTATTCCCAAAAAACTTGTATGGGTTACTTATTATGTAATGACAATGTTACTGCAGAATCAAGAGGCACATAGCAAAAATGTAAAAACGTCTAAATATTTAAACTTAAGAAAAGAGTGATGAAGATGTGTCTGTGAAGCATACCTTAGCTGTTGATACTGACCCTCCAACCTATAATTACACTACAAACACAGTATATCCATATAGATATCACAGCAGATCTGTAAGAATGATTGCCAGTTCAGGTTGTGTTGCAATTGACCTAAAAAACTAATTCCAATAAATTCAGAGTTTTCTCAGATGAATCATTGGTGAGAAGGGGTATTTGGTCTTCTCAGACGAAGTCAGATTTTTTCCATGTAATGAGGGGATTTTATAATGCGAAGAGCGGAGTGGAAAACTCCACTGGGGTTTAATTAATTTCATGCCAATTATCAGCTACCTGGTAGCTGAGGTTCTATTTTTAAGACTAATTAATGTGATATACTGTAACTGCATGCACAAGCTATATCTATTTATAATGATTACCGTATATACTCGAGTATAAGCCGAGTTTTTCAGCACATTTTTTTGTGCTGAAAGTGCCCCCCTCGGCTTATACTCGAGTCAAGCACTATATGGGGTTCCTAGCACTAAGTGGCCCCGAGATACAGGGCCCCAAAGTCGGTTCGGAAAATGTCATTCTCTGCTGCAGAAAAGTGCCTGACATTTTCTGACCCGAATTTGGGGCCCCATATCTCGGGGACACTTGGAGCTAGGAACCCCAAATTTGGCATTCAACCCCAGTTGAAATAGCACTACAACATATCCAAAGATGGGGTTCTTAGCACTAAGTGACCCCGAGATACAGGGCCCCAAATCGGTCAACTGTGTCCATCTGCATGGGCACAGTAAGGCTGCAAATGGGCATCGTTGACCCTCTTTTCCACTTAGGGTAGCTGCGCATTTCTCACCCTAGGCTTATACTCGAGTCAATACGTTTTCCCAGTTGTTTGTGGTAAAATTAGGTGCCTCGGCTTATATTCGGGTCGGCCTATACTCGAGTATATACGGTATTATCCAAATCTGATTTATCATTGACCCCCCTCCAGCATATGGGCGCTGGCCCTATACAAGTTTGAAATGCTGATACCGTTACATGAGTTTCCTGATCATGGTGATCACTGTGATTGGCTGTCACAGTAATGACCAAGGTCATAGTGCTGGAAGTGCTGACTGAGCATGTTCCCATTACAAACAAGGGACATATACATTAGTGTGTCAGCTCAGTTAAGGCTACTGCTGTGCCACCACATACAGTATATGGAGACATAAAAAGTGTCATGCTATAACAGCGAATCAATCCTAAATATCATTCAATTAATACATACAATATCTCACAAAAGTGAGTACACCCCTCACATTTTTGTAAAGATTTTATTATATCTTTTCATATGACAACACTGAAGAAATTACACTTTTGCTACAATGTAAAGTAGCTTGTATAACAGTACACCCCTAAGTGAAAATGTCCAAATTGAGCCCAAAGTGTCGATATTTTGTGTGGCCGCCATTACTTTCCAGCACTTCCTTAACCCTCTTGGGCATGGAGTTCACCAGAGCTTCACAGGTTGCCACTGGAGTCCTCTTCCACTCCTCCATGAAGACATCAAAGAGCTGATAGATGTTAGAGACCTTGCGCTCCTCCACCTTCCATTTGAGGATGCCCCACAGATGCTCAATAGGGTTTAGGTCTGGAGACATGCTTTGCCAGTCCATCACCTTTACCCTCAGCTTCTTTAGCAAGGCATTGGTCATCTTGGAGGTGTGTTTGGGGTTGTTATCATGTTGGAAAGACATTGTGCTGCCTGGGACCAAGAATGAAATGCTGCCCCCCCCCCCCCAAAAAAAAAAATCAAGCTCACCAAAAGGCCCCCACATCCATTATTTGATATCATGATAACTAAAGGGGACCTGCCATGGCTCTATACATGTATATTATTACATTATTATATAAAATAAAATAGTTCACCTCACCATAATGCAGAATCAGTGCAAGTGCGAGAGTGTCACTTGCCAACGTCACCTGCCTTCAGATGCGGATTGTCACTTGCTGCGTCACCTACCACCAGATGCGGATTGTCATTTGCCACAACGTCACCTGCCACACATTATAGATTGTCACTTGCCATGACGACGCCACCTGCCACAAATTGAGGATTGTCACTTGCCACAATGTCACCTGCCACACCTTGCGGATTGTCACTTGCCACAACGTCACCTGCCACAAATTGAGGATTGTCACTTGCCACGATGTCACCTGCCACACCTTGCGGATTGTCACTTGCCACAACGTCACCTGCCACACATTGCGGATTGTCACTTGCCACGATGTCACCTGCCACACATTGCGGATTGTCTTTAGCCAGGACGTCACCTGCCACACATTGCAGATTGCCACTTGCCGCAACGCCACCTGCCACACATTGCGGATTGTCACCTGCCACAACGTCACCTGCCACACATTGCGGATTGTCACTTGCCACGATGTCACCTGCCACACATTGCGGATTGTCTTTAGCCAGGACGTCACCTGCCACACATTGCAGATTGCCACTTGCCGCAACGCCACCTGCCACACATTGCGGATTGTCACCTGCCACAACGTCACCTGCCACACATTGCGGATTGTCACTTGCCACGACGCCACCTGCCACACATTGTGGATTGTCACCTGCCATGACATCACCTGCCACATGTTGCGGATTGTCACCTGCCACACATAGTGGATTGCCACTTGCTGTGTCCCAGAGTAAACAATACAAAGATCAGTCAGATTCCATCCAGCTTGAGTCCCTTATAAAACAAATCTTATTGAGAGAAACCACTTGAAGTTGTACTACCAACCTAACCCACTTTGTTTTTCAGATAGGCAGAGGCTGCTCAGGCTCAGCTCACACTGTCACCGGCACAGCCGCACAGGCAGCTCTCTTCAGACCCTTCCTTCCCTCACGCTGGAGATGGAAGATGGAAGAGGTGGGCGGAGCAATTGATTGGTGCGGAGGCTGAGCGCTCTGAATGCTGGGGCGGCCGCATCCTCTGACGTCACTGGTTGCTAGGCACCAGGCGGCAGGCTATTCTAGCAACCAGTGCAGGAGGCAGCGCATAGTGCACCGCCGACCAGCATCGGCTCTGCTCTGCTCCTGCTTACTGATCCAGGATACCGGGCAGCTACTACGCAGTCTGAGTAGTCTACTCCTGACAACTTCTTGCTGGCCAGGCTACCGCCCCTCTTAAATTCCACCTGGAATCATGGTCCCTTCGGGTCCCATGGTAGGGCCGGCCCTGCCTGCAGCCCAGTCTCCAAAAGGAGGGGATCATGCTCTGCTTCAGTATGTCACAGTATATGTTGGCATTCATGGTTCCCTCAATGAACTGTAGCTCCCCAGTGCCGGCAGCACTCATGTAGCCCCAGACCATGATACTCCCACCACCCTGCTTGACTGTAAGCAAGACAAACTTGTCTTTGTACTCCTCATCTGATTGCTGCCACACACTCTTGACACCATCTGAACCAAATAAGTTTATCTTGGTCTCATCAGACCACAGGACATGGTTCCAGTAATCCATGTCCTTAATCTGCTTGTCTTCAGCAAACTGTTTGCGGGCTTTCTTGAGCATCATCTTTAGAAGAGGCTTCCTTCTAGGACGACATCCATGCAGACCAATTTGATGCAGTGTGCGGCGTATGGTCTGAGCACTGACAGACTGACCCCCCACCCCTTCAACCTCTGCAGCAATGCTGGCAGCACTCATACGTCTATTTCCCAAAAACAACCTCTGGATATGACGCTGAGCACGTGCACTCAACTTCTTTGGTCCACCATGGCGAGGCCTGTTCTGAGTGGAACCTGTCCAGTTAAACCCCTGTATGGTCTTGGCCACCGTGCTGCAGCTCAGTTTCAGGGTCTTGGCAATCTTCTTATAGCCTAGGCCATCTTTATGTAGAGCAACAATTATTTTTTTCAGATCCTCAGAGTTCTTAGCCATGAGGTGCCATGTTGAACTTCCAGTGACCAGTATGAGAGAGTGAGAGTGATAACACCAAATTTAACACCCCTGCTCCCTATTCACACCTGAGACCTTGTAACACTAACGAGTCACATGACACCGGGGAGGGAAAATGGCTAATTGGGCCCAATTTGGACATTTTCACTTAGGGGTGTACTCACTTTTGTTGTCAGCGGTTTAGACATTTATGGCTGTGTGTTGAGTTATTTTGATATTACAAAAATGTAAGGGGTGTACTCACTTTTGTGAGATACTGTACATATACTGTAAATCCAGATATTAATAAATCCTAATACCATATAAAAATAAAGTGCTATTGTTCTCAAATATTCCATAACATTCTGTGTAAAAACATGCTTAATGGTGACAGTCCATAATGAACAATGTATTTACGGAATCCATGTAAGATAAGTATAAAGTTAAGATCCTTGTGTAAAAGTGCTGCAAACTTAATAGTGGGTACTTACACTCCCGTGCTCCGGCCTTTGTGATTGCCCTCTCCTCCAAGCGTGTGACCGCACAATTAAGTTTCGTCTATACACGCTGATGAACCACCCCTGGGATCTATAGGTAAGGCTGCTCAGGTGTCTTAGTGGTGTCCTTGTAGTAACAGAGAAATAAACAAACTAGATACTGTAATACTGTTTAAAATCTTATAATTAGAGATCTGGATCTCTAATTATAGTGGTGGGGAAGGTGACGTTGATGATGACATGTCTAGGGACGTCACGTGGGTGCCCACAAGAGAGGAAGAGGAGGGGAGTTCAGAGGGAGAGATGGACCAGCAGATAGGGAGGAGAAGCAGGCAGAACTTACATTGCACAGGAGGGACAAACCAGACTGCTGATGTATCAGGAGCGAGCCATCAACCATGTACGGTCACATCTGGCGCTCCCAGGACGCCGGCACATGGCTCCGCAGTGTGGGCTTTTTTTAACGTGTCCGCTGCTGACAATAGTGTTGCCATCTGCAGCCTTTGCAGTCAATGCATAAGTCGCAGTAAGACCAACACTCACCTAGGGACGACCGCCTTAAGAAGGCACATGAGCTGCCATCACTGAGCTCAGTGGGAGCAACGCCGTCAGAACCCACAAAGCCACACTCCAGGCTCTCACCATCCAGCCTCTTTTTCTTCTCCTCTCTCCTCAGAATTGTCCTCCACTCCACCTTCCATCATGCCCTCATCACGTTTTTCTGGAAAAAGGCAGGCTTCCATGGGCCAAATGTTCGAGCGTGAAAAATGATGACGCCGGATAACTCTCTTGCCCAACGGTTGACCGCTGGCTTGTCAGAACTGATAGTCCACCAACTACTGCCATATAAACTGGTGGAGGCAATTTCGAAAATTTGTGGCCATTGGAACACCAAAATGGAAGGTCCCAGGAAGGAAGTATTTCTCACAGAAGGGCATCCCAGAGCTATATGGCCATGTTCAGCGGCAAGTGAATGTATCTCTGGCACACAGTGTCGGTGCCAAGATACATCTGACCACAGACAGGTGGTCTAGCAAACACGGGCAGGGAAAGTTTATAACTTTTACTGCCCACTGGGTGAACCTTCTGACGGCCGTCAAGCATGTAACCCATGGCACCCGTGTAGATTTGGTTTTACCGCCACGGATTGCATGCAGGCCTGCCTCTTCTTCTCCTCCTCCTACTTCATCCTCCCTCTCCTCCTCGGCTGACTCCTCCTTTTCCGCTGCTACTGTCTCTTCCGCTGCGCCGCCCAAGATCCCCAGAACCTATTAGACATGCCAGGTATGACGTTGCCATGCTGTGCTGCGTCTGTTGTGCCTGGAAGAGCCACACTGGCCCTGCACTCCTTTCAGCTTTGCGTTCACAGGCAGATCAGTGGCCAACACCGCTCAATTTCACAGTTGGTAAAGTGGTGTGTGCGACAACGGTGCCAATCTGCTGAGCGCGTTGAAACAGGGAAAAATTCATGGCACACGTCTTAAACTTGGTCGTGCAGCGATTCGTTGTCAAATACCCTGGGGTCCAGGACATCTTCCGGCAGGCAAGGAACATCTCGGCCCATTTCATAAGTTCTTACATGGCCATGGCTTGCCTTGCTGACATTCAGCGGCGACACAATCTGCCGGTCAGACGTCTTATTTGTGATTGCCCGACGAGATGGAACACAACCTTGTATATGCTTGATAGGCTGCTCCAGCAGAAATGTGCAGTTCACGACTACCTGTACGAACTCTGCGGCAGAACAGGTTCTGGGGAGCTTGTTTTTTTTTCACCGTGCCAGTGGCTGCTCATGCGCGACGCATGCAGACTTCTGCAGCCATTTGATAAGATCACCAAACTGGTCAGTCGCAGCCATGGCGCCATCAGTGACATCGTACCTTATGCCTTCTTTATGGAGCGTTCATTGTGTCGTGTCATTGATCAAGCCGTCGAGGAGCAGGAGCAGAAAGATGAGGAAGTCACAATGCTGGATGAATTCCCAGGGGGGGCTACTCTATCTGAGACAAGTCAACAACAGGAGTCTGAAGAGGAGTCAGAGGAGGATGGTGCCGGGGCGGATGAGGAGGAGCAAGAAGAGCATGCTTTAAACCTTTCTGGGATCCCTGTTGTTGTCTGTGGATGGGGGGAGGAGAACGAGGAGGACGACATTATCCTGGATGATGAGCAGGAGCCAGGCCACCACACCGCTTCCAGTTTAGTGCAAATGGGGGCCTTCATGCTCCAGTGTTTTAAGAGGGACCCCCGTATAAAAAGCATAAAGGTCAAGGACCAGTACTGGGTGGCAACGTACTTAGACCCCCGGTACAAACAAAAAATGGCAGAAATGTTATGACCATCACAGAGGGCTGTCAGAATGGAGCACTTCCAGGCCTTGCTTAGAGAAATGCTGCATTCTGCTTTTGTGTGCGCTGGCAGAGGAATTTCCACTCCCAGAGAAAGAGTTGCGGGTACCAATCCAACAGCGCCTGCAAGAAGAGGGCGGTTTAAAGATGTGTTGGTCACTTCTGATATGAGATCATTTTTTCAGCCGACCCGTCAACAGGTGTCATCCGGATCCAGCATCAGGGAACGCCTAGACCGACAGGTGTCCGACTACATCGGGTTAACGGCCGATGTGGATGCTCTGAGAAGTGATGAACCCCTGGACTACTGGGTGGGCAGGCTTGACCTCTGGCCAGAGCTTGCACAATTTGCAATGGAACTGTTGGCTTGCCCCTCGTCCAGTGTCCTGTCCGAAAGGACGTTCAGCGCAGCAGGGGGGATCGTGACCGATAAGCGCACTCGCCTTGCTCACGACAGTGTTGACTACCTCACATATAAAAAAATGAATGAGGCATGGATCTCGGAGGAGTTCAACACATGTGACCAGTAGACCATGTATATGCATAACTGTATAAATGATTTATATAATCTAGCACACAGACCTTTTTTCTACCTTTGGCTCACTTGTAGAAAAAAAGCACACCGTACTATATGCCCGTACCTTCCTGTTTAAAGAGGTAGAGCGGTGTCAGTGCTGGTGTCAGTGCTCTCTATCTTGGTGCTGGTGTCAATGCTCTCTATCTCGGTGCTGGTGTACCACCGCAGTGGAGCCCTGCATAGGTGGGGGTAAGGGCCAGTCAGAGGGAGGGGTCAGGGGCTCAAGCACAGGTTGGCACACTGGGAGACTGGCACAGGACTGCGTTGCCCTGACTGTGGCACTGATCATCTCCTGCACCCCCCTTATAGCCTGGCCTGACTTTGCCTCTCCTCCATGGCCTTCATGCGCTCCTGATTTGACAAAATTTCACAGATAAAAAAAGAATGCTTGTCGTTGTCGATCCCAGATTCACTTAATACTTCTGGTATGTCAGTGTCCATGTTGCGGGACTATGTGTGCACAGCTAGTAAGTATTTTGTGGCTGCAAATATGACCTGGAGGTTTTTAATGTTCGCCTGCCATTAAAATGAATTTGGGCACGTTTGCGGATCGCGTTCGCAAAACGTCCCTCCCGTCAGAGGTTCGTCCATCACTACCCATCATGTCACATTATTATTATGTCAGATTTAAATGCAGACAACTGTAGCGGTGTGTTGCCTCTAGTTACTAACATCCACGCATATTCACCTTGCTGCCAGACATCCATACGTCCCACTTGTAGACAATGAAAAGTCTTTTGCTTTGTTTTGTTGTTTTATTCAGGGAACTGAAATTGGTTGGGGGAAAAGGGGTATGGGATGCCCATAGAACAAATTAGTATTTGCAATGATATAGCAGATCCAGCTTTACATTGGCAAATGTCACTGGTGGTTATGCTTTACATTTCCTGGAATAAGACAAAAAAAATGGTGGACTCTAATCTTGACAGCGCTACTTCAGATCATACTCCTCCTCTGCATTCTCCCTGCAGACTTCTACCTCCAGGACACTCCTCCTGCACCACACTTTCCTGTCACAGCATTAGACATCCTGTCCCACCATCTTGAGCTGACTAGGCCTCACTCTGAATAAGTCCTAGGCGTAGTTTCACTTGATGATTCTTAATAGGCCAGGGGCCTTGATGGCCTTGAACATTTAGTTGAAAAAGATATTTGATGAGGGACTACTCCTCATCCCAACAAGCCCGACTTGCAAATCTTGTGCCCTCAAGCTACAACGATTTGACACAAAACCCCACAGTCTCTCCTCTGGCTCTGCACCCAGCTCCTCTGACATGCCTCTTCTAGAACTCCACTGTGCCTCACTCACCGACTTCTGCCATGAGTCCTTCCTGATGGATTCTTCTGGACCGTGCAGACCGACTGCTTCTCCAGCTCCTGTTCCAGGACATATCTCCATGACCGTGGAAGGAGAGGCTCCCTCCCAGCTCCCAAGCTCCTCCGCCTGAGTCGCAGCACCCCGACCCAGATGGGGGCTGTTCCTCCTGCACGCAGCCTAGCACTCCATCCTTCAGTTTACCCAGCCGACAACAGACATCCCAACCTGCAAAAACGAATTTCATGGAGGTGGAAAACTCATTTAATTTTCAGGGAGGTGGCGCTTCGCGCCCACAACCCTTCCACAAGCCCCCCCCCCCCCCCCCCCGGGGGCAAAATATTTTTTTAATCCCTTTTTTAATATTTTTCCACAGTGCTTCTGAGAAAGGGGGTGGGTGGTATGTGGGAGTGGACAGTGTCAGTAGTTTTTTTATTTTTAATAATAGATTTTTTATATATATATCTGCTCTGAAATAAAGTAAAAAACATAACGAATAAACAAACAGTGTGTATGTGTGTGTATATATATATATATATATGTCATTTTTTTTGTCCTATGCTGTAAGCATGTGTTTTTCTTAGAAAAATGATGCCGGAGACTCAACAAAAGAAGAACGTTTGTTCTCTAGCGTTTGAGAATTCTCCCATTAAAATCAATGCAATTTGGTCTACCACAAAATGTCCGCCAGCCGGAGCCCTAATTACAAGGATAGATTGTTTAGTGTTGATGGGGATGCTAGGAGTGGAAGCTGTTTGCAGAGATGTCTGTGGGGACAGAGTCGGTCCTCACAGCTGCTCCCCGCAACGATCATTCCCGGGAGATTGGAAGGTGGAGATTGGAAGTGTGCCGCAGAAATGCAGGAGTCTCCCAAACCTTGCGGGAGTCTCCCTCACCTCGCGGGAGACTTGAGATGTCTGCAACAACTCCTCCCCAACAGGCTGACCATGAGTATATGTAGGAGGCCTGCCCCCTGCCAATCCTAGTTGGGGATTGATCAGGGCTCCTTAGATGTACTCCATGCCAATTCAACTCTCAGCCCTGCGCCTCTTCCAGAACATTCTCACTGAAAGCAGGGGAGGCTCCCAAAAGCTTAAGTACATGTCAGCCACACCCACTGCTACACTAACCACTCCCTACCCCAGATCAAAAACAAACAGGCCTAGCTTGCAGCATAGGCCTGCTTACATTTACCTGTACTGACAGAACCTAATACACTACATCTTTAGCACCTACCTATGGTAGAAGGTGCTACACAACAACACATATTTTTTACTTAATCAGCAAAAGGATAACTTTTAAAGGAACAGTCGCATATTAAATTACAAAACACAAGGGGGCTTTTTCATGACCCTTTCACCCTCGCCCCCTCTTGACCAGGCCCCTCCCTCTATTCTTTCTCTATCTCTCCTTCTTTTTTTTCTCTTACCCTCTCTCCCCCCCCACTTTTTTTTCATTCTATATCCTTTCTCTCCCCTTCTCTGCCCCATCCCTGCCCTTCTCCCTCTAGTCAACCCGCTAGTCTCAACCAAGGCTGCCAGCAGGACTGTCAGCCTTTCAGGTGCTTCTACCCATAAATAAAGTCAAATATCCTTGTTCTTCCCATTTGTACATCATTTCTTCACTAGCCTTTAGGCTTTTATCAGCCCCATCCCTCCTGTCTCTAGACTCCAGCTCAACTCAAATTTTATACGGTTTTGATTTGGTTTTGTCCTCCCTGAGGGCCTAGGGTTCCCTGGCCACAGAGATGCAATACCCGTCTTCTTTTTAAGCACTTTACGACCAGCGCGCGACGATGTACGTCCCTTTTTTGAAGAGGGATATCTCGGTAACGGCAGCAGCTGCTTCCACAACCGAGATATCCATCTCTTCAGACGCCGGTTGCGTTTATGATAATGGTGGTCTCCGCGGCAGATTCGCTGCAAGATCACCATTATCGGCGGCGGGAGCCCCCACCCCTTCAGCCGCTTTCCCGTGCCCTCCACCGCTTACCGGAGCCGTCGGTAGCGGCAGAGGCGTTCGGGTCCTTTTCTGTGCTGAGTATGGAGACAAGTGAGGGGAAGATGGCCCCCACCCATCTCTATACTATAGTAGGGCGGAAGCGACGTCAAAACGTCACTTCCGCCCATACCTCTTAAAGGAACATTTTTCTGTTGTCATTTTTTCAAATGACAATTTTTTTTTTCTTTTTTGCATTTAAGTCCAAATATGAGATCTGAGGTCTTTTTGACCCCCAGATCTCATATTTAAGAGGACCTGTCACGCTTTTTTTCTATTACAAGGGATGTTTACATTCCTTGTAATAGGAATAAAAGTGAACCAATTTTTTTAGAAAAAAAACAGTGAAAAAATAAATAAAACCAAGTAAAATAAATAAGAAAAAAATTATAATTTTTAAAGCGCCTATCCCGACGAGCTTGCGTGCAGAAGCGAACGCATACGTAAGTAGAGCCCGCATATGAAAACAGTGGTCAAACCACACATGTGAAGTATCGCCACAATCGGTAGAGCGAGAGCAATAATTCTAGCCCTAGACCTCCTCTGTAACGCAAAACATGCAACCTGTAGAATTTTTAAAACGTTGCATATGGTGATTTTTGAGGGTAAAAGTTTGACGCCATTCCACGAGCGGGCGCAATTTTGAAGCGTGACATGTCGGGTATCAATTTACTTGGCGTAACATTATTTTTCACGATATAAAAAAATTGGACTAACTTTACTGTTGTCTTATTTTTTTTATTTTTAAGTGACTTTTTTCCAAAAAAAGTGTGCTTGTAAGACCGCTGCGCAAATACGGTGTGAAAAAAAGTATTGAGTATTAAGACCGCCATTTTATTCTCTAGGGTGTTAGAAAAAAAACAATATATAATGTTTGGGGGTTCTAAGTAATTTTCTAGCAAAAAAACACTTTTTTAAACATGTAAACACCTAAAATCTCAAAACGAGGCTGGTCTTAAAGTGGTTAAAGTCTTTGCAATCCAATGGTTTCTATTTGCCTTCATGTTGATGTACTTTGTCCTTACAAATGGATTTTACTGTTGACTGTTGTTACAACACTTACAGTACCGTATATACTCGAGTATAAGCCGAGTTTTTCAGCACATTTTTTTTGTGCTGAAAATGCCCCCATCTGCTAATACTCAGTCAAGAGTAAGAGTAAGAGTAAGAGTCAAGCACTTTTCTGCAGCAGAGAATGACATTTTCCGACCCGAGTTTGCGGTCCCGTATCTCGGGGCCACTTGGTGCTAGGAACCCCAAACTTGTGAAAATAAGTGGAACTAGCACTGCAACATATCCAAATTTGGGGTTCCTGGCACCAAGTGGCCCCAGGATACAGGGCCCCAAAGTCGGTCAACTGTGTCCATCTGCAGCAATGTCATTTCGGGACCCTTTGGGCCCAGAGACCCCAAATTTTGGCTGCAGCTAGGGGCATCTAGGAACCCTTAACTACCAAGTTTGAAGTTCGGGGGACCTATGGCTGCAAATGGGCACAGTGAGGCATGCAAATGGGCATTGTTGACCCTCTTTTCCACTTACAATAGCTGCACATTTCTCACCCTAGGCTTATACTAGAGTCAATAAGTTTTCCCATTTTTTTGTGGTAAAATTAGGTGCCTCGGCTCATATTCGGGTCGGCTTATACTCGAGTATTTAGGGTATATACATTCCTTGCCTGCCTTTGGGCCCATGTTTTAACACCCCCATTTTCTAAAAAAAATTCTGGAAACGAATAAAAAAAAATAAGAATTGACCATTGCTATTTCATCAACGTCTTGCTAAAATTATAGCTGACACACGTGATGGGATGTTGTAAGATAATGTTATAGCTGTTAACAGAAGATCATTAGTTACATTTTGTATAACTGCTTATTTATTAGTGGTCAGTGATTTGAATCTAAAAGTTACTATAATTTATTTTTTACCTCTGTTGCAATCCTGAATAAGTAAAATAGAAAAAACACCCAGCAACAGATTTATATGAAACATACAATTTGGAATTTTATGAACAAGAACTATTGAAATACAGTTTCAGTGTACCTACAGCATTTTAATATTCCTAAACATTCTTTGAAGAGTTTTTCTAACTTCATGGTTCCTCAGACTATAGATGATTGGATTTACCATTGGTGTCACCACAATGTACAGAAAGGATCTAAATTTGTTTGCATTTGATGAGTTTTCATCTGGTGGTGCCATGTACACAGCCATCAAAGTTCCATAATATGAGCATACAGTGGCCAGGTGCGAGCTACATGTGGAAAAGGCTTTCCATCTTCCACTGGCTGAAGAGATGTTTACTATAGTGATGACAATTAACACATACGAAATTATAATAAAGGAAAATGGAACAAAAAGACCTAAAATTGACACAGAAAAATCAACTAATAGTAAAATCGTGTTGTCCGATGTAGACAGCTCTATCAATGGGCCTGAATCGCAGAAGAAGTGGTCAACTTTATTATCACCACAGAAATGTAGATGACACACCAAAATAATTTCACTTGACAAAAAGAAGACCAGCAAATAAGACCCAACAACCATATTCAGACAAATATGGGGCTTCATGATAGAATTATAACGCATTGGGTTACATATGGCTAGATATCGATCATAAGATATAAATACAATAAGAAAACATTGTACAAATCCAAAAATAGCGAAGCAATACATCTGGAAGATGCAAACACTGAAGGATATTGTAATTTCATTCTTTAGTGTAATATCTAACAGCATTGGGATTACGGTGGTGCTTATCATTAGGTCAGCTATTGACAAGTGTTTGAGGAAGTAGAACATTGGGATATTCAGATGGTCCTTAGTTGATATTAAAACAGTAATGAGAAGGTTCCCACTCAAAATCACCATATATGACAAAAGGAACAAAATAAAGAAAATAATTTTAAATTTATAGAGGCCTTGAAATCCAAGAAGCAAAAACTCAGTTACTTCAGTTTGGTTGTCTTCACACATGTCTTCAAGAGCCAACGCAAGTATACAGAAAATGATCTTCCTCCTGCTAGTAAGTTAAGGATGTTTTAGTAATGCAGTGTCTGCAAATAAACCAGATTTGTGTAAGTCTTACATAAAATAAATTAAAGTAAATATATTCTGACTCCCTTTGTTGGCATCTAATTGCAAAGAGCTGTCATCTCTCTGCTTCTAGATCAAATAATGTGATAGCCATGTTACCCTCTTGTTTGATTTGATGGGTTGCTACCTTCAGCTTTTATGTGCTTTGTTGTCCCCACAGAGTATAGCAGGGCATACTTCCTATATACCACGAAGAACATATTGGGCAGTCTGTCAGGGTTTAAGAAAGGTAAGGTGGACAATCTGGTATTCATGTATTGGAATTGGGGAAGATAAAGTAATGGTAGGAATTAAGTAGCTTTATCTCTTATATCTAGATCAAGGATATATCACTAAAACTTAAAGCCATAAGATAATTGCTATCCAAAGTAACTTTTGTATCAGAAAACCCTTGTATGCCTATGAGCTTTCTCTGACTTGTGCGGACACTATGGGATGGCTGTTGTAAGGAATGATAACTCACTGTCCAAGGATTATTCTTCACTTAAAGTGTAAGCTCAGCTATTTTTTTTCTCACTTGCTTCATTACTTAGTGGGGAGGGTTAGAACTCTTGTCAAGTTTTTATTTGGGGCTCCAGCAGATAGATTTACCCTCACTTTCTGTCCTCCTGACATTGATTTACCTAAGACAGGAAGTAAAGTGAACACTACAACAACACCAGCAAAAATAGTAGGAGAAGGCTGGAACGCCTGCAGTTCGCATACCGAGCACATCTAACAACCGGGGTTTGATCATTTTTTTAACACTCAACCCCCCCCCCCCCACCTTCAAAAAATAATTGGAAAAAGAAAGCACCATGTGCTATGCGCTGCGCCGAATTGTGGGTGTGACCAAATTGAGCTAACAGCCAGAGGGGCATAAAGAACTATGGTTGAATAAAACCTGAACCTTCTCACTTCTCATAAAATATGTTTTAATTACTATGCAACAAGTAAGAGTCTAACAGACATACACAAATGCAACAAGTAAGAGTCTAACAGACATACACAAACCTCAGCACATTTTTAAAAAAAAAATATCATTATTTTTTTTTGTTTTTTTGTTTTGTTTTTGTTTTTTGCACAAAGCCTATCTTCAGGAAAAACGTGAAGTGTAAGAATGAGCTTAAAGTTTGATCCGAAAACTATTTCGGACTGAACCTTGACTGTTTGGGCAGTAAGAACACCTTATCCATACAGAGAAATGAGGGACTGTCACTGATTTGAAACAAAGTCCCTCTTTCCTCCTCATTTCTCCCTCATTTTGGTCTGATCTATATACCATAGTTGTAAAAAAAATGCTCTTTTTTATCTTTCAAAAAGTGTTTCCCAGTGCTAAACCTTTCATCCAATTTCTAAATTGCTGCATTTGTTAATGTCAAAAGCCAAAATAAAAGAATAGTAGTGGTAAAAAAAGCACTTGTGGGTTTAACTAATAATTTTTTTATAATTCTCCTTTAAGGGGGTGGAGTGGCATGGGGTGTGTCCTATGCCTAACAGGTGTCCCTCGTTCCCATAACAAAAATTTGGGAGGTATCCAAGCATCATGTATAATAGCAGTATGACTACCACTATTATACATCAAAGATTTCCTCTTTCAATGTTTTTTTGGGGGAAACTAGTAGGTACAGACACTGCAGAGTCCTTAAGTAACAGTGACGCAACTTGCTGTACCTATTGGCATGGAGATGGGTTGACGTATCCATTGGGTTTTTTCTTTCAACGATTGCCGAGTGATGTTCATCTAAATTTTTGCCAGATTTAAACCTATGGCCTATGGCATTTAATTTTTGCTGCTACTTTCTCCATCTCTTGCCCCTGCCCATATGATTTGCCCCATCTATTTGTTGCAACTTGCCCTTCACCTTGCATTGTAGAAGGGCAGGTAGCCTTTGGTATTTTTGCTTAGGGACACGTGGTATATAGGCATATGAATTCTGTTTTTGTACCCAAGTTTGTTTGCCATTCCTACCCATGCTTGCTTCACCAGGGCAGACAGGACTTTACATGGAAAAGAAAAGTAAAAACTAAAAGAAAAATTAAAAATTGCATCTATAAATACTAAATAACAAAAAAAATAAATAAAATAAACCTACTTCATCAGTATGTAGAACTTCTGCATCTTACTTTAGGTCTGACTGACCTTCTTTTTTAATAAAGAGGAAGGAAGAGTTGGCAGCCTATGGCCTTAGAATTGTGCACTAATCCTTGCAGATGTCTGCCTTATCCCACTAGACATAAGATTTTTGCCCTCCATTTGCTGCTGCCTGCCCTTCCTCGTGTTCTTTAAGGCTGAGTTCACACTATATGTGGCCACGGGGCACAGCAGAGGGTCCGTGTGACCATTTTAGGTCCGAATTAAGTCTGAATTCTTGCCTGAATTCGGACCTGAAAAGGAGCTCTGCGGCTGCCCTGGAGATGTGTGAAGCTTCTCCATTGAGAGCCGGTCACACTCACCTATCATGCGAATTGGATGCGGGAAAACTCGCATCCAATGCACATTAGTGTGAACCCAGCCTAAAAGGGCAAGCAGCCTATGACCAACATTTTTGCCCCTGAAGCTATGACTCTAGTGCTGGTTATCTGGCCACTAGGGAGAAATATGCTGCATGTTGAACATCTACTGTATTGGTGACAGTATATCCCTCCATTTTTGCCTTGTATGGGTGAGAGAATTACCCCCCCCCCTTAAAACCTGCCCAAATTTTCTCCCCAGTGCCCTACTTTTTTTTTTTCATTGTAAAAAGCACACTTGCTTTGTTTGTATCTGCACAGTTTCGACTATTCAACCTGGAAACACTAAACTATTAGCTTGTTGGTGGTCAATTTTTGTAAAAAGGTGCTCAGAGACAATACACATTGTTTGTTAGTGTAATCCCTAATATTCCTGATCTTTGGGACTCTACAGCCCCTGCAGATGCAAAATTCATCCTTTGATATGAGGAATACTTCTTACCTGATCAGTGCTTCAGTTTTTATTTATTTTTTGTTTAATGTTTTTTTATTGAAGACAAATATAAGATAAGCAGATCAAGTACGGCCTTTTAGCGGTCGTGGCGCCGAACGCCATTTTTGGCTTTGCTTTGGCTACTGGGAGATCTTGGTCAGCTTGGACATGGCCCTGCTCATGTCAGCGTAAAAAATTGAAAGATTGTATATATCGCGCTAACACCGAAAAACTTTCAGGTAGCAGCCAGCACAGCACTAAACAAATGCAAATCAAACTGAAAATAAAAATATGTGCAGCGCTTAGGGATTTTGTACTGCTACAAAATCATGTGTATATAGAAAACAATATATAATAATGTGAATAACAACAACATTTAAAATAAAACTTGTACAGCTTCAAAAACAATGTGAAATAATGTGAATTACCACAAAACTTAGACACTATACAAGTCCATATGCTGTCTTGTAAGAGTTGTTATATTGGGAATTGAAAAGTCATAAAGGGATGGTGATAAAAAGAAGTACACTAGATCAGGGCTCATAATTTCAAGTCCTGAGCTACTAGCCAGGCCTCAAGGGTTACTCGCCACCAGTTGCCCCACCCGCCCCTAATTCCATCCCTAAACACGCCCTCATAAATTATCTCATGAAATGTCACTTAAATGTTGTATGCAGAATTAAGTTCTAAAAATAAATATTAACAACAACTGTGTCCACCATGCAGCCTACCTGTGTCCACCATGCAGCTTACCTGTGTCCACCATAAAGCCTACCTGTGTCCATCATGCAGCCTGCCTGTGTCCACCATGCAGCCTGCCTGTGTCCACCATGCAGCCTGCCTGTGTCCACCATGAAGCCTGCCTGTGTCCATCATGCAGCCTGCCTGTGTCCAACATGCAGCCTGCCTGTGTCCACCATGCAGCCTGCCTGTGTCCACCATGCAGCCTCCCTGTGTCCACCATGCAGCCTGCCTGTGTCCACCATGCAGCCTGCCTGTGTCCACCATGCAGCCTGCCTGTGTCCACCATGCAGCCTGCCTGTGTCCACCATGCAGCCTGCCTGTTTCCACCATGCAGTGTCCACCATGCAGCCTGCCTGTGTCCACCATGCAGCCTACCTGTGTCCACCATGCAGCCTACCTGTGTCCACCATGCAGTCTCCCTGTTTCCATCATGCAGCCTATCTGTGAACAGAGGAGAGGAAGAAGATTGCCGGCCGGATGATCAGAGCGCAGATGAATATCACTGGAAGAGCTTTCATTTCAATTGCTGAGTTCCCACCGCTCGGCGTCACATACAGTCCTGCCCCCTGGCCGGGGAACTTTGGACGGGTGATCTGTCTATAAAAGTCCTGGGACCAGGGGGCGGGGCTGTGTGTGACAGAGAGTGCGGGGAACACTCTGCTATTGAAGTGAAAGCCGCTAGTGATGTTCCTCGTGCTCTGATGATCCGGCCGCCTGCTCTCCTCTCTCTTCCCCTCCGCGAGTGCTGGGAGAAGGACTCCCATACAACCCGCCTTGCCAGCCCTCAAAATCCACTTGCAAAATGCGAGCAGGCGAGTGGAATTTTTGATGGCTGCACTAGATCGAGAGAAAGATAATGTATTCCTCGTGATATCAATGTTGGGTGAAAAAAACAATACCACCACCACCGGTTGTGTGAAGGCTTACTGCAGTGAAGGGACTCAAATGGGCATAATGAGTCAACAAGACTTGTGGTGACAACACCAATCCATGAGACATCTACGCCGATATTTCAGATCAGAGTGGAAGATGATCCCTCTGTCAACTAGGTGGCTCAGGGCTGCAGTCCACAGGTGTAAGCAGCGTGATTAGATGGGTCTTTCTCATGTAATCAAGCAGTGTGACCTCCAGCAGTGGGACCTCCAGCAGTGTGACCTGCAGCAGTGGGACCTCCAGCAGTGGGACCTCAAGCATTGGAACCTCCAGCAGTGGGACCTCCAGCAGTGGGACCGAGGTTGTAATCGCAAGTGGCGGGGGGTCACACTGCTTGATTTCATGAGAAAGACCCAGACCATCATCCTGGTTACACCTGTGGACTGCCGCCCTGAGTTTTCTTTCCTCTTGATCTAGTGTGCTTCTTTTTTATCACCATTCCTTTATGAACTTTTCAGTTCACGATATAACAACTCTTACCAGACAGCATATGGACGTATATAGTGTCTAAGTTTTGTGATCATTCACATTATTTCACATTGTTTTTGAAGCTGTACAAATTTTATTTTCAATTTTGTGGTTATTCACATTATTATATATTGTTTTCTATATACACATGATTTTGCCCACACTGGAAATGGCCATACTGTGCAGGAACTTCACAAAGTAAGAAAACAATGCTGCACAAATAGAAAACTGGGCATAGTTTACAGCATACCTTTGTTACATTGCACAAGGCATGAGTATTCTGAGGGTATTTTTATTTTAAAAGACATATTTTGTCCGGAACTCAGCTTTAAGTTTTCCTAGACTAGATTAAATCTTGTGTGAACTGCCCCAGAGAGGCTATCAATCTAGTATTCCCACCACATTCTGAGGCCCACTTGGTGAGAAGCTAGTTAATTTACCATTATGTTTTCAGATTAATTAAACTCTAGCAAACAGACAAACCATACACTCGCCATGCAGTTGATGTCTCAGTAGACTTTGAACCGGACTAAAAGTTATCTATTAGAAAATATACTAGCCCATGGAAGTACTGTGTTGTTAAATAACCTGAAAGATTTATTGGTCACGCATATCTTTAAAAATGGAAGAGGAACAACAATAAAATTAAACTTACGTTGTGTTTTCCTGAGCTGTGAAGTTGTGATGGAATGTCAGCTGCCCGATGTCAGGTCAATGGCTTGTGTTGATTTTTCCAGGTCCTCTTTTTATTTATTGTGATATTTCCTTGAGGAATTGTCTTGAGGGAATAGTTTCAACCTTAACCCAGGTGCTACTCGAATTGTCAAGTGAATAGGTTATCTCTAAGTCTAATTAGTATTGATAAGAAAAACAACAGCCTTTGCTCATGGTGAAAGATTATCAAAGTTTAATTGGAAGCGAAGTGTTACAATGTAAAAGTAAAGATGAGAAAACAGGGAAATTAGTGTGTGCAGAGCTTTTCAGCAAGTGAAGTAAGGATCTGATTTCTTTTTCACAAGGGGGGATCTTTAAGCTCCATTCTTGGACAGTTGCCATGTAGGACCTCCCAAACATTAACATTTTACACATTAACTCATTTACTTAACCACTTCCCGCCCGCCGTATGCAGAATGGGGCCGGAAAGTTGTTCAGTTATCCTGACCGGGGTGCACAGCATGGCGATCGGTGATGTGGTGTGTCAGTCTGACACACTGCATCTCCAATCTTGGTAAAGAGCCTCTGACGTAGGCTCTTTACAACGTGATCAGCTGTGTCCAATCACAGCTGCTCACAGTGTAAATAGGAAGAGTCATTTATTGGCTTTTTCTTCACTTCGCACTGACAGACGCTAGTAAAGGAGAGCCGATCGGCTTCTCTACTGAAAGGGGGGTCTGCGCTGATTGATTATCAGTGCTGCCCTCCGAGCATTCCCACCTAGGACCACCAGGGATGCCCACCCAGGACCACCAGGTATGCCAATCAATGCCCAATAGGGATGGCACTCAGTGCCCATCAGTGATGACTCCTGATCAGTGCTACCTAACAGTGCCATTTATCAGTGCTGCCCATCAGTGCCGCCTATAAGTACCCACCAGTGCCACCTGTCAGTGTCCATCAGTCTCACCTATCAGTGCTGTGTACCACCGATCAGTGCCCATCAGTGCTGCATATCAGTGCCACCTATCAGTGCCCATCAGCCACCATCGGTGCCGCATATAAGTGTCTCATCATCAGTGCCCATCAGCTCCACCTCATCAGTGCCAATCAGTACTGCCTTATCAGTGCCCGCCAGTGCAGCCTCATCAGTGCCCATCAGTGAACGAGAAAAGTAACTTATTTACAAAGTTTTGTAACAGAAACAAAGAAACTTTTATTTTTTTTCAAAATGTTCGGTCTTTTTTTATTTGTAGCGCAAAAAATAAAAATTCAAGTGGATAGCAAATACCACCAAAGAAAGTTCTGTTTGTGGGAAACAAATTATAAAAATTTTGTTTGGGTACAGTATTGCATGACCGCGGAATTGTCATTCAAAATGCAACAGCACTGAAAGCTGAAAATTGGTCTGGGCAGGAAGGGGGGGAATGTGCCCGGTATTGAAGTGGTTAAAGGAGTTGTAAAAGCATACGTTTTATTAATAAATAAATGTTAAAAACGATAACAAAAAGCAGGTAATTATGCCCATAAACCAAAAGACATTGTTGAAACCCTTCGAAGTTTTTATACTAAGTTATATAATATTCCCAATCCACTGGCAGAAAGGAGTCCCGAAGTTTTTCAACAGCAGGTGCAGGAATATATAAAGAATACCCCGATACAAACATTAACAGATTCTGATAAAGAACAGCTCGAGGAAGAGATAACAGAAGATGAAATTAAAAAGGTAGTTGATTCTCTGGTAATAGGGAAAAGCCCAGGCCCAGATGGCTTCACCCCGAGGTTCTACAAAATGTTTAAAGATCTATTAATCCCAATCATGAAGCATTTATTTAACGAGGTAACAATCAATCAACCCTTTGTTCCACAGGGAATGCAAGCTTACATCTCCCTTATACCCAAACCGGAAAAAGACCTCACCAGCTGTGGAAGTTATCGACCTATCTCGTTAACAAACATTGACCTTAGAATATATTCAAAAGTCATAGCCAACAGATTAACCCCTATACTTCCAAGTTACATACACCTGGATCAAGCGGGTTTCGTAAGGGGGAGAGAAGCAAGAGATAATACCTCAAAAACAGTAACGCTCATAGATTACGCCCGGAGACACACCATCCCATCCTGTCTTTTGACGGTGGACGCCGAAAAAGTGTTCGACAGGGTGGGATGGTGTTTTCTCGAAGAGACATTAAAACAATGGGGAATAGGTCCAAACTTACTAGAAAAAATAATGGTACTATACCAAAAACCCATCGCTAGAATTAGAGCAGCGGGAGAAATCTCTGAGCCCATAACGATAACCAACGGAACTAGACAGGGATGTCCCCTGTCTCCTCTATTATACGTGCTGGTTATGGAACACCTAGCAATAGCCATCCGGAAAAACATGGATATACAGGGGCTGAGAATAGGGGAGACAGAGTACAAACTGTCTGTTTACGCAGACGATTTATTGGTATATATAACAAACCCGGTAATAACACTTCCAAATTTAATACAAGAATTTGATAATTTTGCCACAGTTAGTAATTTTAAAGTAAATTATAATAAATCTGAAATAATGGATATTACACTCCCTGAAGATAAAATAGAAATAATTAGGACTAACTTTCCTTTTAAATGGCAACCCTCAGCAGTAAAATACTTAGGAATTTATATCCCTAAAGACTTAGACAAACTATACGAACTTAATTACCTCCCAATTACAAATAAAATAATAAAGCTATTACAACAATACGCAAAAGGAAATCACTCCTGGATAGGGAGGATAAACATAATAAAAATGGATATCCTACCTAAGATTTTATATATATTCCAGGCCATACCCCTCTTCCCCATAAAGAAAATGCTAAATCAAATACGCAAAGTCATAGGATGCTTTATCTGGGCCGGGAAACCCGCTAGAATAAGCAGGTCAATATTGACCCGTTCTAAGGAGGAAGGAGGACTGGCACTCCCAGATATTTCGACATACTTAAAAGCGGCCCTAATAACCAGAATAATAGACTGGTTCCAAAATGAAGACTCCAAAGAATGGGTCAGATTGGAAGAAGAGATCTCAACCATTAGCCTAAAGTCCTTGCCATGGATTAGAAAGGAGAGACGCCCACCAGACGGAGATATGCCGTATTTTGCGGGCCGGGCACTGAAAGTATGGGATGGATTAGTAAGACAAGGCAAAGGATCAACATATTTAGGGCCAATGACCCCCATATTTGACAACCCTGAATTTCCACTAGCAATGAAAGTAGGAACCTTCCTAAAATGGAAGAAAAAACAAAATACTAGAATAAGAGACATAATCGAGCAGGATAGGTTAATACCGTTTGAAGTTATGGGTATAGAATATAAAAATAATTGGATTCAGTACTGGCAATTATATAAATATATCTCCTGTATAGCAAAAGAAGACGCAGTAAACAGACCTTTATCAGCCCTTGAAGAAATATTAATAGAAGAACAGAAACCGACCCATAACCTGTCTACTGTATATAAATATCTAATGAAAAACAATAAGATAAAAGAGATTTCATATATAAAAAGGTGGGAAGAAGAATTAGAAATAGACATTCCTAAAGAGAAATGGAAGGAAGCCTTTAAAATTATTCATAAATTATCCAAATCTAGTAGAGATCAGGAAAGGAGCTACAAATTGTTGACAAGATGGTATCGATGTCCAACAGATATGAATAAAATCAATCCTGAAAATAGAAACACATGTTGGAGATGCCTTCAAGCTGTCGGAACAATGTCACATATATGGTTTGACTGTCCTGGAGTATACAGCTTCTGGGAACAGATATATAAAACATACGCCTTGATGACAGGAATAGAAATCCAACCCGACATCTTGATGTCAGTAATGTCTATGAATATGGGATCGGTAAAAAAGGTGAGGAAGGGAACTCTGAATTTTTTTTTTACGGCAGCACGAACTATTATAGCCAGGAAATGGAAAAATAGCAGGTGTCCTAATATAGAAGAGTGGGAGACGGAGATGGACGAAATGTGTAAACTGGAGACAAGAATAGAAAAGGAAAACGCAAATAGAGAGGATGCAAATAATGCCTGGCAGACCTGGTTAAGATTTAAAATATTATACCCAGGATGGAAGGATCTAATAAGAGAGAGGTAGGGGACTTCCTGTTCCCCCTTTTCCCCTCCCTTCTTAATTTTTTATTTTTTTTTTGGAATGAATGAGTTGGTCGTTGTGGAACAAATGGGGGGGGGGGGCTAGGGGGGGGGGGGGGGGGGGGTAAGAAAGATGAAAGGTGTTAGTAAACCTATGGAGATACAAGTAACACTAAATGGTTATACATATGAGTTATAAGTTAATTTATAAATGTATAAGAAATAGGTTGGCACCTTTTTGTATAAATGTAATTGTATGTTAACTTGTAAAAATAGAAAATTTTTGATAAATAAAGATATATATAAAAAAAAAAAAAAACAATAACAAAAAACAAACAAAGATAAAAATGAACGATTCTATACAGAATCTGTGCAGATTTTAAACCATTAGAACTAGTGGGGTCAAAAAGAAAAAGTACAATGTGGCCATGGGCCATAATTTGTAGTGAATAGGTACACAGGTTCAACCCGCTTCCACATCCGAGTTATCCCGAGTAGAAAAGAGGTGAGCGAGAGTAGCCTTCCTCTTCTGTGCATTGTGGTTCTATGATCTGCCATTCTCACAGGAGACACCGGCCATCTTTCACAGTAGTGATTGCATAGGTGGTGCCGGGTATAGCCGATAGTGATACGGTGGTTATGCAAAGGTTTTGTGATGGTGGCAAGTTGCTTACTGTGTTGCAAAGTGAAGGCTGATAAGTCAGTGAAGAATGACAGTTCTTGTAAACATTGAGGCAAAGCATCACAGTGTCTCATGGTCAACATGAACTGTTCCTTTATATGGTAGAAGTGAATTCTTACAATAGTATCCCTGGGTAGGTGTGATGGTATGTGCTTGGGTCTTGGCAGCCTAATGATGCAATCTATGAGTAGATCTTCTAATGATACGTCAGAAAGTGCATATTTCATGATATTGGTAAAATATTCTTTCAGGTCTGGATGTTTGATAGATTCCAGGATCCCCTGAATCTTTATGTTATTACGTCGCAATCTATCCTCTAAGTCTGCCATTTTAGTTTTCATCCTCAAGAGCTCATCATCCCTATAAGCTTTGGATAGAGTTGGGAAGGATTAGAACCCTTGTCAAACTTTTCTTAATTGATGTTTGTATTTTTTAGGTCACTTAAGATACAGAGGCCATGTTAAATTGACAACGGAAAATACACTCACCAGCCACTTTATTAGGTACACCTTGCTAGTACCGGGTTACCACTTTTGCCTTTAGAACTGCCTTAATTCTTCATGGCATAGATTCAACAAGGTTTTGGAAACATTCCTCAGAGATTTTGGTCCATATTGACATGATAGCATCACGCAGTTGCTGCAGATTTGTCGGCTGCTCATCCATGATAGGAATCTCCCATTTGACCACATCTCAAATGTGCTTTATTGCAGTGGATCTAAACCTCGGCCCTCAAGTATCCCCAGCAGGCCATGTTTTGGGAATTTTTTCTTAGATAAAATAGCTGTCCAAAATACCAAGCCATTGACTCTGACTCTGATTTAAAGCACCTGTGCAAGATAAAGGAAAACCTGAAAACATGGCCTGTTGGGGGTACTTGAGGACTGAAGGTTGAGGACCACTGCTCTATTGGATTGAGATCTGGTGACTGCGGAGGTCATTGCTCAGGGGAGGAATACAATTAAGAACAGGTGGGTTCGGTCAACAAAATGGGGAGACTGAAATCAGAAGGTGCTCTGTGTGTAACCAGTGCTTCTGGGGCAGAGATTAAAGTGGATAACCTGTAGGTGGATGTCCAAGTCAGGGTATTTGTGTCCAGGCACAGGCTGCTGTTTCTCCCCCTGATACTGATATTGCTTCACAAGTTGGACTACAAGAGTCCGAGATTGGGGAGCAGAGGGTGTGTGTCCAGGCCTTTCTGGCCTTAAAGGACAGGCACCTGAACCAGACCTACATATAATTTGGATTAAAGTTGGAGACTATTGCGAGGGATATATATACTGTGTGTGTATATATATATATATATATATATATATATATATATATATATATATATAAGGAGGATGGAGTAGGGGGATGTAAGTGTGTCAAAACACCAATTAAATAATATTTGTTTGTGTTTTGCAAAGATCCAATCGTTTTTCAGGGTCCACAGGCTCTCTATTTCACAATATGGATATAATGTCTAAAAACACATGTAGGGAAGTGTTCTTTTGTACACTGTCTGTGAGGTTGTTTACATTCATGCCTGGTAATAACCATAGAGTTCTAGATAGGCCTGATTTGCCTTGCAGGTGGTGTGTTCCAGACTTCTTCGCCATCGGTGTGTTTGTCTGTACAAGCGCCCCCAGGAAACCACCGCTCCACAGATACTTTAGCGCTCGTCCTCTCAAGCCAGATTGTGTTACGCCCTGCAAGCCAGCTCATCAGGGGCCCCTGCAACTGAACTGTGCCACAGGGCCTAATTTGAGGTATTAGTGTTAAAGGCCTTTAGTTATATATACAGATATATAGATACATATATACACTGTTCTTCTCCTCAGACATATGTACATTCTTCTTGTTATTGCTTTGGTTGTATATAATGCCATCACTTTATCATATATAAAGTTTCACTAATCACCTGCTGGTATGTCTGCATATCTTTACTCTTAGAAATCTATGCGGGTGTATTAGTATTACTGCTGTCAGTTATTTTGGGTGAGTTACTAGTTATTGTCCTAGAAAGGGATCATCTCTACATACGCTGGAGTCCTGTTCTAGGTGGAGGCACTGACAATTATATATTCATAGTCCACTCTTCCTTTAGCGAAGGCTCTGGCTCATTTGGTTACCTGCAGGTTAGCACCATAGCCTGTGTGGAGAGGGCAACTTCATATGACCCCCCCATAACAGGGCTACACATAAATCACTGAAACAAGCCGGCCATGCATCCAAAGTATATCAGGTCATATAACAATACATCATATAAAGTCTAGAAATTTGGCCACACAGGAGAAACCAGAGGGGGATTACCCTAATTTCCATATGCTGTGTCAGAGGATATTTCCAAATGGTCTCAAAGAAAATGTACAAAGATAATAACTAATGACCAAAAGTAAGTTACTTATAGAGAAACCCAATACCGGTCATTCCAAAGAAAATCGGCTGACATGCATGGGCCACCGACCACACCATACTGTGCAATGGTGGATCCATTCGGATGTAAAATTAAGCTTACAGCTCCATTTAATTGCTGAAATTGTAAATATAATTTAGACTTTCTGAGAAAACAACCATTTTTTGTTGGTATTTTTTTAGTTTAGAATATAAATGTTTGGGGCATTCAAGCTCTGTATTTAAAGTGGTTGTAAAGGCTTAAGGTTTTTGATCTTCATGCGTGAAGGTCAAAAACCTTCTGTGTGCAGCAGCCTCCTCAATACTTACCTGAGCCTCAACTTGATCCAATGATCTGCACGAGAGCAACGGCTCTCCTGGGTCTCTTCCTCCTTACTGGCAAGGACAGCAGCGAGAGCCATTAGCTCCTGCTACTGCCAATCACAGTCAGTGAACCAATGAGGAGAGAGTGGTGGCGGAGCCCAGCCACTCTCTGTGTGTGAATGGACACACAGAGCTGCAGATCGGGAGCAAGCCTGCTCAGGTGCCCCCATAGCAAGCTGCTTGCTATGGGGGCACTTGGCAGGAGGGAGGGGCCAGGAAGGGGGACCTAAAAAAGAAGAGGATCGGACTTCTCTGTGCAAAACCAATGCACAGAGCAGGTAAGTATGACACGTTTGTTATTTTAAAAAAAAAATGCCTTTAATTTCACTGTAACATAGTGTTTACCACATGGTGTTACATCATCTTTTTTTCTAAAGAACATACAACATGCAAGAAAATGGACATAGAAAGGTTAAGCATAATCAGTAATCACATTATAAAGCATGTTTACAAGTCAGGACATTAAGGAGGCTTAATGGTTTGCCCAGATTTTATTATTGGCATGTTGATGTTTTCAGGTGGATAGGCGGATTTGTGTGCTCTGCATTTATAGAGTATTTTTTTGTTGTTTTTGGTATGTGATATAGACTTAAGCCCCATACATGCGGGCAGAATGCAGGGAGACATTTGCTGGTAAAAAAAAAAAAAACAGTCAACATTCTGCCCCTTTGTATGTTGGTCTGTCGGACATGCAAGCTGGAAAACCAGCAGCCAACCAACTCCTGATCAGCGCTCTCAGTCAATGCAGAGAGTGATGATTGGAGTGTTCTGGTGGGGGGGGGGGGGGCGTCCACCAGGTCAGAACACAACAGTCTACCTGGGGAGATCGCTGCACTAACCGCGCATGGTTAGTACAGTGTCTCAGCCTGGAGCTGTCAGTTTTTTTTCATGCAATCCAGCTGTACAACTGTTTAGTAGCTCTACACTCAGTTTTCAAGCTCAGTGTGCTGCAACTCAAGGCTAATGTTTATTTCTCTGGCATCAAAGGTCTAGACGGTCTATTTTAGGTAAATACCTATTAACCAATACTGGGCACTTTCGCTCCCTTCCTACCCAGGCCAATTCTCAGCTTTCAGTGGTGTCGCACTTTGAATGACAATTGGGCAGTCATGCAATGCTGTACCCAAACTACATTTTTATAATTTTTTTTGAGGCAGCTAGAGCTTTCTTTTGGTGGTATTTGATCACCACGGTTTATAATCTTTTGCTAAACAAATGAAAAAAGACAGGAAAAAAAAATAGTTTTTCTTAATTTCTGATACAAAATTTGTAAATAAGTTACATAGTTACATAGTTACATAGTTAGTTAGGTTGAAAAAAGACACAAGTCCATCCAGTTCAACCACAAATTAAACAAAAATATATATATATACATATATATATATATATATCATACAATCCCATATACCCCATTCTATACCCACAGTTGATCCAGAGGAAGGCAAAAAAAAACCCCAGCAGAGCATTCTCCAATTTGCTAAAGCAGGGGAAAAAAAATCCTTCCTGATCCCCCGAGAGGCAATCGGATTTTCCCTGGATCAACTTTACCTATAAATGTCAGTACCCAGTTATATTAATTGGAGTAATTTTTCTCCTTCGCTGATGAGGCTGCACTGTTTGGCAATGATAGGCGGCACTGATGGGCAGCCTTTATGGGCACTGATGGCCATTGATAGACAGTACTGATAGGTGGCACTGATGAGGAGGCACTGACAGACATCACTGATGGGCACTGAAAGGCAGCACTGATGGACACTGATTGGCATCACTGGTGGGCATCAATGGTGGGCCCTGGCAGGCATCGCTTTTGGAACTGCACTGATAATTAATGCACTGACTATCAGCGCAGAGACCCCCCCTGTCAGAAAAGCTGCTCATCGTCTCTCCTCTACTCACACGCTGTCGGCACGAGTAGAGGAGTGCCGATAACTGGCAGTTCCTATTTACACTATAATGAGCTGTGATTGGACATAGCTGATCACATAGTAAAGATCCTACATCATAGGGTCCTTACCGTGATCTGAGATGCGGTGCAACACACTGTACCACCGATTGCCGTGCTGCTCACCCCCTGGGTCACACACGAGTGGCTTGTTCTGAAAAACATTGTATGACATCTAGTCAGAACAATAAAACCCCTGCCTGGCATCATTTTGCTATAGGCGGAGCGGGCAGGTGTTAAACAACGGAATAACTCAGTGGTAAAATCAGAGATCAGTTCTAGTTTCTTTGGATGCCTAAATAATGGCGGTGGGAAAGTCAAGTCAAAAAATTCTAAAACTATACACCCAACGATCAATTTACATGAAACTTGAAAATTAATTTGCACCTTAGAAACATGAACTATGAAGATATCGTTTCAGTGTAAATGAAGAGTTTTAAAATTTCTGAAAAATTTTTTAATGCTGTTTCTGATCTTGTGGTTCCTAAGGCTGTAGATAATAGGATTTAACAGTGGAGTTGTCACAATGTAGAAAAGAGACATACATTTGTTTGTATTAGGTGATCTTTTATCAGCTGGTGTCAAATAAATGGCCATTAAGCTCCCATAATATGTGCACACGGTGGCCAAGTGCGAGCTACATGTGGAAAAGGCTTTCCGTCTTCCATTGGTTGAAGAAAGATGTAATATAGTGAAGGAGATGAAGACATAAGTCACAATAATAAAGGCAAATGGAACAAAAACAACTATAATTGAAAGAGAAAGATCAACCATTACAAAAAGGGAAATATCTGAGTTAGACAACTCTATCACTGGACCAGAATCACAGAAGAAATGGTCAATGTTCTTTCCATCACAAAAATGTAGCTGGTACACCAAAATGAATTCACCCGACACAAAGACAACCAACAACCAAGACCAGACCACCATGAGAAGACACACACGGGGCTGCATGATTGAATGATAATGCATTGGGTTACATATGGCCAAATATCGATCATAGGACATAATTGCAATAAGTAAACATTGCACAATTCCACAATTACCAAACCAATGCATTTGGAAGATGCAGGCAGTAACAGAAATTGCAATTCCATCCTTTAGTATAATTTCTAACATCATTGGGATAATGGTGGTGGTTAATATTAGGTCAGCTATTGCCAAGTGTTTGAGGAAGTAGAACATTGGGACTTTAAGTTGGTCATTAATAGATATTAGAACAATAATGATGACGTTTCCATTTAATATCACTATATAGCACAAGAATAACACAATGAAGAGAAGAGTTTTAAATGTATGGAGGTTTTGAAATCCAATAAGAAAAAACTCATATACTTCAGTTTGGTTGTCTTCACACATGTCTTCAAGAAAGAGTCACCAGAAGAGCATAAAAATGGTCATCCTTCTGTAGGATTGTTCAAACCTTTTAATGCAGTATCTTTAATAACACAAGGATTTTGTATCATGAACGCCTTTTGTAAAACCATATAAAGTGGAAATAAAGGGTAACTCCACTTCTGTGAAAAATGAATAGCAAAAAAATAATATAGAATATTATTTATAGAAAATACAATTGCTACGCAAGTCCTATTGTGATGTAATGTTATTAAAAATCTTGATGGCTTGATGAAGGAGCACACATGTTTTGAACACATGCCACACCTACCATTTCCTCTTCCTGTTCTGACATCACTTCCATCTCCCCAGGGGACCTGAACCTACCAGGAAGTGCTGGGAGCCAGCAGGACTGGCCGTAACTCCTTTCGGTATTCATCACAGTGGGATTAGCAGGGCTGGACTGGCTTCTTGCAGCGATTTTGCATGACTAGAGGAGCACTTTTATCTTCATTAAATTTTGAGTTGCCATTTTGTTGTTTCTAAATAAATAATGCTTTGATGCTACACTTAGAACAGCGTTGTTCTTCTTTTCTGTTCATATAATCTTTTTGTTAGGCTCTGTTGAGCTTTTAATGTTTCTAGCATTAATTAATCTTACTATAACATAATAGTGAGAGGTGATCTTGCAGGCAACAGTGGGACACACTGGAGGAGAATATTGGGTATAGAATGGGTAAAGGGACATTCAGGTAGCAAAATAACAGAAGGGACAGAAAAAAATGATCCATTGATCGACTTCAGTATAACCAGCCTGCCTAACCAGCCTGAAAATTTTCTTTTCATTGTTCACTGCCGGTGGCTATAGCCTCAAGCAGTGATCATTGTTTTCAGAGAGCGGGAAAACCTTCCACTGTCAGAAAGAATACAAGAGCACCACAGGAGGCTGTTACAGACCCAAACAGAACAGGGGTTTTGGAGGGGACTGTGGGCTAGCTTTCTACCCACTGATTATGGCCCATGGGGATTTTGTCTGCTTCTCCCAGTCAGAGCATTGAAAAGAGTTCAGTTCAGCCTCTGATCCCGTGGAGAGAGCAGATCATTCTCTATGTGATGAATGCTGAGAGCAAGGCTTGGATTAATTCTGAGAATAAGGACAATAAATCCTCCCTTCTGGAATGGATGAAAAGATGTAATATTTATCTTGTACAGGTTAATGGTCAGAATAAATATGGTGGCCCTTCTGCAGACTGGCTTGGAGAAGCTCCTCCGCTTAGGAAAGAAATATTTATCAACAATCTACCTCAAGAAATCTATGAAGATAAATTAATTCCACTTGTTCAGACTTCTGGGACACTGTTTTGTCTTATGATGACTTTTCTAGTAGACAGATTACACAAGTGAAATCCAAACACCTGAAAGACAGCATGTGTAATGTACTTTGTGTATTCAGGGCTGTAAATTTGTTGCCGGGTTGTCTGGGGTGGGCACTCCTTGACTAATTAAAGCTTGCCTGGGTGCCTGGCTGTTAATTAGCTAAATTTTAATTAGATCACTGTTTAATTAGGTTACTGTTAGCTGCTAGCTAGTCATTAGATGTGCTGTTAGATGCTCTGATGATATTACTGTTTAAAGTTTGCATTGTTTAGGATAATGTGATCAAGCTGTTATCTGATTTTGTGTGGTATAAATTCTCTGTGAATTTACAATAAAGTGAGTTTCTGTTTTCACCTCCGTTTCATGGTCCGTTCATGGGATTTCCCCATCAACACTGAATCTGGTGATGGAGGAATCAAGCATTTTTCTTTCTTTAAACCAATGGTTGAAGGAAATATATTTGGTTAAAGTATGATCTGCCTAAGGAGCCATATTGCAAAGTAAACAGCAAACAGTTTTAATGTATTCCACTCTCAACCCCCTAGACTTTCATTCTCACCTATCCTTCATTCCCCTACTGATTTTCTTCATATTAAAGAAAATATACCTAATACTTCCAGTTATGGAAGGACATGTAACTAATTTCATGTGAAAGTGCAGGGCCAATTATCAAGCACCAATGTTGTCACAAGGTGTAAAATGTGCCCTATATAGGGTGTATTGATTCTAGTGAAGGGCTACTAGTTCTTAAAATAAGGTTTTGGTTTATTTATAAATAGGGATGTAAATACATTACAGTTACAAATAAGGAGAGGAGGAAAAGGGAATAAAGTGATAGGGGACAAAAGGGTCTTCTCTAGTCTAATGGTCATCCATCTTCACTGAATCTCTCATGCCAGGGCCATGCAAGAAACCTTGAGCCAAAGGTCATAAATGTTCATTCCTGTCCCAGGCTTATGCCGTGTACACACGGTCGGAATTCTCGTCGGAAAAAGCTCTGATGGTTTTCCTGTCAGAATTCTGACAGAATTTTGCTCAAACTGTCTTGCCTACACACGGTCACATCAAATTCCGACGGTCAATAACATAGCGGCATACAACACGTTCGACAGCACTATAAAAGGGAAGTTTAATGCTTCAGAGCATGCATCGAATTGTTTCCGAGCATGCGTCGGAATTTTGCGTGTCGGAATTACATACACACGATCGGAAAATCCGATAGAAAGGTTTTCCGTTGGAAGAACAGGTTCTCAATCCAAAGTCCGTCGGAAAATCCGACAGAAAAAGACCGATGGGCATACACACGGTCAGAAAATCTGATGCAAAGCTCCCATCGGACTGTTTCCATCAGACATTCCGACCGTGTGTACGCGGCATTAGAGTTGAGTTCTTGATCCGATGACCACACAAGTCCACATAATCCCTCCCCCTCCAGGAGGTGTGCTGTCAGTCTGGCCAGGTTTGGGCAGTAAACCCCTGCAGGGATCCTGGTATTCAGGATGTGCATCCAATCCTTACCCTTTCAGGAACCAAAGAAATTTTGAATGCTCTTAGTGTCCTAAATTGATGTCAAACCAATGGCATCAACACAAGTCAAAATCCCAGTGGCACACGTCGTAAGATGCAATATATTGCATTTTTTGCATTTGGGTTTAGATACACCACGACTAGTGTAAGCTTGAACAAGGCCAAGAACAGGGTAAAAAAAATATATAATTATGTTTTGTTCGTTTCACGCTATAGATAACTTAAATTGTATCTAAACCCAAGCTCATAAATATAATGTATTAAAGATTACCAGTCCCTAGATGTGGTGATTGCATTTGTTTTATTTTTTCACATTTTTAAAATTCCTATTTTGATCTCCTGACAGTAACACACTTCCTTTGGGGGGGAAGCTTACTCACAGTACTGCATCTACTAGCATTTTCATCCTAGCAAAGAAAGCAATTTCAGCTCCAATCCGTGTTGCTGTCTATGGAGTTTAATGGAAGTGTTAGCATTAAATAGACTGGTAGCTGTATTTATCTTGACACAAATTGTATTAAACCCTTTTAAATTGAAGGTGAAGGGGGCTGTAAGGTATTTAGCAAATAATGTATTTGAATTACTGTATGTTAATACATTCTGCACATTAATCTGTTCAGTATTTACATGCTTGAGTCTGTGCGCACAAAACTTACAGTATACAGTATGTAGAACTATTCTCATCAATCTTTGTATCAGGAAATGCTTACAACTCAAGGTCTCCACCACATTCTATGACCATTTAGTGAGACACCAATTATCCTACCAATTATCCTACTTCTATGGAGGAGGAAACCCAAGCAAGCAAAGATTTTTTTTGATTGCCTGGTTCTCCTGTCAAAACATACCAGTAGGTCAATTGTTGTCCCACCACAGAGTGTGGAGGAAACCTTGTGTTAGGTTCCTTGCAGATAAAGTTTATTTTAGAAGGTAAACCAAAGATACAAAGATGCATGACAGAACTGTTAGCCCTTTAACTTTCATGCTGCCCCTTACATTTAGCTACAAAGCTTTCAGGGTTATAAGTTTTTGACATGCTTATCTTCTGATGATTTATCAAAGACAGCATAAAGTAACTTTCTTATTCCCTCAGTCTTCCCTACAATACTGATCTTGCTTCATTTTTGACAAATTCACTTCACGCATTTTGCAGCATTGTGTTGGTACATACTGTATGTGTGTTGGGTTTAGAGAAGCTGAAAGGTATAATAGTCATGTGTACCTACGGAAGAGGAACAGCATTGAATTAGACTTTCTCTGAGCTGCAGAGGTATGATGGGATCTCAGCAGTCTGATGTCACATCTGCACCGTGCTGTGATTTTTGAGTTCTTCCTCTCAATGCAAGATTTCCCAGGTTCTTTTTATCTCAAAAGGTATTTCCCTGAGGATTTGTCCTGTGTGAATATTATCATCCGTATCCCAGGTTCTAGAAAAATTGTCATGTGAGCACTTTAATTCTAATTCCAATTTCAACTCTCATGCAGAAAACTGAAAATAACAAACTATATTTGTAACGTCTCTTGGGTCTACTTTACCTACTATGAATTAAACTGAATTACTTCATCCACCAAGGGTAAAATTAAATAAAAATAAATAATAAAAAAAGTCTATACTTACCTGCTCTGTGTGATAGAATTGCACAGAGTGGTCCCTAACCCCTGCCGGCGCTCCTGGTCCCTCCTCTCTGTCTAGTGCCCCATGGGAAGCCGCTGCCCTTGGGGGCACTTGTGCATGCTCGCTGCAGCATCCATTGACACAGACAGCGGGACTCGGCCCCGCTCCCTAGTCACTGGCTTTGATTGACAGCACTGGGAGTCAATGGCTCCTAGAGCCCCAGCCAAGCCAGAAAGACCCAGAAGTGAGTGGAGAGAAGAGCTGCAGACGTTCACAGCGCTGGAATGGAATGAATGAGGGTTCAGGTGAGGGGGGGTGAAGGGTAGGTGAGGGTGGATGCTGTTGCCTAAAGAGCTGGGTGAACAGTTCGATCCACGCAAAAATTTGGCTAGAACATTAGCCCGTTTAGCGAATGCCCAAATATGCAGGACGCTCGGGAGGCACGTGCCATGTGCAAGGCTTTGCCAAATATGGCACAGAGCTCTGTCAGAGCCCTGATTGGACAAAGTGATGATAACTTTCTCCAATCAGGGTTCAGTGCTCATAGTCCCACCCCACACTATAAAATGTCCCATCCAACAGGAAGCTTTTGTTGTGTGTCGTTGAAGTGGGGATAGATAGAGCAGGGCTCTGTTTGCTACTAGTGAGTTAGTGTGTTCACTTATTGTGACTCTGAGTGTAGAGTGTTACTGTAGTGTTAATATAGTGTGTCAGTATAGTGTATCAGTATAGTTTAGTGTCAGTATAGTGTGTCAGTATAGTTTAGTGTGAGTATAGTGTGTCAGTAAAGTGTAGTGTCAGTGTAGTGTGTTGGTGTAGTGCAGTTTTTAACACAGCATTACATAACATTTAGTGCTGTATACAGTGCTGTATGCCCCCCTTTTTTCGGTTGCTGCTTGTTTTTTTATTGTTTTTGTTTTTTTGTCCCCTGCCTGCTCCCTTTTTTTTTTAAATTGTCAGCCACATTTTTTCTGACTGCTACGCTGGTGTGCCCCCTTTTTTATTTTTTGTGATAGTTTTTACATTTTTGTTAGCTTTAGTCCTCAATTTAAAGTGCACCAAACACCACTTTTCATTCTATGAAGTGCATCCAATCACATATTTCACATTTTGTATTAAATTTGGGTAACAACCTGAGGGAGGCCAACAAGAAGAGGCAGACGTTCCCATGCTATTATGAGGAGTCCAGCAGTGTCTGTGTCCACAGGAAAAGATGGTCATGGTTTGTCCTCAGGCAGAGCACATTTGACTCTGTTTAGTGATGTTGCCCGTGCTATCCAGCCACAGCATGCAGAGGAGTTGGTGGACTGGCCTACTAAACCATCCTCATCCTCCTCATCCTCTCTGACCCAACCTGACACTAGTGTGCAGTCCACCGCAGCTGCCAGAGTGGCTTATTATTTCTCCTTGTCCACAGCTACTCCTGCCATAGCCCCAGCATCATGCATGGAGGAGTCAACTGAGTTATTTGAACACAGCGTCAGCCACTTGCTTCTTGGGGATGTACAGACATTACTTGGTTCTGATGTTGATTCTGAGGTGAGAAAGGGAGTAACATGAGCCTAAAGAGAGGGGAGAACACTGATAAACAACAAATTGGCATCCATGTTCTCCCAGCCGCAGTTTTTTACATTACCAATTTCCTATCTAGTATATAAATCGGTGGTCAAATTAAAAGAATAACAAAATAATGTCTAAGGCATAAGACCTTTCAGTCACCACAATGACAGCCAACTCATATACATCTATAGCAGATAATATCATCAGCAATCCATGTAGTCGATATGACAATATATGTATTAGTATCATATCAAAAATTGATATTGGTGGCCAATGCCATGCAAGGCTCGGCCAACCAATTAGCCCAAATGTTATCGTATTTGCGTGGACAACCTCTATTCGCGTAAGTATATCTATGTAATGGTAAACTGTTGTTGACTAATTGTTTCCAGTAAAATTCCAGTATAAAAGTATAGGCGGGGAAGGTTTCTTCCAATACAGGGCAATAGCTTTTCTAGCATAAAACAAAGTAATATTAACAAATGTCCGCTCTGCCTTTGTAGGAAGAATATCCTCCACCAAACCCAACAAACATACTGACATAGAAATCGACAAAGGGAGGGATAAAATGGAGTTTAGCAAAGCCACCACCACCGACCAAAAGCCTACAATATATGAACAGGTCCAGAAGATGTGTGAAAAGTCTCCCGGAGGCATACCACACCGCCAGCAGTCGGAAGAACGCATATGGTTCATCTTGTGCAGTCGTAAAATAGGCATTATGCACCAATTTGAATTGAATCAAATGGTCTCTCAATGAGACCAAAGCTTGAAAGGGAAAGTCCCACACATCCTCCCAATCATCATTGTTTAAATCCCGCAACCATCTAACCCTAAAACCCTCTAACACCGGGAGAGAAACTGTAATAAAATGAGAATACAATCTGAAGGTAAGTTTCTCCGAACAATCAGACTGAAGAACCTTTTCCGAGATAGATTGTTCAATCATTGGATTAACTTGTGAGAACTGGGCATTGAAGGCATGGGAAAGCTGATAATATATAAAAAAATGGGAGCTGGGTAAATTAAAGGTTGAGATAAATAAAAAAAAAAGAGGATAACTTCCGATTAGTAACAACCTGTGAGACCAACTTAACATTATATTTAGTCCATACAATAGGTACTGATAGTTTATACTATCTTGAGTAAAGTTGGATTCAACCAGAAGGGGGCATTTGGAGAAATTGCTACTCTAGGGTAGTGCTTGCATCTAAAGCCAGCCCCCCAAGCTTAAATAGTAGGGGGTCAAATGATAGGGGGCCTGAGGGCCTATAAATAAAAGAATCTTAAGGGCTTCAATAGATTCTACCACTGCAGCTTCCAACTGAGTGGAAGGGTTGGATAAGTCTGGGCATAGCCACCATGCGGCCATCACCAGCTGAGTAGCAAAAAAATACTTATAGAGATCTGATAAAGCTAGACCTCCCTGATTACAGGGGCGCATCAGGGTTGTCAACTTATATATATAGGTTTTTGTTGCCCATCTTACTAAAAAAAACATCTTGGGATCCCCTGGGGAGAATGTCTAAAGAAATATTAAAATTTTGGAATAATTTTCATTTTCAAAAGATTAATGCATCCCAATAGGGATAACGGTAAAGATTCCCATGCCTTCAACTTCAGCCGTATGTTGCTCAGGACTGGGGTCAAATTCAAAGAAATAAATTCTGAGGCCTGACGAGTTATTACTACCCTTAGGTACTTAAAATTCTCTACCCACTGTAATGAGATGCCAGAGGGGGCTGTATTTCGAGCTTCAATATCTATTGGAAACAGCAATGATTTAGTCCATTTAACCTGCAACCCCGTAATGGACAAAAACTAATTTGTAGTGCACCCTGCAAGGAGGGTCCAGCGTCATTTAGGAAAAGTAGGAGGTCATCCGCATATAGGGCTACCCTTTCATCCAGCCAGCCAACTCGCAACCCTCAATATTCGGAGAGAGATGCGGAGAGCCTCCGCCACCAGCTCCATAGCAGTGGCAAAAAGGGCCGGAGATAGAGGGCCTCCCTACCGAGCACCCCTATATAGGGAAAAAGGGGATGACAAGCCTTCCCCTAGTCTCACTGCAGCTGTAGGATATCTATACAAGACCTGTATCCACTTAATTAATACCAATGGAAAACCCATCCTACGGAGTACCTCCCACAGAAAAGGCCACTCGACAGTGTCAAAGGCCTTCGCTTTATCCAAGGAGGCCACTACCCTGGTACTCATATTAATATGTGAGGCATGGATATTAGTATATAATCTATGCAAATTCACATCTGTGGCCCTCCCAGCCATGAACCCCATTTGGTCTGAGTCAATATTTGTAGGCAATATAGGCTGTAAACGTTGGGCAATTAGTTTTGTCAATATCTTGAAATCTGTATTCAGAAGAGCAACAGGTCTATAAGAGGCACAGGAGGATGAATCTTTTGATGACTTATGGATCAGGACTATATGAGCATGCCTCATTGAGTCCAGCAGAGCCCCCTCCTTCAGACAATGGGAGTAGAGAGGAGCTAAGTAGGTCTCCATGGGCCTTTTAAAATTCTATAGGTAGACCATCTGGTCCCGGTGACTTCCCCATAGAAAAATAACTAATAATTAGGAGAACCTCATCCGATGTTATATGGCGCACTAAAGCCTCTCTCTGCATATCCTATAACCAGGCAAGCACTACAGGATCTAACCAAGCCGCCAGATCAGCAGGCAGAAAGTCTGGAGTCAACTGAGATGTATATAATGTCTGGTAAAACTGACGAAAGGCCTCTAAAATATTAAACTGTGAGGAGACCGTATCCCCCCGAAGGAGTACGTATTTCAGAGATGGAAGTGGTAAAATGCTCATGTTGAGCCATCATGGCCATAAAATTACCATTCCGGTCCCCCTTCTCAAAAGACCTCTGTATATTTTACAGCCAAATCATATTTTCCCTGGGGGTCAGAGTAAACATATTCTATTAGACAAGGCAATGATTTGCTAATTAAGATTGTAACCCCTCTTGAGAACAAAAAATTGGAAGCATAAAAAAGGTCTTCGGAACCCAAGGCTTCTTAAGTGTCAACAGCTTACTGCCTGTAAGATCACCATAAATCAGTAACATCATATGTGGAGAGTGAGTTTTCAGATTTACTACATCCTTTTGTATGTAGTAAATTATTAAAATTAATCTCTGACGGGTCAATTCCTTATTGAACAGTTTTCTCTTCCACAAGGCCTGAAGGGTATCGGTCTTTGCGCACTGGGCCCTATGGGCAGCCTTTATAGCAGATATATATTCCCCTTGAGTGTAAGCCTTAAAGGCGTCCCAGATGTTTGCAGGAGTGGAAGAACCCTGGGGCATGATCAGATAACCCACTTGGCTAATACTTGGCATCTATTATAGTGACTAAAACAGCAGGATTAGTGAAAGCCAAATCTATACGAGAGGCAGTCTTGTACGAGGTTGAAAAGCAGGAATAAGATCTAATTAAAGGATTCTTCCACTGCCAAACCTCTAGCAAACCTGCCACCTGAGCCCAAGCAGAAAGGTCCACAGAAAAATAATTAGGGGGAGTTGACCTACCTAAGTTAGGGGGTGATCCTCTCCAGCAAACACATTAACAACAATATATCTCTGGCCCCAAAACCAAATTACAGTCAAAACATATTTTCCCTGGGGATCAGAGTAAACATATTCTATTACACAAGGCAATGATTTGCTAATTAAGATTGTAACCCCTCTAAAGAACGAAGAATAGGAAGCATGAAAGGTCTTCTGAACGCAAGACTTCTTAAGCATCAACAGCTTACTGCCTGTAAGATGTGTCTCTTGCAGTAACATCATATGTGGATATATGGAAAAAAATTACTCAAATGATTTTAGCAAATGGCTGCAATATAGCAAAGAGTGAAAAATTTAAGGGGGTCTGAATACTTTCCGTCACCACTGTATACAGCGGGTAACATATGTATTGAACACGTCATCATTTTTCTATGTAAATGTATTTCTAAAGGTGCTATTGACATGAAATGTTCACCACATGTCAGTAACAACCCATACAAATCCATACATACAAAGACATCAAAACAAATACATTCAGAAATTAAGTTATGTGTAATAACATGAAATAACACAGGGAAACACACAAACAGTCGTCAAATCTTGAAGTTTCCATGGACCTCTTCTATGAACTCTGATCTTTAGTTCTGTCCATAGATTTTCTACTGGATTCAAGTCAGGTGATTGGCTGGGCCATTCTAGCAGCTTTGTTTTCTTTCTTTGAAACCAATTGGGAGTTTCCTTGGCTTTGTGTTTGGGGTCATTGTCTTGCTGAAATGTCCACCCTCGTTTTATCTTAATCACCCTGGTAGATGGCAGCAGATTTTTATCCTGAATGTCTTGGTACATTTTTCCATTCATCCTTCCTTCAACGATATGAAGTTTGCCAGTACCATATGCTGATAAACAGCCCCGGCCCATGATGTTCCCACCTCCAAACTTCACTGTTGGTATGTTGTTTTGGGGGGGGGGGGGGTGTGCAGTTGCACACATTTGAACTACAAACATGGTGTGCATTATGGCATTTAAAGAGTTCAATTTTGGTCTCATCTGACCAGACTATATTCTCCCAGTATTTCACAGGCTTGTCTAAATGTTGTGCAGCAAAGAGCTTCAAGATGCTTTTTCTCTAGCAATGGAGTCTTGCGTGGTGAGGTTGCATACAAGCCATGGCGCTTGAGTGCATTACTTATTGTTTTCTTTGAAACAATTGTACCTGCTAATTCTAGGTCTTTCTGAAACTCTCCACAAGTGGTCCTTGGCTCTGGAACAACTCTTCTGATAATTATTTTCTCTCCTCTGTAAGAAATCTTGCGAGGGGCACCTGGTTGTGGCCAGTTTATAGTGAAATCCTGTTCTTTGGCCCCAACAGTGCTCACTGGAACATTCAAAAGTGTAGAAATCCTTCTGTAACCAATGGCAATGTTGTAAATAAAAGGGTTATCATACGTGTGGACTACTGGGTGACAAGAAAGTACAACTGACTGGAGGTGGCCCGATATGTGCTTAAGATACTAACCTTCCTTGTTGTAAGTGTTGTGTCAGGGTGGACTTTCATCACAGTGGGAGTTTTAATTTTAACTGAAAATTTGATTTTGATTAACCTGGGGTGAGGGTGTAAATTTTTTATTTTATTTAATTTTCCCTGTAAGTTAATTTATACTCTGGTCCAGCAAACACGGGCAGGGTTTGCAATACAGCCTGGGCACTACCCTAATCAGGAAGGAAGTCTGCGGTTTCATTCCCACTTTGTCCCTATGTAAAAATAAAAAAAGATTCCTTGCAAGATAGGACCATGAACTTAGACATTTGTCTTGATGAAGAAATACCACCTTGGAGGTGAGAGTAGTGAGAGGAATTTCTCTAATGGGTTTAAAAATAAAATTTCTGAAGCAGAGAGAACCAGATTATGATCCCATGGAGTCACAGGGGAATGAACAGAGGGAGTTACATAATAGAGACCCTGTACAAGGGTCTTATTCAAAATGTGAGAGACCATTGGTCTATGACATAAGACAGAAGGGCAGAAACCCAACCTTTGATAGCACTAAGAGGCAATCTCTGATCCAGACCCAGTCATTTTTCCAGACACCGTCAATTGTTTAAAATGATTTACAGGCTTACATTTTCTAAATATTTTTATTTTTATTTATGTTTATTTCTTCCTCATGAGGCCATCCTTGCCAAAAATGGGCAGGGATGACAAGGCTGTAATCAAAATGCATACAATTGATCATATCCATGTACTATTGGGTGTCAATGATGTACCACTGGCTGGAGATTACCCAATGGGGGAAATTTGCTGAAACCGGTGTACACAGTATCAGAGGCAGGTGTGCATAGTAATCGATCAGCTTGAAACTTCAGCTTGTTTGAATAAGCTTTGACAATAAAACCTAGAAGTTGATTGGTTACTATGTACAGCTACTCCAAATTCTGTGTACACCAGTTTTATTAAATATCCCCCATTCTGTGCTTAAAGTAATAGAGAGGAAGAGTGAAATTGTATCATTAACCACTTCAATACTGGGCACTTTCGTCCCCTTTCTACCCAGGCCAATTTTAGGCATTTAGTGCTGTTGTTCATTAAACGATAATTGCGCGGGCATGCAACACTGTACCCTAATGAAATGTTTTTGATATATTTTTTTTTAGACAGATAGAGCTTTCTTTTGGTGGTATTTAGTCATCACTGGCTATTTTTATTTTTTTGCCAAACAAACAAAAAATGCCTGAACATTTAAAAATTGTATTTTCTTCTTAGTTTCTGTAAAACAATTTTGCATATAAGTAATGTTTCTTCTTCACTGATGTGCGCTAAAGAGACTGCACTGATGGGCAGTGATGGGCACTGATAGGTGGCACTGACAGGCATTGATAGGTGGCACGGAGCGTGTAAACACTGCCCTCTAACTGGAAAGCTGATTATCAGCTTCCCTTTCCTCAGACACTGACCGCGCTGAGGAAAGTAAATTCTAATAACCGGCATTTGTTTAAATGTGATCAGCTGTGATTGGACAGGCTCACCACTGATTGCCACCCTGCGTGATGTGAAGGAAGTCATATGACATCCAGCCATGATGGCAAAGTCCCTGCCCGGCCATCAATCAGTTATAGGCCTGGCAGGAAGGTGGACCTATCTTAATATATTAATTCTTATACAATATATATATATATATATATATATATATATATATATATATATATATATATATATATATATATAAATATATATATACAAATAACTTATTCCAATGTCTCAAAGAAAAAACAAAAAAGGGATGGGAGCAAATGGTAAAACTATAATGTCAAGACAGGGTCAATTTAAGATCATATTTATTATCCAAACTTGAAAAAAAAAAATTGTTGGGACTTTATATGAGACCTTGACCATCCAGTGCTTAGGTCTCCATCCCCGATATATTGGAAAAAGAGGGAAAATAGGGGACATGAGGGGCATTGGGACTTTATATGAAACACACTTCTCGGGTAGGGTGAGACATACAGTGGTGTGAAAAAGTGTTTGCCCCCTTCCTCATTTCCTGTTCCTTTGCATGTTTGTCACACTTAAGTGTTTCGGAACATCAAACCAATTTAAACAATAGTCAAGGACAACACAAGTAAACACAAAATGCAATTTGTAAATTAAGGTGTTTATTATTAAAGGTGAAAAAAAATCCAAACCATCATGGCCCTGTGTGAAAAAGTGATTGTTAAAACATACTATAACTGTGGTTGTCCACACCTGAGTTCAATTTCTCTAGCCACACCCAGGCCTGATTATTGCCACACCTGTTCACAATCAAGGCATCACTTAAATAGGAGCTGCTTGACACAGTAAGGTCCACCAGAAGATCCTTAAAAGCTACACATCATGCCGAGACCCAAAGAAATTCAGGAACAATTGAGAAAGAAAGTAATTGAGATCTATCAGTCTGGAAAGGGTTATAAAGCCATTTCCAAAGCTTTGGGAATCCAGCGAACCACAGTGAGAGCCATTATCCACAAATGGCGAAGACATGGAACAGTGGTGAACCTTCCCAGGAGTGGCCGGCCGCCCAAAATTACCCCAAGAGCGCAGCGACGACTCATCCAAGAGGTCACAAAAGACCCCACAACAACGTCCAAGGAACTGCAGGCCTCGCTTGCCTCAGTTAAGGTCAGCGTTCATGCCTCCACCATCAGGAAAAGACTGGGCAAAAATGGCCTGCATGGCAGAGTTCCAAGGAGAAAACCACTGCTGAGCAAAAAGAACATCAAAGCTTGTCTCAATTTCTCCACAACACATCTTGATGATCCCCAAGACTTTTGGGACAACATTCTGTGGACCGATGAGACAAAAGTGGAACTCTTTGGAAGGTGTGTGTCCAAGTATATCTAGCGTAGAAGGAACACTGCATTTCAGAAAAAGAACATTATACCAACAGTAAAATATGGTGGTGGTAGTGTGATGGTCTGGGGCTGTTTTGCTGCTTCAGGACCTGGAAGACTTGCCGTGATAAAAGGAACTATGAATTCTGCTGTCTACCAAGAGATCCTGAAGGAGAATGTCCGACCATCTGTTCGTGTACTCAAGCTGAAACGAACTTGGGTTCTGCAGCAGGACAATGATCCTAAACACACCAGCAAGTCCACCACCGAATGGCTGAAGAAAAACAAAATGAAGACTTTGGAGTGGCCTAGCCAAAGTCCTGACCTGAATCCTATTGAAATGTTGTGGTATGACCTTAAAAAGGCCGTACATGCTCGAAAACCCTCTAATGTAACTGAATTAGGACAATTCTGCAAAGATGAGTGGGCCAAAATTCCTCCAGGACGCTGTAAAAGCCTCATTGCACGTTATCGCAAACGCTTGGTTGCAGTTGTTGCTGCTAAGGGTGGCCCAACCAGTTATTAGGTTTAGGGGGCAATCACTTTTTCACACAGGGCCATGATGGTTTGGATTTTTTTTCACCTTTAATAATAAACACCTTCATTTACAAATTGCATTTTGTGTTTAATTGTGTTGTCCTTGACTATTGTTTAAATTGGTTTGATGTTCCGAAACACTTAAGTGTGACAAACATGCAAAGGAACAGGAAATGAGGAAGGGGGCAAACACTTTTTCACACCACTGTAAATATAGTGTACATAATGTTCAGTAGTGACAATGATGAGCATACTGTATTATTAAATATACCTTTAATTGAATCAATGAGTATAATACAGAGTAAGTAAAACATGAGTGGTAGCATCATATTATAGTAAAAATTGTTAGCATAGTAAACAATATAGCACATGATAAAATTGATATCGTCAGTACACCCAAAATGGGCACAAACGTCATGAACATGTTGTAATAAACAAAATGATGGCTCAACCCAATATACCCATGGTGTAGACGTGGATACTGTGACATAGCATCAAATATGAAAGCTCTACGTGTTTCCCTGATGAAGTCACGTGACTGTGACGAACACGCGTCGGGACACAGCCGATACCAGAAGTGAAGTACGAGCCGTCGCTCGTTTTTACATGCACTCTACAATTATCACTAATGTGAGTAATGTTTTTATTTATGTACTCTGAATAAATTATTTTAAAACGATTTGCGAGGTACACCTCTGATACTCAGTCTTAAAGGGGACGCATAGTAGGAGACGCACACCAGGAGAACGCACAACCACCACCCTGGAGCCAAAGGGATCCCACCTAGGGGACGCAATCCAGAGGCCCACAGGAATTATATAAACAAAGTCTGTAACCTTACAGCAGTAAGGTAAGGGGACATCTTTACCATACAGAAGAACAGAAGTCAACCACTGCCAGTTTGCACAGCACCCTGGAGATTGACCACCAGTGATCACCAGCACTTTTCATAGTCCACCAGCTTGTTTTTTGGGACTGACACTCCTATCACAGCCAATCCACGTTTTAGTCCCTATAGATATAGGGATTCTTTCACTGACTCACCACTCTTATTTATTTTCAATTATAATTTCAAACTTGTATTTATTGGCTGTCCATCATATTGTTTTTTCACATTGGAATTATCTGCAATATATATTGATATATATATCTCTGTCACTGAAGTAAAAAAACGCATCCCTATGCATTTTCTGAAGATTTGCAACAGCAATCATTACTCTGTTCTTATGCCTTTTTAGTTTCACCTCCAGGAAATTTTATTTTATAGATCTATTTATCTTTTAAAGGATTCACCACGGCACCTGTTAAATATTTTTATTTTATCTATCTATAGTAATTGATGCCTCTCAGCATTTAGCCTCTTATGCACAGGTTGCCCTTTATTCACGCACACAGCTGCACTATTTGCTTATATTTTAAGAAGTGTATGGCAATATAATTTATTTGAGAAGTATATGGCAATATAATTTATTTCACTAAGCACTTTACATACTTCTGATCGCAATTTTTGTACAGCGCAACACTACCTTTACTATATATTTTACTTGGAGCCTGACATCTCTCTCAGTGTTTTGCTGCAGTACTAAACCATTTCTTTATACACCAGGCAGGCGCAGGGGTACCTACCGTATAACTAAGTGTGAACCAGAGAAGTGCACTGTAATAATAAAGAAAGTCAAATTGAGCATGTGGGTATTATAACACAGACCGTGTGAAGGGGGAATGGGGAGAAAGAAGTAAGGAAAAGGTGAGTGGGGAATCTTGTGCAAAGTGGACAGCTCCTAAAATAGGAGAGACTGGAGGTGAAGTAAAGGAAGTTAGGAAAGACAACCCCCAGAGGGAACATGACACCACAAAGCAAGGTTGGGTTTACCTTAAGTGAGAGAGAAAGAAGTAAAAGTGTCACAAACTTGGCAACATATAAAATGGTACCACAGACAAACCACATTTATAATAAAATAACTCACCATCCAACTCATATATCCAAAACATAAATTTGAATTAGACATAGTGAAATGACATATAAAGTATTATTTTCTTGTGTTGATTCCAAGGGAAACTCCTGTGAATGGTCAAGATTGTAAACATGCAAAGTGGACTTCACATAGGCCCATTGCCACAAATATTTATTTTTATTTTATTTCAGGTACTTATATAGCACCGTTAATATGCAGTGCTTTACATATACATTGTACATTCACATCAGTCCCTTCCCTCAAGGAGCTTACAACCTAAGGTCCCTAACACGCAATCATACATAGTAGGGCCAATTTAGACAGAATCCGATTAACCTACCAGCATGTGTTTAGAGTGTGGGAGGAAACCAGAGTACCTAGAGGAAACCCACGCAGGCACAGGGAGAACATGCCAACTCCAGGCAGAAGGTGTTGTGGTGGGGATTTGAACCAGTGACCCTTTTGCTGCTAGGTGAAAATGCTAACTACTAGACCACTGTGCTGGCCATAGTTATGCTGTAAATTTGTGTTTTCATGATGCACATAACATTTTATAGTAGCCTGGATGAACAGAAGGGATGTGTATATCAAAATACAGTGGTCCAGAGAAGGTACACTTCCAGGTTTATTATTAGCATATATAGAAATCCAAATGGGGTTACATATGTGGATGTTATCCCCAATGCATTACGCCTGGAAACCTCCCTCACACTGAAAAAAAGTTAATCCAATTGGAAACCATGGAGAAAACCTATCCATATGTTTTGTGTTATACACATGATGGCTGAAATATGTGCATAGTTCCTTTGCAAAAAAAAACATATGTTGCAAACACAAGAGTCACAAATCCATTGGCATGTTATACTTATGGACTTTTACTGTCCATGGAACAAATCACATACCCTAAATGGTCTAAGGTTATCAGTGGCCCCAAGGTTCAGTGTTGGGACCCTTACATTTTAATATCATTATTTATAAATGATATAGGGTCTGGGATTAAAAGAACCATTTCAGTGTTTGCAGATGACACTAATCTATGCAGTGGAATAATGTTCTTACAGAATGTCTTCAACTTAAAAGCTGATTTCTATGCACTGTCTAATTTGGCAACTGTGTCGCAAATGAGGGTTAATGTTGATAAATGTAAAGTTATTCACTTGGGGGCTAGAAACATTCATGCATCTTACATACTAGGATGAGAACAGCTGGGGGAGTCAATGGTGGAGAAGGATCTCATTTTGCCCCTATACAAATATCTTGTATTAAGAGAGGTATGGACCGCAGAGAGAGAGATATCATTTTGCCCCTATACAAATAAATAGTTTTGCCCCTGGACAAGTAGATTGCTTTAAGAAAGGCCTGGATTCTTTCCTATATACACAAAATATAACTGGATACTAATATTTTTATGTAAAGTTGATCCAGGGAACATCCAATTGCCTCTTGGGGGATCAGGAAGGAATTTTGTCCCCTGCTGGAGAAAATTGAATCATGCTTTATTGGGGTTTTTCCTTTGAAAGTGTGGGTAAAGGATTGTATATATATATATGATTGTATTTTTTTTCTCCCTTGGTTGAACTAGATAGACTTGTATCTTTTTTTAACCAGACTAACTATGTAACAAAGTAAAAAAGCAAAAAAGTGTAATACTGTTTTGTTTGTATCACCCTATAGATAAGTTGAAATGTAGCTAAACTCAAGTGCATACATATAATGTATTGAAAATTACCAGTCCTTAGCTGTGTGATTGCATTTATTTTTTTTTCAGGTTTTTTTTATTTCTATTTTGACCTGCTGATCCTTACAGAAACACACTTCCTATTCTAAAGGGAAAAGTGTACTCACTGTAACATACCTACAAGCATTTTCAGCTCCAATCTGCAATGCTGCCTATGGAATGTAATTAAAGTGTTAGCATTACATACGGTAGAATGTTAGATGTATTTATCTTGACACAAATCATATTAAACTCTTTAAAATTAAAGGAGAGGGAAGATGTAAGGTACTTAGCAAAGTTGCCCTGAATTACTATATGTTGATATACGCGTGTATCTGTTCAGCCCAGTATTTACAAGCTCAAGTCTGTATTGAGTAGACTTACAGTATATCTAATATTCCCATCATTTTTTTATTCCAGGAAAGTCTACAACCCAAGGTGCCCACCACATTTACATATGCCCCTTTAGTGAGACATCTATTATCCTGTCACTATGGAGAAAGAAAACCTCCAAATAATATTGTTTTTTATTACCTAGTTTTATTATAACATACCAGTAGGTAATTGTTGTCCCACCAAATGGTCATAGAGTATGGTGGAAACCTTGGGTTAGGTTCTTTGCAAATAAAATTTCTGGTAGAAGGTAAACTCAAAATATGAAGATGCATGATACAACTGTTAGACTTTCAACCACCATGCAGCCACTTACATTTAGCTACAAAGCTTTCAGGGTTGTAAGCTTTTGACATGCTTATCTTCTACTGATGATTTATTAAATACAGCAAGAATGAAATGTCTCTCTTGGTCCATCAGTCTTTCCTACAATACTGATCTTGCACATGTGACAACAATTTTTCAAGTATTTTACAAAATTGTGTTAATGTGTTCAGTTAACAGTGATGGAAGGATCTAATGGTTACATGTACCTTTAATGATGGTAGAGGAACATTATTGAATTAGACTTACTAATAGAATTCTGCAAGTAAAAGTAAAAGTAAATAGTAAATTTTAATGGATGCCAGTATTTTTTTAAAATCTTTGGTGTTTCTATATATCATATTTGTAATACTTTGGTATTTTGGTGCTTGTTGGGATTCCAGGACTGATGTGGGTGTAATATAATACAATTATCACGCAGAGAAAAATAAATAACAGACTAGGGTGGAACGCCTTGCAATGCACTGGGTGCTGCACAGTGCATTAGCTCCCTGATTGTGAAAAGCTTTGAGAAGCCGGCCAGTTTTAGTTTGAGGTTTTTTTTTTTATTTTGGGTTTCATTTTTTAATAGCCAGGTGCTTCTTTAGAAATGTAATTTTTGCTGCAGCATGTTCTATACACTTTACAGGCAGACTAAGGGGACCCTTCAGACACTATATTAAAATCAATTTTTTCATTTTTATTGTTGCACTAGGCATCATTAAATTAACTGTTTCTTTAAAAATTATTGTTTTTTACAAAAAAAAAACCTGCATTGATACATGTCCCCCCAGGCAGTACCCAGGCCCCCATATTAAATTATATAATTTATTGATTTCTCATGTTCAGCTGCCATAGACTTCAATGGAGGGAACTAAAAGGCAAGGGATTGTCAGCAAACATTACAGAAGTTCAGGTGAGGAATCTGTCAGTGGGAGCTGAATATTAAAAATAATTTCAAATGAATTACATGGGGACTGGGCTGGGAGCAACAATTTTATTAATGCTTAAAGTAAATCATTAAAATGAAAAATCCCTTTAACCATTTTCCATCCTAAGGACATGCCGTATGTCCTTGGATGGGAAGGGTAACATCTAGGTCATGGCTTCACCTGCAACAATGACAATATCATATTTTAGAGCTGGAGATTCCCTTCAATGTAAAAACAATCCTAGCAGCTTTAGAGCCACTGGATTACTTTTACAGGTGACAGAAGGGAGTCCCCCCTCCTGCCACCATTGACTCCACCTTTATTAGGCTCTCTAATCGGAAAAGGAACCAATGGCGTGTGCTACCTAGGACATTAGGTATCAGGTGTATTCGCCAGTGTTATTACAAGGATTACTACTATTGTCATTAAAAGTACTTCTGTAACTTTCTGCAATACTACTTTTCAAAAACAATATCTGATATCACCAATTAGTGTCTGTGAGTGTTCTCCCTTTTACTGGGTAGCCCAGCTACTGACTCTGCACACACGCTTTGTATATTGTGTATATATATATTGTAGAGGGTCAGCCTGGGGCAGGGTTAAGAAGGGGTTAATCAAAGAAGGCAGGTTCTTCCCCTTCAGACCTGCTTATTATCAGGTGTGCTGAAAGTGTCAGTGAGGAGCTGTTTGAGTAGGAGAGAGAGACACAGCAGGACGCTGTGTGGAAATGTCCATTGCTGGATGGTGAACTTTCTGGGTGAGCTTATAAACCACATAAAGACTATAGCTCTGATTGGAGCCATGAACTGTTACTTATAAGCTTGTGTGCTGCTGAACTGTGACGGAGTGCACATCCGTGTGATAAGACAAGTCTGTCTGGCCTTATGTCTACTTTTGGTTTGCTGTTTTGCTGAATAAAGCCATTTTTATTTCACTGGACTGTCTCTGAGCCAGCTCTTCACCCTCTGATCCCCTACAATATATATATATATAGTGACAGTACGGTTCCCTGTCATGGTGTTTGCCTTCCATCTCAACCAGGCAGGTTGAGGGGCTCCAGGATAAATGTTTAATGGTAGGAAACAGTTTTTTAATTTTTTTCCGTGGTTGGTGAAATCCGGTTTGGGACCTGGAGTCTGGAGATTTCGTGGTGATCCAGGATGAAATCTCCAACCCTGGGTCCAGGTTTTTGGAATCACCAGCACACTGACTGGTCAGGTGTGTGCTGGACTATTAATAGACATAACCATTGTTCTGGGCCCCACCCTCCTGAGGAGTCCATGTGGGAGCAAGGGAGCAGTCACAAGTGTGCATGGCTGCACTGTGCTAGTTTCAGTGGAGCAGCAGGAAGCTGCAAAAAGAGTGCTAACTGAGGTACAAGGAGTGGGGGAAACTTTTACACACTTAACCAGGACAGAGGCTTTTGTAGGGGATTGCAGAGTTGCCTCTTGCCTAATGATTATGGGCCCTGGTTTTAAAGGAACACTCCTGTTTGGGAGGTGTGTGCCTGGGGGACCCTTCGAGCGGTTTTGCTTTGGATTCGGGATTGTCTTCCCAAAATACACAGACCCTGGGAATCTAGGCCCGGGATCCCTATTTAGGACCTAGATGCCCCATTACCAGAAATTACTACTTTATATTGTGAGACTCAGAGCAGATGTTAATATCATCAGCTCAAAGCAACCTGATCTTGGGGGTCTCCTAATTAAATCTGTTTAAGGTATTATGTGTTAAGTGTCGTTCTCCCATTGTTAATTAAGTTAACTAAGTCACCTATTTTTTCTGTCTGTTGACTAACTTGGCTAACTCTTGGAGGTATCTATGATGGGATTAGCCTTGTGTCAGCAATACCTCATTATCTAAACCATTGTGTGATGTTTTGGGTAAAAATTTGTTTTTTTTGTTCATGTGGTGACTGACCTACTTTTCAAGTGTATAAAAACTTGTATTACTGTTCAAAAAAACAATAATTCCTTTGGTTCTATCCCAACATCTTGTCTGTGCACGATGCTTGGGGTAAAATAGGCTGGTATTAGCTCTCGGTCTGCTCAGAACAGTTTGGAGGGCAGAAGGCACTCTTTGGCAGAAGGAAGCTCCCAAGAGCGGTGCCACAGCTGTTCCATCGCATTTTGTGGCAAGAAGTGGGATGCTTCATGCAGTCTGTGATATGCAAGCCACCACAGGGATAAGAGGTCCAGATAGCAGAAGAGGAGAGGTATAGATACCAGCCCCCATGGAAGAGCACAAGGGACCAGTGTTAGTGCAGGTCCTGATGGGATGGTATGATTCTGTCCACCAGCAACTCTGGAAGGAAACACTAACCACTGAGCAGCGCCACCAGGGAAGAATTCTCCCCTCCACCCAGTATAAGGTACTGGTCGCAGTACAAAGCGCAAATTATGTAATTGGGGAAACAACGATACAAGGAGTGGACAGTTGAATTAAGCAAAATGGTCCAGGCAGAAATGTGGTTGTTTGAGAGCAACACAGCCCTTCGCTGGTATGTAGCCCAAGTGTGCCCATGGACAGTGGACGACAGCCCAATAGAAGGCTTTGGCTACAGCGACCTGGGGCTGTTGTACTGAAGTCTATTCAAGGACCCTGACTTTGTGGCAAAAGACTCTGGAATGGCAATTGGAGGAAATCTTGGAGTACAGAGACTAGATGCTGAATGTCTCAAAAGTGCTTTGGGCACTGGAAGATTTGGAGTTTTTCTAGCCATTCAGGAAGGGGGGGTGGAGATTGCATACAGACGGCTGCTAGACTCTGCTCAGCAGCAGGGCTGGGCTCCCCTTGCCTGGGACTATTAGGAAATGTCAACTGACGGCTCTGAAATCCTGGCTGAAGTGTTGGCAATGGGGCAGAGTAGCAGTGTGTTTTGGTTACCTCCAGCTATGGATGCAGAGCTCTTATGTTGGATATAGCAAGTGTTGACTCACCTTGATGAACCTGTTTCTGCACAGGACAGACCTGGATGGAGGAATATAAGGGTATGGGAGATGAAGCAGCCAGCTCATCTCCCCAGCTGCAGTTCAAGGACCTGGGAGAAGAGGAAGCTGTCCTCAATCCCCAGCCACAGATCTCAGAAAGCATGGATTTAATTGACTTTTCATTGGAGGATGTAACATTTACTGGACTTTCAACTGAAGTGCTGGAATCTGGGCAGAACATTGCCAACCCCTGCCCAGCACCTTCAGTGGATCTGGGGAGCCGGGGAGAAGGCAAAAAATAAAAACCGTAGAGGTGATAAAAATATCACCAAAAGAAAGCTCTATTTGTGTGAAAAAAAGGATGTCAATTTTGTTTGGGTACAGCGTCGCGCGACCGCGCAATTGTCAGTTAAAGCGACGCAGTGACGAATAGCAAAAAATGCTCTGGTCATTAAGGGGGTAAGACCTTCCAGGGTTGAAGTGGTTAACTTGGCAAGCAAACACAGGCAGGGATGGCATACCGAATTGGGCACTACCCTAAGCAGGAAGGAAGCACTAGGTTTCATTGCCACTTTGTACCTATGAAAAAACAGAAAAAGATTCCTTGCAAGATAGGGCCACCAACTTAGACCTTTGCCTTGGTGAAGGAATACTACCTTTTAGATGAGAGTAGTGAGATTAATTGGGTTAAAAAAGGCTATTTTTTGAAGAACAGAGAGAACCAGAATTAGATCCAATGGAATCACAGGGGGACAAACAGAGGGAGCTACATGATAGACTCTCTGTACAAGGGTATTATTTAAAATGTGAGAGACCATGGTCTATGACACAAGACAGAAGGGCAGAAACCCAACCTTTGATTGTGTTGAGAGGAAATCTCTGGCCCAGACCAAGTAATTTTTCAGGCCATAATCAATTGTTTAACTTAATTTACAGATTTAAATTTTCTAAATATATTTCTATTTATTTAAGTGTGTTACATCCCCGTGAGGCCATCCTTGCCCTGCTTAAACAAACATGGGCAGGGGTGACAAGGCTGTAACTAAAATGCATACAAGCAATCATTTCCATGTATTACTGGGTGCCATGGATGTACCACTGGCTGGAGTTGACCCATTGGCAAAGATTAACTAAAACTGGTGCACACTGAATCTGGGGCAGCTGTGCATAGTAACTGATCAGCTTCTACCATACAGTACATAGTTATGTTTTTCTATTGGTGAAATTACATACACTTCTCGCCCTGCTCTGCGCATGCTTCAGTGCTCTTTTTTTGCCACTGTGTTGAATTTGTAGAGGCTGATCTTCTGACAAACTAAGGATTAACCACTTCAGTACCAGGCACTTTCACCCCCTTCCTGCCAAGGCCTATTTTAAGCTTTCAGCACTGTCGCACATTTGTGTGGTCATGTACCCATATGAAATTCTTATCATTCACCCAAATAGAGATTTCTTTTGGTCGTATTTAATCACCACTGGGTTTTTATTTTATGCTAAACAAAGACATACATTTTGAAAAAAAAATTTTCTTAGTTGCTGTTATAACATTTTGCAGGTCAGAAATGTTAGCTCTTCACTGAAGGGGCACTGATGAAGCTGCACCGATGTGCACTGATGATGCTACACTGATGGACACTGAAGAGGCTGCACTCATGGGCACTTGTGAGGCTGCACTAATGGGCACTGGTGATGCTGCACTCATGTGCACTCATGAAGCTGCTCTGATGAGGTGGCACTGATGGACACTGATAGGTGGCACTGATAGGCACTGAATGGCACTGTTGGGGCTGCACTGATTATCAGGGTACTGATTAACAGTGCTCTGATTATCAGGGTATTGATGATCAGTGCTCTGATTATCAGTGTAAATGTCCCCTGTCACATTTGGCAGTTGCCAACTCTCATTTCCTCACTCTGTGACAGCGTGTTAGGAAAGGAATGCTGATAGACGACAAATTTGTTTACATGTGGTCAGCTGTGATTGGACACAGCTGATCACATGGTAAAGGGCCACTGTGATTAGCCCTTTACCTTCGTCTGTGATTAGCTGTGTCCAAAGGACACAGCGATCACAAAGCGCACCAGATGCGCACCTCAGGGGGAACGCAGAAGGCGTGTTCTGGGAGGACATCCACAACAAAGCCACACTGTAGTCATCTTTTGGCTATGGCATGGTATTGAAGTGGTAAAGTAGAACTAAACCCACCAATTTAACAGTTTCAAAAACAGTTACATTCCTGGCATGGCAGTTATTAGCTGATTATTGAAATCTTGTGCTGAAAGCTTGTTGTATGCAGAATTAAATTTCATTGAGAAATACATTACATGCCTTTAATCATAGAACAGGTAGAGAACACTGTCAGGTCACCTGAGTTCAGGTGACAGATGCACACTGATAATGTCAGGAGCGCACCGCTAAGCTTGTGGACCCTTCGGCTGAGTGCTGCAGATGGAGCTCTGTTTGGTTCCGGAAAGCCACCTGAGCACCGATACGGATCGAACAGGGAGCTAGAGAAAACGATTCCCCATGGCACGAAGTCTAAGAGCCAGCAGGTTTTCCCTAAGGCCTCTGATGTTGAGGATCGCCTTCGCTGCAGCTGACTCCAGGTTGCGGCCCCCACAGTCTCCCAGCTCATGCTTACGGCAGGCTCTGGTGGATGTAGAGGAAGCAGCAGTGCAGGGCAACAAGGAATAGTCAGAAGGACAAGCCAGGGGTCGGGGTAACAAGCAGACAGGGATGGACAGGAGACCACACCAAAGGTCGGGGCTACAAGCAAACAGGGATTGTCAGAAAACAGGCCAAAATCAGTACACGGAAACAAACGTAAAGCACACGGCAAGAAACACAAAGGGGAGCCTAAACACACTTTTGCTCGGGCTAGGCAGGCTTGCAGTGCACTGTGTTAAATAGTGTTTGCTGTTAGAGGCTAGGGTGGAGCCACGCTGAGAAAAGATGACTGTACTTAAACATGCAGGTGTGAGAGTGCAGTCCCTAAAGCTGATACACAGAACAGAGGTAAGCAGACAGACAGGGCATAAAACATTACTGCCGATTCATGACAAACATAAACAAGTGCATATAACACATAAGTGATAGGATATTGATGTTCTTAGACTACTGATTTTCTGCAAGCATTATTCATTTACATATATCCTAAATGCTTTATGAAATCAAGGCTGGGAGACTTTGTTAAGCTTAAATACTAATGCTGCATTCTGTGCTCAGGAAACAGTTTACATAGAAAAAACGGAAGTTACTACTAGCTTATGCCACGTACAAACGGTCAGATTTTCCGACAGCAAATGTTGGACGTGAGCTTGTTGGCTGAAAGTCCGATCGTGTGTATGCTTCATCGGACTTTCTACCAACAAATGTTGGCTAGCAGGTTCTCAAATTTTCCGCCAACAAAACTTTGTTGTCGGAAAAAAGTCAGATCGTGTGTACACAAGTCCGCGCACAAAAGATCACGCATGCTCGTAATCAAGTAACCTGAGGAGTCCATTTAATAGGGAGCACAATACGGTCCAGGACTCAGAGAGATCGGGAGCAGCAGCAGATGGCTTAAATGTCCCAAGACTGTGGTCTTACAACAGCCTGCGTTTTATGCCAGACCACATCAAACCCAGGCCATCACTCTCAACACTTTCTTCCATGCTTCCTTCCATGCTGCTGTGGTGGGTTGGGTGCCTGTGGTGTTTGTGGTGTTGCTGGAGGTGGTGGAGGAGTATGGTCCAACTCACACTGGTGGGTTTAAGTTGTGAGTTCGCCCCTCGTCCCCTTGTTTAGGGCCTTCAAAATTATTTCTTCACAGATCGTGCGTTGGCCCTCCTCCATGTGTTCTAGTTTGCTTGCAGTGACACATCCAAATGCCTCGTGGCCACCAGGGGTCGTGTTAAGTGCCGCATTAGCCTGTTTTAAGAAAGCAGCTACGGACTCCTCAAGATTCCTTGCCTTCCTGGTCCTTTTGGTTGGAGGGCGGAGGGGAGGAACCTGGGATTCCATCATGACTACTTTCCACAGCCTCCTCCTGGCTGAGACTTTCCTGTGTATGAAAATGGTACATAGTTTTCGGTTTTTGGTCATCAATCACACACAATTTTGAACTCATGACTGTTGCAAATTGAATGTTAACAAATAGAAAAGACTATCATTCTGACCCCAGCATTTTTTATTCTTGTCCTGATCATTTTTGGCTACTACTGTCTATTGATATGTAAACCACTTTGTTAAATTTGAAATTAGCGATCAATAACATCTAGTTAACATCATTACATTTTTGACAAGAAATATGTTCAACAATGCTATACCTGGGTCAAGCTGGGCTCCTCCACATCTTCTTCCTGGGTGGAAGGCCCAGGTTGGACTTCAGGAGCCTCAGCTGATGTGGAGGGAAGTGTTGAAGAAAGTGTTGATAGTGATGGCCTGGGTTTCATCTGGTCGGACAAAAAACGCAGTCTGTCGTAGTACCACAGCCTGGGGACATATACATCACCTGCTGCTGTTCCAGATATTGTGGAATCCTGGACCTTCTTGAGCTCCCTGTACTTGTCTATGAAGTTGGGCAGGAAGTCAGGGTCTGTGAATTTATCCACCATTTTATCTGCAAGACACAACACAAGACAAACTCTAATATCAGGCTAAACTCTCCTAATCTTGTCCCAATATAGGCCTCAATCTATAAAGCAGTATAGGCCACTAATCACTGATGCCCCAAGTTACAATTGTACCTTAGTTTGAACGATCAGCGCTAACGATCCTCCATCCTCATAGATCGTACGTACGTCACCCACGTGTTTTTTACTCCACTCCACCCCTGCCCTTCTTTCTAGTGTATTCCCCGCCTCTTCTCTTTCGGGGGGGAGGGAGAGCACATGGTGGAGACACAGCACGTGTGTGCTGTTCTCAGCAATGACGAGGAAAGCCCAGAGCAAGGCAGTTCCAGAACCAGGAGGAGATATAAGGCCTTAAATATGTCCTTTGAAAAGATGGTGGAGATGGTGGACATCTTGAAGAGGACAGACTATGATGGGAATCATAGACCATACAGAAACCCAAATGTGAGAAAGGCCAAGATCATGACTAAAGTTGTGAGAAGTCTGCACAGGACTTTTGGGGTACGACGATCCAAGAAGCAATTTAGGAAACGCTGGTCAGACCTGAAAATGAGAGAGCAGGATCAGTATAGAAAGATCTGGAAAGTGCTGCAAAAAAGTAAGTATTTGTTGTGTGTTCCTATTATTGATATTCGTTTTGTGCTGGTACATGTGCTTCTCTTTACTGTTTGAGGTTCATGGGCACAGAATCATTTGTATTAAACATCGTTTGTTCGACCACTAATACAAAGTTTTTAGCAGATGCAGGTTAACTACATTTGTTCATGCCTATTTGTATTAAAAGAAGTTTATTACATCGTTGTCTAGATGTGTTTGAAACTATAATGAAATGCCAACTTGATTCAGTGTAAGGAGAGGACACTCAGCAGCTGTTTACACATCTGGACGCAGGAGCTCTAGTGTGGGACACCATAACAACCTTTTTTATGGTGTACCACAGAGGTGCTCCAGTGGATACTAGGGGTCTCTCTATGTGTAAAACGTGCACAAAACAGGTAAGTGATCCAGCTTTTGAAAGGGAAAAAATCATGTCTTCAGCTTGGAACTCTGCCAAAACAGACAATTGGACGACACTTCCAAGCAAAGTTTCATATTACTATTTCTAGCCTCAAATATCTGTCTGCTAAGTATACTTTTTTGTATTCACATAGGGGAGAAAAGAATCGGGACATCTGAGGGCACCAGTAAGCCCACACGGAAGGGGAAGGGGAACTCAGCACACAACCTAAGGATGTGGATGCAGAACCTGAGGATGTGAATGCAGAGGTTCAGGAAGTGGTCGAAATGGTGTCCACAACAGGTCAGTGTCTGAGACCACAGTTCCAGGTAATAGATGGATGCCTGCATATTTATAATACATGGTGTGTTTTTTTCTTTTTATGTGATGTGGATGTTGTTGAAGAAGAAACTCACTTCAACAGTGCAAGTGCACAAGTATCAGTGAGATCATGTATGCAATTGGGATTTATAAAAGGTCAAGCAAAATATCAATGATGTTCAAAAAAGACTGACCAACATCATTGATGTTTTAGGCAACATTTAACCCAAAAAAAATTTACATTTTGTCGTTTTTGTTGTACGTTTTTTTAAAAGTTTTAAAGTAATTGCAAAGCCAAATTTTAAAGATGCACACAGTGTGTCAACATGTGCTATCTGCCATCATGGGATATAAATGTATGTGTTTTGTGGGTGCAACTCCTTCCTCCAAACTAAAGTAGGTGAGAGGAAGGGGTTGCAACCCCAAAAACACGTCCATTGATCCCCCATGATGGGAGCTAGCACATGTTGACACACTGTGGCTTATTTAAAAAAAGCAAAACCACTTTGCACTACAAGTGTAATGCAAGTTCACTTGTAGGGCAAAGTGTATTGTGCTTTCCAGGGGTCAAGTCCTGGGGAAAAAAGCGTGGGAACTCCCACCCAAGATCCACTCCCCCACCAAAAAATAAAAAATTATACACTCATATGCACGAACGCTTCAAAAGTGGTATTTTTCATCCAATTTACATATTGTGTGTATGAAGCTTAACTGTTAGTACATAAAAAAAACAATCCTCAATAAATACGGTAATTCTCTGAATAATCAGCATTCATTCAATTGTGCTTCCATGCAAATGTGAACATCATGTTCTGATCTTTATTGGGGAATTTTATTTTGTATATAGAGTATTTATGTGGTGAGTTTACACTTTTCATTGAACAGAGTTTGGATAACACAGGGTTAAACGGAAAGGTCATAAATTAACTGCACATTATCTGGACAGAATGCTTGGGGAGATAGTGATGTGTTCCAGCTTAGGAGATGTATGTTAGCTTGGGGGGCTGCAAACTCTGCAGGGCTCCAACACACACTCGCTGCTATTCCAACCCTTCACATATTTCCACATAAACTTCCCTCCTGGCATTAAACTTTGTCAGGTATTGTGCTCAGCTTACCACCCCAAACTCATGTTCCTCCCTCAGCTCACCTCTCTCCCTGCATGCCCTGTGAGCAGAATAACCGTGCTCCTTCTCTGGGTTCTCTCATCATATGCTACTGAAGATAGAGGAGGGGGGGATTCAGCAGACACACAGAGCAAGTATGCAGGAGACTGGGGGGGGGGGGGGGGACGAGGAGACAAAAAATCAGGAGGGGTCGGCAGGGTGGAGCGCATCATGAGAGGTCTGACTAAATACAATCTCGTAGCAGCAGGGACCTGATCTACCCGTCAGCTAGCTGTGATTGACAGGTAGATCGAAGCGGAAGCTGTCATGGGGCCCCCTACTGGCAATGCCTGAATGGTCACACAGCTCGCATACTTCAAAGTCTTGCAGGACACAGCTGCTAACGGGAACTGAGTTCCTGTTGTGGAAAAAGTACAGGAACTCCGTTCCCATGCGTTCCCGCAGGACTTGAGCCCTGGTGCTTTCTGAAATAAGGCTCAGTGTGTCAACATGTGCTAGCTCCCATCATGGGGGATCAATGGATGTGTTTCGGGGGTGCGACCCCTTCCTCTCACCTACTTTATTTTGGAGGAAGGGGTTGCACCCACAAAACACGTACATTGATATTTGGCTTTTACAGGGGTGAGATCACCCCATATGATGAAGGCAAAATCAACACACCATGGACATACTAATGTCTCATATGGCCTTCACTTTAGCAAAGTTGAACTTTGTAAATTCCTGAGTTGGGGATGTGTATTTTCTGGTTTTAAACATGCCTGTTTAGCCCCCCAAAAGGCTATATACTGTCAAACATAAATGTTATACACCAAAGATGTTGGTTTGTTAAAAAACCCTTTCATAACGCACATGTGAATGTGTTTGGAGTAAAATGTTTTATACTCAACAATGTGTTCTCTTCTTTTTTGGAGATCCTAGGAGACAGATAAGAAACACAAGCAGTAAATCAAATGAAATATGAGTTTAGTTTTTCAAAAAAAAATATTTTAAAGAGCTTCCAGATTCTCTGGTAAATCAATTGCCCCCTACACACGAAGTACTGCACATAGCTTTGGTGGGGCAAGCCAGGACGGCCACTTTCAAGCGCCGTCATTTGACCTGGTGAAAAGTCGGCCTCAGTCATAACTGAGGTCAGATAGTTGGCTGCATTCTTCCATAGGAAGTTATGAATAATGCAGCAGCTCATAATAATGATGTGGTTGAGTTTGTATTCGGCCATGTTTATGGCCGGTTGGAAAAGCCGGAACCGGCTGGACATTATGCCAAAGGCATTCTCGACCACTCTTCTGGCACGGATCAGCCGGTAATAAAAACCCTCTGCTCCGGGGTCAGGGTCCTCGTGGGGAACGGCCTCATCAGATGGTCCCCCAGCGCAAAGGCCTCATCTGCCACAAAAACAAACTGGAGGTCTGCCACGTTATCCGCTGGTGGTGGCAACCCCAAGGTGCCATTCTGGAGACACCTGTAAAATTCTGTCTGTGCGATCACTCCTGTAGTAGAAAAGATGTAGCTGGATAGCCTCACTCCAAATTATTCAACTTTATTTCAAAAAATTTAATAAAATCATAGCATCTAGGCTTGTGTACAGACTGCACAGCTGCTGACATGTTTCACACCGAACACGGTGCTTAGTCATAGCTAATGAGCAGAATATACATACAGAGCTATATACACACACACAAGCAATTAAACAAATGAATAAAATATGTGTATTACAAGATAGCAAATAGGGAAGCACCTGTGAGCATCCAAAATCTGAAGGTAACATTTAAATGGATGGAAGGAAAATACCTTTTTCACCTAAAACACTTAAATCAAGCTGACATGTTGAAAGCATACATAATGGTAATAAATAAATAACATGATGAATCTTATCTTTAGGTGAAGTGGTACAGGTGCAACCTAAAAAAAAAAAAAAAAATGACATATGTAAAAACATTTTTCATTTTTTATGTAAAAAATCGCACGGCAGACACACAGAAAAAAGGAAGAAACAAACTCTCAATGTGTGTACATGCCGATGCATGTGGCTCATTGAATATCAGAACTGCCAGAGAAAAGCACAAATATTCCCTAAAAATGACACATCCCAAAAAAAGCTGCATAATAGTAAGATTGCAAATATTTCATTATTGGATGTGTCTATTTAGGCCTTCTCCGATGATACAATGCATAGATAGGAAAGATAAAAAATGAAAATAAATATAGGAATAGACCAAATGAACGATCGAAACCGGATATTCTAAGGATAAAGGCGAATTAAATGTGTATGATGCAAGTACCCAGCTAGTTGATCACACACCTAACATAATATATCAGGTGTGTGATCATCAAAAGAATAACAAAAATGTTTAATAGGATATTAATTAACTCATAAAATACTGATATTCATAATCCCTGCAGCGAAAAATGCTGCAATATGTGCATACAGCCCTATTCAAGAAACAGTCTCAATTGAATAATTACCCTGTCCTCAATATAAAGCAATTATAATAAATGGGAAATAGTAAATAAACTCTGGCAGAAACATAATAAAATGAGCCCAGCAGAACCAGATGAAAAAATCAGCACCGGACCGACAACCAGTGAAATGGGAGCCATATATATTGGATTAGTAAATATGGGCAGTCAATATGTGGAGAATTCACTCATAAAAGAATGAAATGTCCCACTCAAAATTAAGGCCCATAGGCTGCCTCGTATGGAGATGGAATATCCAATAAACCTCCCTCTTGCACAACAGACTAAACCTATCACCCCCTCTTTTAGATAAAGTGACTTTTTCAACCCCCTGGATGCATAAGCCACTGACATCCTTATCATGGCAAAGATTCCAGTGCCTCGCCACATTAGTGGGGTGGTTTTTGGAAATGTCATAGAGGTGGTCATATAATCTCTCAGTCTTCGTGTTGTGCGTCCAACATACTGTATGCGACATTGTTCACATGTAACCACGTAAATAACAAATTTAGTGTTACAGTTAATAAAGGCCATAGCTTTAAAATCCTTATTCAGAGACCTAGAAAGGATAGTATTGCCTCGTAAAATGTGGGGGCAACATGGACAGTTATTGCCCCCACATCGAAACGATCCCTTAAACTGTAACCAATTGGGGCGTTGAATGCTGCTCGAATAGAGGCTGGGGGACAACATGCCACCAATGGTTGGAGCCCTGCAGGAGACTGATCTAATACCCTTAGATAGAATTTGAGCGTAGACAGGATCATTATAGAGAATAGGTAAATATTTCTCCACAATCCCTTTAATTTTACTAAACTCTAAACTGTAAGGCGTGGAGAACACCGGAGTTTCAATGGATTTGTCAGATACCCGCCTTCTCCCATCTCCATTCTTGACCTTATCATGAAGCAGATGACATCTATCAGTATTGAGGGCTATATTGAACGCCCTATCAAGTACAGGGGCTGTATAACCTCTTTCTATGAAACACTTTTTCATAGCAGATCACTCCTCCATCTGACATATAGCAATTCTTCTCGACGTCCAGATATAAGAATTCATAATTTGCCGTCACCACCGCCAACATCACAATACTACTATACCCCTTGTAATTAAAGTAGTATGACCCAGAGTTGGGGGGTGGGACGATCCGGATGTGCTTCCCATCTATCGCACCAACGCAGTTGGGAAAGTTCCACTGCTGGTGGAATTGGGAGGCCACAGTCTGCCATTCTTGTGGGTTGGAAGGAAACTGTGAAATCAAACAAGAAAAAAAAAATTGTACTTTTGCACATAATATTGCATGCAGATTAGACACAAACATTCTTGGTCAACATAACTATAACATTGATTGAAATATATAGACAAATACATAGACAAAAGTATAAGGTCCACTTATCAGATTCCTCACCCCCTCTGATGGCTCATTGTAAAAATTTTACGGTGGGGGGGAGATGTTTTGGAAAGGTAACCCTCTCCATTTCATTGAGAGCTGAATGCATAAATAATGTGTGTAACTTTGGCCAGCCCCTCCTTACTTACACTATTTGCAGCCCACTGGACAGGTAAGAAGTGTCATAATCCAAAAATATGAATACACACTGTCCAAATTTAAGCACATTTTGACATTCTGCAATTACCTATCAAGATAATAGGATAACAAAACTTTAAACAGTACCATTTGAAAGTATTCAGGCAGACACTTGCACTACATGCTTTGGTGAATTCATCCATAAATATGACCACGAAAGAGGTAGGTATAGTGTGTATGGGTTTGGCAAAGTCAACAGATAGAGTATTGGTATCGGTTGACTAAGCGGTTGGGGGGAGGGAGTGTTCCAAATGAGTTTTGGCCCCAAAAAAGCCTCTTGCACTCTGCCTGAATTTAAGGACAACAATAACATTTGGCCAAATTTTAGGGGGTGTTTAGGGTAAGCACTACAATGGAGCTGACAAAATACATTGTTAAGTGACTAGGCTAGGTGTGTATGGGCCCAGGATAGCATGCTGGGGAGGTTAGTGAATGCAAATATGCATGAAGGACAAAAATACATTAGCAAACATTAAATACATAGAATGTGATGTTAAAGGATAAAACTTACCTTAATATAATCCTTCTGCAGGACCTGAATGATGGCAGAACAGGTCTCTGGAATAATGATTCCCAGAGCCTGGGGGGAGATCCCAGTCGTGAACTTGATATCCTCAGGGCAGGATTAGCATAGGGGCTATTGGAACTGCAGCTCCAGGCCCCTTACCTTAAGATAGGCCCGTTAAAAAAAAAACAAAAAACAGGGTTGTGGCTGGGCCAGGGGTCACATAGAGAAATTTAGGGGGTATGTAGCTAAAGGTCTACCCCACTACTGGTCAAAATTTGGGGCTCCTATCACCTATGGTCTTGGAGATATGGGGCTCATTGCACAGCCTGTCAAAAGCTACATACACAAGCTGGCACACTGCGGAAGACTGAGAGGATGAGCTCACAGTGCCTCGCCTCACTTCTTGTCAGAGGCACTGAGCTCAATGAACAGCTTGGAGCCTGCAGAGTTTGACAGGCAGCACCGCCTGTCAAACTCACTTGCAGTAGCAACATAGTCCAACAATGTAGAACTGCCATTCAGCAATGTAAAAAAAAAAAAAAAAGGAGGTGGCAGTAGCACCTCATGAACGCCTGTCAGGTGCTGGTATACCACTTGTTGAAAAGCAATACACCACAGATCACTTTTCAGAGGGCAGTAAGCATTACTGCAAATGTGAAAGAAACTTGAAACACATCATCCATTTCACACTCCCCACCAACCAGGTCACTCCCCACCAACCAGGTCACTCCCCAACCACTTCCCATGTTAGCCACCTCTCTTCAACGTATATCACAGGTGACCATTTCCCAACCTGCAGATGACAGACCCTACTCCAAAAGATATCACTCCCAGTTACTCCCCCCGCTGATTGATATCCCTCCATGACCACATCACACCCCCCTGCTGACAGACCTCTCTCCCCAGCCTGTCCCCACACACCTTCTTACCTGCTGGCCTGTGGATGGGGGAATCAATCCTGCAGTGTTATTGTGTTCTGCCAGTGGGGAGCTTTCCTTACCCACAGAATACAATGATCAGTGTTGCTAACTATAACTAGCAGCACTGACTGTTTTGGGAAAAACCTGACAGGCTGGTTTTACTCAAGTCGATTAATAGATTGACTTGTGCACAACCAGCTAGCCCATACATGGATCGACTATAGCTGGTCTCTGCTTAATTGGCTTAATTTCAATTCATGTATGGCCAGCTTAACCCCTACGCAGTCCCTAAACATCCTTCCACAAACCTTTAAATTTTTCCTTCCCAGATTCGTACATCCTTCTCACCTGTACATAGTGCCCGCTGTCATACCCTCCACACTCCTCTCCTATACATAGTGCCCACTGGCATACACTCCAGACTCCTCTCCTATACATAGTGCCCACTGTCATATCCTCCACACTTCTCTCCTATACATAGTGCCCACTGTCATACCCTCCACACTCCTCTACTGTACATACTGCTCACTGTCATACCCTCCAGACTCCTCTCCTGTACAAACTGCTCACGGTCATACCCTCCACATTCCTCTCCTGTACATATTGCTTACTGTCATACCCTTCACACTCCTAACCTGTACATACTGCCCACGGTCATACCCTCCACTCTCCTCTGCTGTACATACTGTCCACTGTCATACCATCCACACTCCTCTCCTGTGCATACTGCTCACTGCCCCATTGTTTTCTATGGGAAGGGGTGCGTTAGGAGCGGTAAATACAGCGCTCCAAAGATACGGCTTGTAGGACTTTTTTGACCGTCCTGCAAGCGCACCACTCCAATGTGAAACCCTCAGGGCTTTCACGTTGGAGTGTATTGAGTTGCTCTTTCAGGGCGCTTTGCAGGCGCTATTTTTAGCACTTTAGCACCTGCAGAGCGCCTCAGTGTGAAAGCAGCCTAAGAGCCCTTTCACACTGCCAGCATCCGAAAAACGCTGGTAAAGCGCTGCTTAACTAGCTGCTCTTTAACAGTGTTTTTCGAGCCCTAGCGCCCACAAAGCACTGCTGCCAAAAGCACTTCGCAGGCGTTTTGCAGGCGCTTCCCATTGATTTCAATGGGAAGGGGCGCTTTAGGAGAGGTGTATTCACCGCTCCAAAAGCGCTGTAAAGAAGCTGCTTGGAGGACTTTTTTTGACGCCCTTCCAGCGCAGCGCCTCAGTGTGAAAGCACTCAGGCTTTCACATTGGGATTGCAGATGAGGCTTCTTTCAGGCGCTTTACAGTCGCTTTTTTTAACGCTAAAGTGCCTGAAAAATGCCCCAGTGTGAAAGGGGTCTTAGAATTTAGAGCTATTTGCTCTTTTTCAATGCTCCTGCACACATCCAAACACAACCCTTTTCATAGGTGATTGCATGCTGGGGGTTGCACACAAGGAGTGGACAGAAGTGATAAGACATTGCACATTGGGGTCTTGACTAGTATGGGCAGACACGGATGATAGTAGTAGGACATGTGGCGGAGCAGATACACCCTCTATCCTCTTGCAGGGGCAAACAGCGCCTGGAGACTTTTATTCACATACAGACACAGTTCTGTAAAGAAAGGGTGGCTCTGACAGAGTCATCTCAGGTGTACATGTGAGAAATTAAAGCCTGAATAAAACAAACAAATAAAGGGTACCCAAGCATATGCAGGTCAACACACTTTATTCCACAGAAATATAGCACAATGTAGCAGAGCACTGCACAGTATAGCAGCAACAAACTCTCCCTACACACAGACTATCAAACTATTAGCTCACCCTAAACTATTCCAACACACACTGACAAATGGCTGCTGGAAACCTTTTTTTTTATAGTGAGAGGACTGGTACATAACTAAGACCATATTATTGGACCTTCTAAGCCAGAAGTTGTCAACTTATGAGCTAAAGGGGGCCGCAAATGTGGCCCATGACATCACCAAAGGGCTGCGCATAATATGTAGTATGTAATGCTTGTGATCACTGCAAACTGAAACCTAACAAAGGAAAAAAGGGTCTGGGAATGTGGAAATGCTACATTTGTGGCTGGGGATGTGCTGCAAAAGACAATATAAAACTGGGAACATGTTACGTGATGCTAGTAGAGATCAACTCTATTACCAGAGATTATTGAAGGACATTTTTGGATGATGGATTTCCTAAGCATTACAGAAAAAAGTTTTTTGAAAGAATAACAATATTTATTACAAAAATAAAATAAAACAAAAAAACTCATACATGAAATTACATATATTCACAGATTGTGCCTATGAGCATATTATTTACACCATCTACATAATCAAGTTAGATATTGAAAGATTCGGAATAACCAAGCAATTCATTTTTTACAATAATATGAAACTTTAGAGAGACAGTGTATCATATATAACTCAGCTCAGCTTGCTCTATATGTTGCGTGTTCAATAACGCTTCCTCAGGAGCTTTTGACATATTCTATGAACAAAAGAATAAGCATAAGTTCATCACATTCTACATATATAGCAAACATTAATAAATAGTACTGTTGCCCCCGTGACCTTGGCTATTCGTGCCACAACCCCTGGCCAAAACCTTCCCCACTACCACACGGAGACACATGGAGGAGCCCAAAAGGGCAGAATGAGAAAAAGACAAATATGGGAACTATGGGAACGGGTGTAACATTTGGATTGTTTAATGATTGGGCAGTAGAAAGGGAGATTGTCAGCATAAGGATATAAATGTAACCAAATATCTACTTACATTTTCCAAAAAGGGGAAGAAAATAGAATAAACTGAGCGGAGGATAATGTCCTCAACCCTAGTGGACGTTTAAGGGAACAGATCTTCCATTTGCTTATTGAAGTAGTCTGTATATATACATGAATATTGGATATTATGAATTCAATATTCTATAATTAATTTTAGTTTGCATTTAAACAGTTATTCTGGAAAAGAGATAAAGAAAAATAAAAAAATTAAAAAATAAAAATAAAAAAATAAAAAAAATATGAAAAAAATATATACTGTATATTGTATTCATTGTCTCACCTAGTAAAGCCAGCTTATACCAGATACCCTAGGGTAGTTAGTGATAGCTGATACAGACGGTGGCATCCAAGAAAACCAGGTATAAAAAGTCAGTTTGGGAAACCTCCCACTATAAGAATGCCAATAGTCCAGAAAGTGATAAATGGTCCCTAATAGGTATCTGTTTAAGGGGATATAAAAACAGAGCAAGCTGAGCTGAGTTATATATGATACACTGTCTCTCAAGTTTCATATTATTGTAAAAAGTGAATTGCTCGGTTATTCCGAATCTTTCAATATCTAACTTTATTATGCAGATGGTGTAAATAATATGCTCATAGGCACAATCTGTGAATATGTAATTTCATGAATGAATTTTTTAGTTTTATTTTATTTTTGTAATAAATATTGTTATTCTTTGAAAAAACTTTTCTGTGTTATGCCTACAAAATCCATCATCAAAAAATTTCCTTCAATAATTTCAAGTATCGGGACGTGGTATTAATTATCAGTGTGTTGTATCCACAGTACCACTCTGTGATGATACAAATTCTTAAAAACAACTCTATTACCAAATCAATGTTCCCAATAAAGACTGCTGAGGTCTGAAGGCCGCACATCATATACCAAAGGGCTGCAAGTGGCCATCAGGCTGTAGGCTGGACACCACAGCTCTAAGCCAACTGATCTAAGTTCAAAGACCAGAAAGTACATTATGATTAGATAACTGCTCTGGCGGCAAAATACATTAGTTAGCCATGGAAGGGTTGGGTTCACCTCAAACCTATTTTAGATCCGAAACCGAATCTAATCTTGAATCATTATATACTGCAGAAATGTTTAATAAGCCACCCAGTGCTTACACAGTTCCATGATATTAATTAGCCACTTTATAAAACTCAGGTGCGAAGTTGGTGTGCTCAGGGGGTTGACATACAATGAATGTATTCCCCAGGTATTCTCCCATCCACCATTAACATTATAAAGTCTCCTCAAAAGCTGCCAATTATCAGAACTTGCAGAGAAAAACAGAAAGTAACGGCTAATTCTGAGAAAAACACACCTGTACACCTGTAAGAGAACTACTGACATCAAATGATACTGTCCACACACAGGTATTTATTGGTGACACTAAATCCAGATATATCCATAATTTCCTCATTGAATTCAAGAAAAAAATTGCCATAGCGAAGATCTGCTACACAGATATTTTTTTTTCACACAATTTTACATTTCCAGTTATTTGTTATTTTAAGAAATGTACCGTTTAATAATGAGTTGCACTTATAAAATTGTTACTGCTTTTTGAAATGTTAATTGTACGTCTAAGAGAACTTTATGTACGACCTAAAAAATTACTAGAAGGTAAGAAATAGCTACACCCAAGAATGCAATGTAGCAGCCCTTAGATGTGGTGGCTCAGCTTTTTCTTAGACTAAGAACATTTTCTGAAAGTACAGATGCTTGCTAAAAACTAAAGCTGGCAACAGATTATACAATTTTCTTGTACATTTTAATTTAAATGTAGTGCAAGGGCCTGCCTGGTAGCATACAACTTGAAAGTGTTTAGGTTTGACCTCATATTTTATTGTTTTGGTAACTGTAAAGGAAAACTGTACGAGAAAATTGTATAATGTGTAGCAAGCTTAAGACTGGCCTTAGACTGATTGAAATTTGTCTGGTACATTGTGTTGGCTTCCCTGCTCAACAGAAGTTGATTATTTTATTTCATGATATTTTTGGATCACCATCAACTTCAGCCACTGATCGGGATATTTTGACAATGGCGGGTGCCGTGTGGAGATCTGTTATTGGCCAACCTTGTTTTTCTAAAGTGTAATGTGTCCTTCGCGCCGCTAAATAATCATATACTAATTGATCACTACAAGTGCTAAAGTGCAAATGCTAATTATAGTGAATACAATAAAGGTGTTTAAAAATACTGTGATAAATATCAAAAAACATAAATAAATAAATACAATCCTGTGTTATAAAAGTTGCTACCTGCTGCAGAATCTAGCATGTGCACCAACACACTTAAATGTAATTAAAAAGTAAAAGTGACTCAGCGCATAGTATATATATAACATCAAGTGTTCATGATGGATCAATCATAAAAATGATAAAAAGCAAAGTGAAAAATTAGTGAATAAATACGTAAAAAACAAAAGGCTAAAATGCACCAAAAAAATGTGTCCAAGAAAGATGTGTCCAAGTAAGATAATTAATCCGTGCTAGGAATGCCGGTATAGATAAATGAAATGGGGCTCCGGTGCTTATCTTCTAGTCTCTATTTGTATAACACAGAAGCAGATGAAAGACTGCCACACATATCCTCAAATAGGCTCACAGGCCTCTCACCTCCAGATTTCTTTTCTTATTGCAAATCGCCACTTTCTTTTACTGCTGGTTAAACTGCTCCACGCACTGGACTGCGTCCTTTCTTGATTTGAATATAGCCATAGAAAGCGATAAGGTAGTCACCAAAACCTTTTTTAAAAGTGTGGATACCAACAGTTACCTGTCAACTAAAAGCTGCCATCACAACTCATGGCTCTTTAATATACCTAAGGGCCAACTGGTTCGCATTAAGAGAAACTGTTCTAAGGAAGAGGACTTCAGAACACAAGCCCAACTTATTGGCACCAGATTCAAAAATAAGGGTTATGATGAATCTGTGATCAATAATCAAATATGCCAAGTCCGAAATATGGACCGGGATGCCATGTTACAGGATAAACCCAAAGTTGGAACATCCAAATTTACTGAGGCACCGTGTCTAATATTGGACTATAATGTACAGCATAAAGCAGTAGAGAAAATGATAAAAAAGCATTGGCATGTATTGAGAAGCGATAAGGACCTCAAACCCATTTTACCTGCTCTACCAAAGATCATCTACAAAAGAGCTCCCACGGTGAGGGACCTGGTTGTGAAATCAGTGGTTGAACCACCGACTAAAAAGAGTTTTACCTTTTTTAATGGGAAAGGATTCTATCCCTGTAAAAACTGCAATGCCTGCCGAAAAGCACGCAAATTCCAATCCAAAAGGGCAGATTTTACAGCTACCACCACAGGACAAATCTATCCCATAAAAGATTTTATTAGCTGTCATACAGAGGGCGTGGTGTATGTGCTGCAATGTAGTTGCAATTTGCAATATGTTGGTAGAACAAAAAGACAATTGAAGATCAGAATAGCAGAACATGTTCGCAACATCATTAAAGGGTCCCCTAAGCATAATGTATCTAGGCATTTCGATAGAAAACATAACAGGGATCCCACACAATTGCAGTTCTGGGGCATAGAGAGATATAAGCCCTCATGGAGAGGTAGCCACCTAACCAGAACCATTAGTCAAAAGGAATCCCTCTGGATACATAGGATGCGTACACTGACTCCTGAAGGGTTGAATGTTGACTTTGATTTGAATTGTTTTCTAAGTAATTTTTAACCATGTTTTATATAGAGATGTAGATATCACTTGACTACTGCATTTCCGGGATGCTTGGTTATATATATCTATTTTATTGATTTTTTAATTCACTCTGTTATTCAAATGTAAGGTATTCTTATGGATTTTATAGTCTAATTTTAAAATCCAAAAATTATACTAACATAATTTTAATACAATTTTAATATAGTTAAACTGATTTATTTAATAAATTATTATAATACAATATATACCCCATATTTTATATAGGGTATAATAGTCATACCCATATGGGATAGACTATCCTGTATTGCCCCCTTTTTTCCATTTCGGTAAATAGTTTGGCCTTAATTGGCTATTTGGGGCTAAACACTAGTTTATTACTAACTATAATACACCGGATTGTCTCCTAATGCTAACTGTCTCCTGGATACTTAGTCTCTGGCAGTCCCGGTCCACGGACCAGAGTCTATCAACTCTAACCAATGAGTTGGTTGTGACTGTCAGCAGAGTAGGTTTTTTGCATTAGACATGCGCAGATAGAACCATCAAAGGTGAATAGTGGAGCATTACATTTAGAATGACGCCACCGGTAAATGGCGCACAGTCTATGCAGTCAATAATGTAGCTAGCACACTATGGTGTTATTGTTTTACCCATAAGGAAAACACACTATATATGGCTGATTTTTCTAGCCAATATTTGTGTTGGAGGTTCATAAGGTTATGATTAACTCGCTAATAGTCTATATTAGCAATACGTTTTAGAAATCCAATTATGGACTTCATTTTTGATTTCTAAGATTCCAATTAGTCCACATTAGTAACCGGAGGTGGTAACTAAACAAAAATGTCCGCACACGACCTTCCGGGGATCTTAACCCGGAAGTTAATAAACATCTCTCTCAAAAATGGCCATCACTGTTTAGCATCAACTGTCACCAATGCAAGTATAGGCATTAAAATGGCCGCCTATCTACTTCCGCCTTGAACACTATTTAAACGTCCACACCACGACCAATCAGTATCCCCTGAAGAAGTCACGTGTGACGTAACGCGTAGGGAGTGGTCTGGACGGACGCAACCGGAAGTGCAGTGAGAATAGCGTGTAACAACGCTTCTTTTGATTCCTTGCCTGTTATTACTATTTTAGATGTAAGGGCGCAATTTTTACTTTTAAATAAACACTTTACTTTTAAACTACTACACTATGGAAGTCCTCTTTGCCCTCCTTCCCCCTTATCTCTCTGTTTGATGAGGTTTTAGCGGATTGGACCAATTGACCGGGGCATCCAAAGGACGCAGTCCAGTGCGTGGAGCAGTTTAACCAGCAGTAAAAGAAAGTGGCGATTTGCAATAAGAAAAGAAATCTGGAGGTGAGAGGCCTGTGAGCCTATTTGAGGATATGTGTGGCAGTCTTTCATCTGCTTCTGTGTTATACAAATAGAGACTAGAAGATAAGCACCGGAGCCCCATTTCATTTATCTATACCGGCATTCCTAGCACGGATTAATTATCTTACTTGGACACATTTTTCTTGGACACATTTTTTTGGTGCATTTTAGCCTTTTGTTTTTTACGTATTTATTCACTAATTTTTCACTTTGCTTTTTATCATTTTTATGATTGATCCATCATGAACACTTGATGTTATATATATACTATGCGCTGAGTCACTTTTACTTTTTAACCTTGTTTTTCTAGCCTTTTTTTTTTTCTTTTTCTTTTTACTTTATTTACGTTTTCCTAATATATAGAATTTTTCATACAAAAAAAGGTCAAATACATTCCATAAATACATACTTTGTATGGCTAGCCTTAGTGTCTTTGTAACTTTCTTTGTATTAAACTGAAATCTCAAAATAATGATATTGGCCTTTACTGCTATTTTCTGTAATCTATGGATCACCTTATCCCTGTATAAAGTAGATAAGGAGAAGTAAAATTCAAAGCAAGAGGCAGCAACTATAATTGACAAGATTGTTCTTCCATGGATACAGCCCACTGAGTGAACATTGCTGCCCTAGACCAGAAAATGTATTATTGGCAGGATAACCATGAACAATTAAAGGAACCATTATTAATAATATGCAAGTCAAAACTGATTTTTATACTGTATGTTGTACAGTCCTGGTCAGTGACTTAGAAAGTATGAAATTAAAGATTTTTTTTAACATTTTTATTACAATTATGTTATATTGTTTATTTTACTTTAAGCAATATGATTTTGTTTTAACCTTTGGATTTATACATTTTTAAAGTGTTTTTATTTTCCTCCTCTGTGGTCTTTTTCTTGGACCAAGTTACCTGGTAAACATACTTTTATGTTCATTGACAGATAAGTAATTATTAATATCATTATTATTATATAGCGCCAACAGGCTATGCAGCGCTTTACAATATAAAAGGCAGACAGTACAGTTACAATACAATAAAATAGAGGGCTAAGAGGGCTCTGCTCATAAGAGCTTACAATCGAATAGGGTGGGGCAAGTGGTACAGAAGGTTGTAACTGTGAGGGATGAGCTGATGGAAGTTATAAAAGATTAGTTGGAGGCGAGATAGGCTTCCCTGAAGAAATGAGTTGTCAGGGATCGCCTAAAGGCAGCCAGAGTAGGATATAGCCAGACAGATTGAGGTAGAGTGTTCCAGAGGATGGGAGAGGCCCTGGAGAAGTTCTGGAGATGAGCATGGGAGGAGGAGACAAGGGAGCTTGAGAGCAGGAGGTCCAGAGAGGAGCGGAGAGGATGGTTTTGGTGATATTTGGAGACAACATTGGTGATGTAGCTCAGGGCAGCGTTGTGAATGGCTTTGTATGTTGTTGTTAGTATTTTGAATCTAATTTGCTGGGCGATCGGAAGCCAGTGTATAGATTGACGGAGAGGGGTGGTGGTTGGTAAGGTAGATGAGTCTGGCAACAGCTTTCATGATAGACTGAAGAGGGGATGGCATATGAAGCGGTAGGCCAATGAGAAATAAGTTGCAATAGTTGAGGCGAGAGATAACAAGGGAGTGAATGAGTAGCTTGGTGGTTTCATTTGTTAAAGGGGGGGGGGGGGGGATTTTAGAGATGTCACGGAGGTAAAGTCTACAAGCTTTTGACAACGATAGGATTTGGGGCTGAAAGGACAGGTCAGAGTCTAGGATTACACCTATAGTACCCTGGACTGAGGGGAGGGATTGATGGTTGCATTATTGACCTTGATATAAAAGTCATGGAGGGGGGCAAGGGCAGTGCTGGAATCTTATCTCCCAATTGCTTAAAGTCAGTGATTTCTTTATATGTGCCTGAGTTTGAGCTGGTAATCCAGTTTACTTCCACACAAAAAACAGCCATACTCTGATTTTTCTACTCTGCCATAGCTAGTCTCACATTTGTTACTGTTCAGTTATAGTACATCTCAACTATGTTTTACAATCTACTATCCAAACTGAAATTGTTATAATCTAAAATGTATTCATAGGCTTCTGTTTGTGATTCCAAAGAAAGTGATTGCAGATTCCAATTTATAAAATCTGAACAAAGCATATCCCTGTATAGTGTGTACTTGTCTCAATTAAGAGCACTAAGAGTCATTTCTATCTGCTGCTCCATTCCTCTGCTATCAGCATGAATCACTTCTGACAAGTTTTCCTGACACCAAGAGAAAAATGGTGACAGGAGAGGGATCTCCAGCTGACTGACAGCCCCAGCTCTATTCCTGTGTGCTGTGTGGAGGGAGGCGTGTCCCTTCTCTCCAATCAGCTCTCAGAGCTCTCCTCACTGAGCTATACAATGTGTAATTCCTGCTCTCCTTCCCCTGCTTTCTGTTGGCTCAGATAAGCTTTATAAATTCTGGACTTTGAATGGAGACTTTGAATGGATGTAGAGAAGACAAACCTGCAGATAAATAGGTATAACTTATGTAGCAGAATTTGTTTCATCTTTGTGCATCACCTGAGGCCAGTCACTTTACTGGGTATATGTAAGGGTTTACAACCACTTTAAGTTATTAAGCACAAGTCTTTTTTATCACTCCATATCAATATCCATATTTTGCTGGCTACCTTTACTGCCATCAAGAGACATTAATCTCTATCAGGCTTTAACACAGGCCACTTAGTGCATTCTTTTGGGATTTTACTATAATTGACTGCTCAAGCCCTGAAGAAGAGGGAGACTTTTTGCCCATTAAATCTTTCAAAAAGTCCATTAAGTGAAATTAACTTTTGTACGCTCCTCCATACACATCCAAGAATATCAATATTTTGGAACCAATCATTACATTAAGGGATTGGTTTACTAAAGCTGGAGAGTGCAAAATCTGGTGCAGCTCTGCATAGAAACCAATCAACTTACTACCGTATTTATCGGCGTATAACACGCACCGGCGTATAACACGCACCCCAAGTTTAGGAGGGAATTTTAAGGAAAAAAAGTTTTAGGAGAGAAGTTTAGGGAAAAAAAAAAAAACTTACATTTAAGCGTCATTTGCAGCTTGCCCAGCGTCATTTGCAGCTTGCCCAGCGTCATTTGTAGCTTGCCCAGCGTCATTTGCAGCCTTTCCCAGCGTAATTTGCAACCTGCCCAGCGTCATTTGTAGCTTGCCCAGAGTCATTTGTAGCTTGCCCAGAGTCATTTGTAGCTTGCCCAGAGTCATTTGTAGCTTGCCCAGAGTCATTTGCAGCTTGCCCAGCGTCATTTGTAGCTTGCCCAGCGTCATTTGCAGCCTTTCCCAGCGTCATTTGTAGCTTGCCCAGAGTCATTTGTAGCTTGCCAGAGTCATTTGTAGCTTGCCCAGAGTCATTTGTAGCTTGCCCAGAGTCATTTGCAGCTTGCTAGTGTCATTTGCAGTTTGCAGCGTTTAAATTTCCCGCCGCGTGACAAACCGCGCATGCGCGGCCGAAAAAGACCGAACCGCGGCCGAAAAAGGCCGAAGTGCGGCCGAAAAAGACCGAGCCGACTGTTCAGCTCCGCTCAGAGTCCCGCCTCCCTGCTGTTTCGGGAGCGAGCGCAGGGAGGCGGGACTACGAGTGGAGCTGAACAGCCGGCTTCGGTCTTTTTCGGCCGCGCTTCGGCTTTTTCCGGCCTTTTTCGGCCGCGGTTCGGCCTTTTTCGGCCGCGGTCGTCATTTTTCGGCGCCGCAACCGATTTTTGTCATTTTTTTTTTGGGTATTGGCGTATAACACGCACCCACGACTTTCCCCCGATTTTAAGGGGGAAAAAGTGTGTGTTATACGCCGATAAATACGGTAAATCAACCCATTAGAGTCTCTTTCCTACTCTCCTTCTCCTTTTTACATGTTTGTCTAGTACTTGACTAGCAACCAAGACCTTCAAAATACAGAAAGAACCACGTTTCTGGTTAGTGTAGGCACAGAAATTGATTAGTGCATTTGTGGAAAAAAAAAAAAAAACTTCTTTTCAGTTTAATTTTAGTTAAAACTGTATGTTCTGTCATCATGCGTAATCATATTTATTTTTTTTAGGACAAAAGATCATTGGTGTCTTCCAATATTTTTCCAACTAAAGAATGTGCGACCCCAACCAGACTCAGGTCACACAAATAAAACTACTTGGATTTCAAGGTCTTTATAAATTCAGGATTCTGCTGTTTATTGTGTTTCTTCTAACATACATGATGATCCTAAGTGGAAATATTTTAATAATCTTTTTAGTGACAACTGTTGATCAGCTTAAATTTCCAATGTATTTCTTTCTCAAGTACTTGGCTACATCTGATGTCCTACTGACCACCAGTGTGGTGCCCACGGCACTTGATATCATCCTCAAAGATGAAGGAAGATTATCACTGGATATTTGCATTACTCAGCTTTATTTTTTTTGGTATATGTAGCTACTTGCAATGTTTTCTGATCGCCATCATGTCCTACGATCGGTATTTGGCTATCTGCAATCCATTACGATATACCTCACTTATCAATTCTCATGTTTGCCTCCAGTTGATCATTGGGTTATGTTTCTGTGTTATCATTTTAGTATCAAGTGAATTGATTATGATATACAGGTTTGATTACTGTGGACTGAATTATATAGACCACTTTTTCTGTGATTTTTTCCCAGTGGTTGAATTGTCCACCTCTGATACTTCTGCTTTGAAGCTACAAGATTTTATTATCTCAATCATCACCATATGTTTACCATTTGCCTTTATTTTAATTACATACATCTGCATCATTGTCACTATTTTAAAGATATCATCTGCACATGACCGTAGAAAAGCCTTTTCCACTTGTAGTTCCCATGTGACCTTGGTTGGGGCTTTCTATGGGTCATTGATCATCGTCTATATGACACCATTAGATGAAAGCTCAAGCTACATGAATAAGTATAGATCTTTGTTGTATGTCATGGTGTCTCCACTGATAAATCCAATAATTTACAGCTTAAGAAACCGTGAGATCAAGGCAGCTCTGCAAAAAACCTTAGCTAATTTTAGGAATTTTGTTAGGAAATAAAGATTTTTAAACAAAGGTGTGTTTCTCTGCTAAATTGTAATGAGTTATCAAAGAGCTGCACCTATACAGGGCCGGATTAACATAGGGGCTATTGGAGCTGCAGCACCAGGCCCCTTCCTTAAAATAGGCCCTGGCTGCCCAGACTCACTGTCACTGTTATTTTCTGTCACTTGTAAACACAGAAGCCTGGCTTCTCTGCTACAAGTGACAGCGAGCTGCCCAGTGGCGTCAGGAGGGGGGTAAGCGTCACCATTTTACAGAGCTTCCTGGTATTTCCATCTTCCACTTACCCAGTGTGGCCGAGTGACACACGAGGTCCCGCCTTCTGGACCAGCTGAGCTATCCATCATAGGAGCCTACCTGGTCCAGGAAGCGGGACCTCCTGTGTCATTCGGCCACGCAGCGGCCCGCTCTGTGTAAACTGGCTGCGGCAGCTCTCCTCTTCAGATGTCTGGGCACACCACAGCCAGCTGAGCCAGGTAAGGCTGATGGGATGGGGCCAGGCACTGATGATGAGGCTGTATTGATGACCACTGATGGCTGTGCACTTATGAGACTGCATTGATGGGCATTGGTGGCTGGGCACTGATGAGGCTGTACTGATGGGCACTAATGCGGCTGTATTGATGGCTGGGCACTGATGAGGCTGCATTGATGGACACTGATGGCTGGGCACTGGTGAGGCTGCATTGATGGGTATAGGTGGCTGGGCACTGATGAGGCTGCATTAATGGGCACTGGTGGCTGGGCACTGATGAGGCTGCATTAATGGGCACTGGTGGCTGGGCACTGATGAGGCTGCATTAATGGGCACTGATGGCTGGGCACCGATGAGGCTGTACTGATGGGCACTGATGGCTGGGCACTGATGAGACTGTACTGATGGGCACTGATATCTAGGCACTGATGAGGCTGTACTGATGGGCACTGATGAGACTGCATTGATGGGCACTGGTGGCTGGGCACTTATGAGGCTGTATTGATGGGCACTGATGTCTGTGTACTGATTAGTACTGCAGTTGTGAGGCCAGTTAGATGTACTTCCAAATTCTCTGAAATGCCTTTTAAGATGGCTTGTGGTAGAGAAATGAACGTTCAATTCAAGGGCAACAGCTCTGATGGACATTCCTGCAGTCAACATGCCAAACTGCATATTTTAGAGTGGCCTTTTATTGTGAACAGTCTGAGGGACATCTGTGCAATAATCATGCTGTCTAATCAGCATCTTGATATGCCACACCTGTGAGGTGGATGGATTATCTCGGCAAAGGAGAAGTGCTCACCAACACAGATTTAGACAGATTTGTGAACAATATTTGAGAGAAATAGGCCTTTTTTGTACATAGAAAAAGTCATAGATCTTTGAGTTTAGCTCATGATAAATAAAAACAAAAACAGAAGTGTTGTGTTTATAATTTTGCTCAGTGTAGTAAGAGGCATAGTGAGTTTTTTGAAGTTGTAATTTTTTTCCCACAATTGTTTGGAAAATGACTTTTTTTTCGCCACAAAATTGTCATATTAACAAGTTATTTCTCACACATGGCATAGGCATACTTGCAATTACACACCAAAATATATCCTGCTACTCCTCCTGAGTATGGTGATACTACACGTGTGAGACTGTTCCACAGCCTGTCCACATACAAAGGCCCAACATCCAAGTAGCACCTTCAGGCGTTCTAAAGGCATAAATTACACATCTAATTTCTTGACTATATATCACATTTTTGAAGGCCCTGGAGCACCAGCACAATGGAATTACCCACCAATTGACCCCATTTTGGAAAGCAAGCACCCCAATGTATATTCTATGAGGCATAATGAGTCTTTTGAACATGCCATTTTTTTGGAAAATGTGTAAAGAAGATGAAAACTTATTTTTTTTACACAAAGTTGTCAATTTATAAGATATTTCTAACACATAACATATAAAAAACAAGAAATGCACCCAAAATGCATTCTTCTACTCCTCCTGAGTAAAGCAATACCACATGTGTGAGACTTTTCCACAGGCTGGTTACATGCAGAGGCCCAACATCCAAGTAGCACCTTCCGGCATTCTAGAGGCATAAATTACGCATCTAATTTCCAGACTATTTAACACATTTTTGAAGACCCTTGAGGACCAGGACACCCACATAATGACCCAATTTTTTTACACATCCAAGTAGCACCAAGAAGGCTTCTAACACATAGCATGTACATACCAAGAATTTCATCCCAAAATACATTCTGCTGAAGCAGGGACGTGGTTAGTGACAGCAAAAGGAGTGGTCCAGGCAGCAGGCAGGAATACTGTCCATAGTTAGTATAGGCAGCAGGCAGAGATATTGCCAGCAAAGGCAAAGCATTAGTCCAGACAGCAAGCAGAGATGTGGTCAGCAACAGCCAAACGAATTGTCCAGTCAGCAAACAAAGATATGAAAAATTATTGGTCCCGGAAGTAGGCAAGAGTATGGTCCATACGCAGGCAGTACAGGTAACAGGCAGCAGAGGCATGGTCAGTTCATGTGGCAAGCAGAGGCATGGTTGATTAAAATGCCAGGGTCAGATGGCAGCAGGCAGAACTATCAGGCTTAGGGCCTTGGTCAAGTAAGACCTGAGCACAGGGGTAGAGGCTTCTTCCCACCCAAATCTCGTTGAAGCCTCCAGGTCTCCAGAATTTAAAACATAGTTTTCTCCACTGGGAAAAACTATTCTGGAGCACCTTACATATGTGAGATACCGGTGTTATTTTGAATCCCCCTAATACCGTGGCAGGGCAAAATATCAGTTCAGGAGGCAGGCAAAAAGCATGGTCATTTAACAGGTCAAGGTCAATTCAAGTTGAAGGCAGAAACATGGTTGATAGTTGAAGTGACAGGCAGAGGCATAGTCGATAAACAGTCCAGGGTCAGTTCAGGCGGCAAGCAGACACAGAAATAGCAGATAGCAGAAACTGGAAAATATTTTCACTTCACATATACTAATAGTGTAATGGTGTATGATAGATCTGGAAGCACTCTCCAATACAAAGGCCTGGCTGGGAAGGACATTGGGGACTGTAGTATTGGGTGTCATGGTGAATTCCTTTACTTGAACATGCACAACATTTTTTGGGGGTTTGTGGCCCATTTGGGTAAGAGGGAGAATATCGTGTAAGTCCCTTTCATGGAGTCTGGTCAATGAATCAAGAGAGAATTTGTTCAGGGGTAAGGATGAGCCCGGTGTTCGATTCGAACCCATGTTCGAATCGAGCACCGGATGTTCGCTCGCTCGGCGAGCCCAGAACTATTGGGGCTGCTCGCATCAAATTCGTGTGATGCGAGCGGCCCCGCAATGCATTGCGGCCCGCGCAGTGCAATGCTGGCTGATGATTGGCCAAGCATGCACTGTGACCCCGCATGCTTGGCCAATCACAGCGCCGGCAGCGAGGAGAGCCATAATTGGCTACAGGCAGGATGCCTGTAGCCAATTATAGCTCAGGGGCTTTAGTACACGCCCCACGGTATAAGAGGCCGCCGCGCCGGCGGCCTCGCATATTATGTTTCAGACAGTGTCAGCGTGTCAGTGTGCTGCTGACTGCTGACAACAATATGTGCTTTATTTCTGGGGATATGTGTGTGCATGCTGTTAGAACAGCATTGCAGTATCACATCTGGGGGGTGTCTATAGGTGGCCTGTGAAGGAGGGCAGGTTTCCTGTGCTTAGAACTTTCCCTGCAAAAAAGTGTCATTTTTGCAGGAAGAAAGCTATTTAAATCACTCGCGGCTAATGAATTGATGGCTCCTGTAACACAGAGAGCTGTCATTCATTAATAAAAAACAAAACAAAAAGCGTAGGGGTCCCCCCAAATTCAATAACCAGGCCCTTCAGGTCTGGGATGGATATTAAGGGGAACCCCAGCCAAAAAAAAAAAAAAAAATTGGCGTAGGGTCCCCCTCAAAATCCATACCAGACCCTTGAGGTCTGGTATGGATTTTAAGGGGAACCCTAGCCAAAAAAAATGGCGTGGGGTCCCCCTCAAAATCCATACCAGACCCTTATCCGAGCACGCAACCTGGCAGGCCGCAGGAAAAGAGGGGGGGACGAGAGCGCCCCCCCCTCTCGCCTGAACCGTACCAGGCCACATGCCCTCAACATTGGGAGGATGCTTTGGGGGTCTAAGACCCCTAAAGCACCTTGTCCCCATGTTGATGAGGACAAGGGCCTCTTCCCCACAACCCTGGCCGGTGGTTGTGGGGGTCTGCTGGCGGGGGGCTTATCGGAATCTGGAAGCCCCCTTTAACAAGGGGACCCCCAGATCCCGGCCCCCCCCCCCCCTGTGTGAAATGGTAAGGGGGTACAAAAGTACCCCTACCATTTCACCAAAAAAGTGGCAAAAATGGTAAAAATGACAGGAGACAGTCTTTGACAATTCCTTTATTAAAATCTTCTTTCTTCTTTCTTCATCCTTCGGTTTCTTCATCTTCTCCTTCCTTCATCTTCTTCCATCTTCTTCTTCCATTTTCTTCTTCCTCCGATCCGCTTCTTCTTGCGCTGGTCTTCTCGTCCTTCTCGTCCGGCATCTTCTTCCGTCGGCGTCGGTGTCGGTGTCGGTGTCTCTGTCTCTTCTTGGGCCGCTCCGCGCAATGGGAGGCTCCCGCTGTGTGAGGCTCCGCTCCGTCTGACAGGTCTTTTATAATGGAGGGCACCTGGTGACCCCGCCCCCTCTGACGCACAGGGACGTCATGGGGAATTCCATGATGGCTTTCCCCATGACGTCAGAGGGGGGCGGGGTCACCAGGTGCCCTCCGTTTTAAAAGACCTGTCAGATGGAGCGGAGCCTCACACAGCGGGAGCCTCCCATTGCGCGGAGCAAGAAGACACTGACACCGACACCGACACCGACGCCGACGCCGACGGAAGAAGATGCCGGACGAGAAGGACGAGAAGACCAGCGCAAGAAGAAGCGGATCGGAGGAAGAAGAAAATGGAAGAAGAAGATGGAAGAAGATGAAGGAAGGAGAAGATGAAGAATCCGAAGGATGAAGAAAGAAGAAAGAAGATTTTAATAAAGGAATTGTCAAAGACTGTCTCCTGTCATTTTTACCATTTTTGCCACTTTTTTGGTGAAATGGTAGGGGTACTTTTGTACCCCCTTACCATTTCACACAGGGGGGGGGGGGGGGGGGGATCTGGGGGTCCCCTTGTTAAAGGGGGCTTCCAGATTCCGATAAGCCCCCCGCCCGCAGACCCCCACAACCACCGGCCAGGGTTGTGGGGAAGAGGCCCTTGTCCTCATCAACATGGGGACAAGGTGCTTTAGGGGTCTTAGACCCCCAAAGCATCCTCCCAATGTTGAGGGCATGTGGCCTGGTACGGTTCAGGCGAGAGGGGGGGCCGCTCTCGTCCCCCCCTCTTTTCCTGCGGCCTGCCAGGTTGCGTGCTCGGATAAGGGTCTGGTATGGATTTTGAGGGGGACCCCACGCCATTTTTTTTGGCTAGGGTTCCCCTTAAAATCCATACCAGACCTCAAGGGTCTGGTATGGATTTTGAGGGGGACCCTACGCCATTTTTTTTTTTGGCTGGGGTCCCCCTTAATTATCCATCCCAGACCTGAAGGGCCTGGTTATTGAATTTGGGGGGACCCCTACGCTTTTTTTTTTTAATTTTTTTTATTTTTTTTTTTTTTTATAAATTTCTTTTTTTTTATGAATGAGTTTCAATGAATCACTGTTCTCTGTGTTACGGGAGCCGTGAATTAACATTAGCCGTGAGTGATTTTAAATAGCTTTTTTACTTTCAAAAATGACACTTTGCGCAGAGACAGTTCTAAACACGGGAAACATGCGCCCCTTTACAGGCATACTATAGACACCCCCCAGGTACGAAATTTAAAGGAATATTACACTTTTATTGTTTCAATTTAAGCATTATTAAAATCACTGCTCCTGAAAAAACGGCCGTTTTTAAAAAAAAAAAAAATTTGCATTGATACATGTCCCCTGGGGCAGGACCCAGGTCCCCAAACACTTTTTATGACATTAACATGCATATTAGCCTTTAAAATTAGCACTTTTAATTTCGAACGTTCGCATCCATTATAACTAATAGGGTTCTAAAGCTCGCACGGACTTTAGGTCCGTGTCGCGGGTTCTGGTGCGAGCCGAACGGGGGGGTGTGTTCGGCTCATCCCTATTCATGGGATCTAGCTGGCTGTCATTTCCTTTATAAATTTTGAAGTAATAGGTATATCCCATGGCCCTGTCGCATACCTTATAGAATTTTACCCCATATTTGGCCTGTTTACTAGTAAGGTATTGTTTAATGCCAAGCCTTCTGGTGAAGTGGACTAGGGATACATCCACATGAATATTTTGTCGGGAGTAAACATTTCCTTGAAGCTACAGCAAAAAAGTTGATTAGTGGGTGAATTTTGAACAGTTTGTCATATTCAGGATGATTTCAAGGAGGGCACTGGGTATTATGATTAAAATGTAAAAACCTCAATATTATCTTGTAACGTGTTCTAGGCATAAAAGAAGAGTGGACAGGCATATGATGTATAGGTTGGGTAGACCAGTAGGCATGGACTTCATTTTCATTGGACTTAATTTTTTTGTCAGTCCCATGTTTATCGTTAGTCCAAGAAAAAATGTAAATTTCTCCACGGTGGGCAGGCATATGACAAATTAGGATTGCTGGCAATATATTGGCTGGCATACAGATTCCACTGCTTAACAATGTAATTTAGCAGATCATATGTGAAAAATAAATGAAAAAAAATAAAATGGAGTAACATTTTCTGTTTGTATATGAGGGCCTGGCTGTAAAAGGGGGAATTGTAGGTTCTGCCAAAGTAGCGGGCAGCCATGTGGGATATAAAAGTACATCTGAGAGGCCAGTATTGTTGTGGACAGGACACCCCAATACTAGTACCTGGTCTATCATCTGGGAATGCTACCCTGAGTGTACTCACCACTGCACCCGGACTTGCAGCCCTACTGGTGGATGCCTGCCTATAATCTGGGAGTGCTGCGCGACTTGTACACAGTGCACACCACTGCCACAAGATTTACAGCGCTGCTGGTGGATGCCTGATCCTCCTCATATCTCCTGAACCTCTTTGTTTGGACTCTCTCCTCCTCAGAATATGTTTCTGAGCCACTGTTTTCAATTGGCTCACGCACACTATCTGAGTTTGGAGAGAGCGCCCTGCTACTATTGCCCATCATACTCTGGAGTATCTGGAAAGCCTTTTCACTGCTGAATATTTTTTTAGACATGTTGACAGATGTTGAACCCTGGGACAGATGTGCAGATGTTGATCACTGGGACAGATGTACACAGATGTTGATCACTGGGACAGATGTACACAGATGTTGATCACTGGGACAGATGTACACAGATGTTGATCACTGGGACATATGTGCACAGATGTTGATCACTGGGACGGATGTGCACAGATGTGCATAGATGTCGATTATTGGGACAGATGTTTACAGATGTTGATCACTGGGACAGATGTGCACAGATGTTTATTACTGGTACAGATGTACAGATGTTGAGTTTTGTGACAGATGCACATTGATGTTGTTCACTGGGACAGATGCACACAGATGTTGATCACTTGGATAGATGTGCACAGATGTTGATCTCTGGGACAGATGTCCACATATAGTGATCAACATCTGTGTACATAGATAAGTAAACAATGATTAAAGCAAAAATGTGCTTTGCTGATCCAGGGCAAAAAAACAGGCTTAATTTAGTCTACCCTTAATCCCCCAGCTTCACATGCTCATCTATCCTTAATTTTCACATATTAAACAAAATACTTTGTACTTCCAGTTATGGGGGATATGTAACTCAGTTCATGTGAAAGTGCATAGCCAATCATCTTGTTTAAGTATTTTATTAAAGATTATCAGAAAACATTGAATGTAATGAGTAAAGACAAAAATTTTACATCATAATATTAAAATAATCTTATTATAGGAAAGTATATCGCTAGTCGCATATGACATCATATAATTGTTTAGTTAAGAATTAAATCCAGATAGATCAATGCAGTAAATTAATAGTTATCCATCTAAACAAGAATCGACCTTATATATATATATATATATATATATAAATTTATGTAGAGTCACTAATATATTTGGTGCTTTTTTCAATAGTGGAACATTATGGTTAATCTATGGCTGATTTGGGGACTAATATCAGCATACTTTTATGGTATGACAACCAACTATAGTGGAGTTTACCTGAATTAAAAAGATAATATTAAAAAATAAGGAGGGAAAAGAAAGCAGGTAGGAAGAGGGTGGGATAGGAGGTCCCCGAAGGTAGGTTACTCCCAGAGGGTAATGCTATATCTACACATTAAATCCTCATCTACCATGGTAAAAGTACTTGGTCTTCGAAGTCTGGTGGCAAGCAATGTTTAATCCATGGTTTCCATAGATTATTAAACTTTTTTAGTTCTGTTTTTTATCTAAAGCTTCCATCTTTGCATGTAACAGAGTTTTGTTCATTCTATGTTTGGTATCGGCTAAATTCAGAGTAGGTGTTTTCCAAGATTTAGTTATAGTCTGTTTAGAAGCTGTTAAGAGCTGTATTAATAATTTAAACAGTTTTGTTGTAGACATTCTGGTCTTAAGTTTAGAAGGGCCAATGCCAGGTCAGGTGTAATAGTGCTTTCGAACATTGCTGAGGCAAGCATGAAAATAGATTTCCCAAATTCTTGTACCCCTGGACATTTCCACCATATATGTAAATGTGAACCCAGCTCTGAACAGCCGCAAAAACAGGAAGCCGAATGATCTGGAACATATTTAGAGTATCTATCTCAGACCATTCTGCAGTATCAATAGTACGACATAGATCATGTTCCCATTTGGCCACATAAGATGGTGGGGTTGAATAAGATTTAGTAAGCAATTGAGAATAGAGTGATGAAATCCTTCAACTACAATGTGGATCTTTCAAGCAAATTTTTTCAAAAATGTACAGTTTTGTCATAGCAATCTTTGTATTTAGAGAGGGAGTGTAGACACTTTTAATTTGTAAATATCAAAATGATTCAGATTGGGGAAACCCATAGGATTTACAGAAATCTGCAAAAGGTAATATTGATGAATCAGAAAACAAATTGTGTACGCGTGAGATACCAGCCTTTGACCAGGCTCGGAAGGTCATGGGGGAATTCCATGCTGGATAGAAGGCCGGATTTTTGTGGAATGAAAGGAGTGGGTTATGTAAAGATTGTAGACCGTACATAGTTCTGTGTCTGTCCCCATGTTGATGAGGACAAGGGCCTCTTCCCAACAACCCTGGCCGTTGGTTTTGGGGTCTGCAGGGCGGGGGATCTGTCTAATAAAGTACTTTAAAAACCTGTGTTGTGTGTTTTTTTTAACACTTTTTCCCTAGGTGAATGAGCAGGGGTACCTTATTAAAGGGGTCTCCCGGATTCCGATAAGCCCCCCGCCTGCAGACCCCAAAAACCAACAGCCAGGGTTGTCGGGAAGAGGCCCTTGTCCTCATCAACATAGGGACAAGGTGCTTTGGGGAGGGGGGGCCGCAGGGCCCCTCTTCCCCAAAGCACCCCCCCATGTTGAGGGCATGTGGCCTGGTATGGCTCAGGAGGGGGGGGGGGGGGGGGCGCTCGCTCGTCCCCACCCCCTTTCCTGACCGGCCGGGCTGTGTGCTCAGATAAGGGTCTGCTATGGACTTTGGGGGGGACCCCCACGCCATTTTTTCGGTGTAGGGATTCCCCTTTAAATACATACCAGGCGACGGGGCTCACGAGGTGTCAATCTCGCCGATGGAGGCGGCGGCATTGACTCCCTTCCGTTAGTCCCGTCTACCTGGAGTCATGTTCAAAATAAACTGACTTTACTCCTTGTGTGGGCAAGTCCATTCATTTCAAAAGTCCGGGGGATAGGCAACGATCGGGCTGCATGGATGGGCACCGATCAAGTTGTTAATATTTATTTTTGTAACTTAATAATCTACATAAATCATTTAACAGTGTAATTTCATGAGATAATTTATGAGGGCGTGTTTAGGGGTGGAATTAGGGGCGGGGCAAGGTAGGGGTTGGGTAAGGCAACTGGTAACTGAGTAACTCTTAAGGCCTGGCTAGTAGCACAGGACTTGAAATTTTGAGCCCTTATAAGTACATATGGTGGCAGCAAAAGATACGGTAATACTATTGAGTTGTAGTTCCAACATAAACAAAAAGTAGTTTAACTAAAACTATCTTAGCATGGATCTAACTACTCAAAATATTACGTCATACATTGTATAAGAAAGGATAAAACCAACTTAGACCAGGTTAATATAAGATGACATGTGTTTAGAAAAATAAAGTGGAGTTACACTAGGGAGGGCCTTCTCTGCTTAATCCTTTCTGCATGGTGAGGGTTCCATGAAGATTAATATTGTAGCGCTCACCACCTTTAGGTGGGTGCTAATAGGTAGATATTAGGTGAAATTGCCTGTGCCTTACACTTTCTTTTGTTTAGGCCTGGCTGTTGGTTTGGTTAGGGGAGGAGAAGTAGAATAGAGGGGGGTGTGACCACCTGTACTTCACCCTGGAAGACCTCCCTTGCTTCTCCAGAGAAATGTTCTGGAAAGGAGCAGGGACTGCGGGGCAGGGACTGAAGTGCAGGCAGTGCATATGGCCTTTGCCCAATCATTAATTGGTATGGGCAGAGGCGGGACATACATAATTACGGAGGTCACATGCTTCCTGGGGGGAGATGGGAAGAAACTAGGACCAGTGTACCAGCACAATGTAACCTCAAGGAGCAGGCTTGAAAGCTTGGGGGCTTGAAGGCCTGGGGGTTCAGAGACCCCAGCGCTGGAAAGCAGGAACCTAACCGGAAGGCCTGAGGGTTCAGAGACCTCAGAGCTGGATGGAGCACAGTAAATGACCAAGAAAATCCTGGGAGAAGGAACCAGGCATCCCAGCTGGGATGGAACCTTGCCCAAGAAACGGGAAGTGACCTGGACTTTCCTGGACTGGCCTGGGGAGGATTGCAGGAGGCGAGAAAGGCAGGTGAGGACCGGGAATTCCAGCGTTCCAATTTACCAAGATGTCTTTCAGAGGGGCATTGGCCAGTTCGTTAAGGGAATGGGACTTAGCTACTCAGGGGAACTAAGAAGAAGAGGCAGCTCATACTTTCCTGCACTACCATTAACACCATGGACCGCAACAAGAAAATAAAAGTTTATTGTTCAACTGTTTGACCTAGTATGTTGTTAATCGTGTGGGGTGGAAGAGCGGGGCAAACCAGCAGTAATGTAGTGAACTAACCAGCAGCTCCCAAGGGAGTAGTGCGCTACACTGCATTTGGAGGAGAGGGGAGTGATGGAAAGGAGAGAGGATCTTAAAGTGAGACCACATATCTGCATAACAAGCGCTTAAGACTCTTAAAGCTACGGCATAGAGTCCACAAGTTCTGGTAACTATGGGACCAATTGAGGGGAGTTTGGTGCATGCAGTGAATTGGAGTGGATTGCACAGGAGCAGAGCCCTTTGAAGATTACAAAAGATTTTTATTTGAGCACCAGCACTTTATAAAGAGACTAACCAAATGAGGACACTGAGCACATTCTTAGTATATGAGCTTTTTAATGTGATTATGCATATGAAAACTTTATTGTGAATATGTGAAGTCAATTTATGTATACTTCACTCAGAAATTTGATGTATAGGACAGGGCTATGAGTTTTCATATTGTTAGGAGTCAAGGTTGTAATTACCTGTGTGGCAGCAGCAGTCCTTTGAACAGCATTTATTTATTTATTCACTTATTTGGTTATATCCTAGAGAGGGTAGTTATTGATTTTATTATACTCAAAATTAGATTTAGGGGTGTGGACATAAAGTTATGGCTGATCAGTATATATAATACTGTATAATAATATGTGAAGAAATAAGACCAGGCCTTTTTCTGGCACTTGTTTAAATTAGTATTTTTTGCTAGAAAATTACTTAGGACAACCTAGACCCTAGAGAATAAAATGGCGACCATTGCAATATTTTATGTCACACTGTATTTGCGCAGCAGTCTTTCAATTTTTTCGAAAAAAATACACTTTCATGAATAAAAAGAAAAACAAACAAAAAAAAAACCCAGTAGCGTTAGCCACATTTTTTGGATAATGTGAAATGTGGATAATGTGAAAAATGATGCTACGCCGAATAAATGGATACCTAACATGCCATGCTTCAAAATTGCGCACGCTCGTGGAATGGCGACAAACTACAGTACTTAAAAATCTACATAGGCGAAGCTTTAAAATGTTTAACAGGTTACCTGTTTAGAGTTACAGAGGAGGTCTAGTGCTAGAATTATTGCGCTCACTCTAACGATCGTGGCAATAGCTCACATGTGTGATTTGAACACCGTTTACACACGTGGCCGTGACTTACATATAGGTTCACTTTTGCACGCTCTAAAGGAGCTTTACATTTTTTTATTTATTTTTTTTTCTTATTGTTTTTTTTTTTTTTTTTACAATGTCCCTTTAAAAAAAAAAAAATAATTATCACTTTTATTCCTATTACAAAGAATGTAAATATCCCTTGTAATAGAAATAAGCCTGACATGTCTTCTTTATTGTGAGATCTGGGGTAAAAAAGACCTCAGATCTCACATTTACATTTAAAAGCAAAAAAAAAACAAAAAAAAATTGTAATTTTACATTTACAAAAAAAAAAAAAAATGCACATCTTGCCCTCACTCAACTTCCTGCCCATCGCTCCAGGGGATTGGATCTTTTCCCCTTTTACCGACGGCTCCGGTAAGCGCCGATGGGACCACTTTTATCGGATGCCGAATCACCTGCCATATAGAAAAATACCAGAGTTATGGCAGCTAGCTGATGCCATAACAATGGTATATAACGTCAAAGTAATGACATATATATACAGTGGGCGGTCCAGAAGAGATTAAAGAGGAAGTAAACCCTGGTGGGTTTTACTTCCTCTTTTTTTCCCTGCAAAGGTAAAGCATAATGGGCTACTATGCATTGCATAGTAGCCCATTATGTGTCACTTACCTGAAACCAAAGCCGCAATGTCACTGTTGTCCCCACTAGCAGGGAGCGTCCATCTTCACCCCTCTTCCTTCCGGGGGCCGCAAACTCTGGCTTAGTGACTGGCCGGAGTGGCGTGAGCCGCCAGTCACAGCATGACCCCTATTAGAAACGGCACAATGTGCCCTTTCTAAAGGGCGCATGTGCCGATGACATAGTCATCGGCGCTCAGGTCTTTCGTAAATATCTCCTAAACTGTGGAGGTTTGGGAGATATTTCAAGCACCTACGGGTAAGACTTAATATAGGCTTACCTGTATGTAAAAGTGGTTGTACAGGGTGTACAAACACTTTAAGAACGTTAAGAAATAAAAGTGTTAATATTTTATTTTTTAACAATTAATAAAATTAAAAGTAAAAGAACAGAAGAGAAATGCAAATCATATCAATATTTGGTGTGACCTCCCTTTGCCTTCAAACCAGCATCATATCTTGTAGGTACACTTGTACACAGGTCTTGAAGGAATTCGGCAGGTAGGTTGTTCCAAACATCTTGGAGAACTAACCTCAGATCTTCTGTGGATGTAGGCTGTCTCAAATCCTTCTGTCTCTTCATGTAAGACAGAACTCCATGATGTTGAAATCAGGGCTCTGTGGGGGCCTAACCATCAGTTCCAGGACTCCTTGTTCCTCTTTAGGCCCCTTTTACACAGGCTTTCTGTGACAGTCTCCATTCACTCCTATGGAGACATGTCCACTGACATCCGCCCCTATCTGATCCAATCCTGTCCGTGAAATATAGATGGATAGAGACCCTATTTTCCATCCGTCTGGAGGCTCGGATCTGATAGGATGGGATGAAAACAGACAGGCGGTCTGTTTTCATCCGATCTCTCCATATGGGAGAGTGGGACTCTGACAGGTCCATCTCAGCTCATTGAGCAGAGACAGACCTGTCATCCCCCTGGTCAGCGAGGATCAGCAGAGTCCAGCGGGCGGATCAATATTCAATATTGTACTGCTTTCCAGCCCTTCGCTGAACAAACTGCATCCAGCTGCAGCCAAATATTTAAAAAAAATACTCATCAGTCCAGGGCACCTGCTGCCATTTTTATGCACCCCAGTTGCTATATTTTCATGAATAATTGAGTCGCTTAGCCTTGTTTCCCTGCTGGAGGTATGGCTTTTTGGCCACAATTTCTCCATAAAAACGACTTTGGGCCAGACTTCTCCGGGCAGCTGAATGAAAAAAAAAAAACATTGCCGGCAATAGAAAAATAAAAATAAAAATAAAACGGCATGGGGTACTCCCCAAAATCCATACCAGACCCTTATCCGAGCATACAGCCTGGCAGGTCAGGAAAGGGGGGACAAGCTAGCACCCCCCCTCCTGATCAATACTGGGGGCATGGCGACCAAGCACTTGAACTAGGAGCTCTGCTCGGCCACCAGAGAGAATCCACAATCATCCAAGCCCACCAGCTCCATCCTTGCCACACACGTCATCACAAACCTGCTGAACCCTCCAGGTATGACGAGGCGCAGGAAAAACCCGCCGGAGCCTTTAGAAAATGTCACATTTCTTCACTGCAGATCTGCACGGGCGGGGGCACCCAAAGCACAGCAGCCAATCCACAAGGCCGCAACGTCTCACATCGGCTACGAGGGGCCTTAAAAATCACACACCAAGGCTGCACGGCAAAGCGGATCATCATCTCGGACTTCTAGTCCCTCTACCTGAAGACCAGCGAAGCAATGCATCAACCCCCCAGCCAGGCCGCAAGCAGACCCAGACATGGAGGTAAGTGGGCCTAACAGCACAAACAATGCTGCACAATCCCATTGCTGCATTCTCCACCTCAGATAGACCAATATCAGACACTATGCTAAAAGAAATGCTACACTCACTAAAAGCTTCCCTACAATCTGACATAACGGCAGGGATTACCAAATGCCAAATAGAAGTCCAAGCCATAGGAAATAGGGTGGATCATGTCAAACAAAAGATGGGAGAATACACCTCTTCCTTTAACACATTAGCTGATGCTCACAATGCTCAAGGCGAGGAGCAGGCTTGGTTAAAAGACACAGTGGCAGACCTGGAAGACAGATCCAGAAGGAACAACATCAAGATAGTAGGTGTTCCAGAAACCATACCAAATACCCAGCTACTACAGTACACGCAGACCCTGTTCTCCACACTAGTACAGGGCCGTTTGAAGCAAAATGGACATGGAGGTCCCCCCAACCTCCTCCGCATGCACGCACGCACGCACGCAAAGCCTACAGGAATCACAGCATAGCGATACAGTTTAAGTTCACCAACACTTTATATGAATAAAAAAGTTTTACAGTGCAAATACTGCTGTTGCATATAATGTGCATAAAATTTTAACATTTCTAACAATTGAACCACCGTATTGCCATGAATGCAGCACCCACCGTATTGCCATGAATGCAGCACCCACCTTATTGCCATGAATGCAGCACTCACCATATTGCCATAAATGCAGCACCCACTGTATTGCCATGAATGCAGCACCCACCATATTGCCATGAATCATGCAGCACCCACCATATTGTCATGAATGCAGCACCCACCATATTGCCATGAATCATGCAGCACCCACCATATTACCCTGAATCATGCAGCACCCACCATATTGCCATGAATCATGCAGCACCCACCATATTGCCATGAATGAATGAACCTCACAACATGACACACACTCAACTGCCACACTGCTGAGTGCTGACAGGGATCCCAGACAGTGTGACTCCCAGATGAAGTCCCACTTCCAGATCCGGATTCTGGCATGGTGGTGGTGACCCACTGACTCAGGAGGAGGAAGAGTGGAGGAGACAGTGTCAGCTATACAAGCCTGGGCGGGACTACAGGAGGAGGCAGTGCAGCCTTGCCTTGCGCCGCCCACCTTCAAGAACTGGCAAGCCCCGCCACAGGCCGTGCCACAGCACACATGACCACCACACATGACCACCACATTCGCCCAATCACAGGGCGCAACATGGCGGCAGCCGGATCGCAATCACTCACAGGATCCCCAAACTGTCCTTCCTGCAGAAACCCCAAGAGATGTGCTGTTAAGGGTACACTTTTACCATGTCAAGGAACAGATTCTGATTGCATCTCGCAGTCCTAAAAACATCCATCCCCAATTCGCAACCTTACAACTCCTTCCAGACCTTTCCAGATACACCTTATAGCGACACTTCAACCTGGTGACAGTCACTAAAGCTCTACAGAACCACAAGGTCTTCCATAAATGGAAATACCTAGCAAAGCTATCTATCACCCACAATGGGACCACAACCTTAATTTCAACACTGGAGGAAGGAATTGATGCATTTACGTCAATGGGGCATCCTCCCTGATCCAGCTCTGCATGATACATCTATCTCGCAGCCACAGCCACAAAACAAATGGCAGGTGGTATCACGCAAGCGTTCAAATAAAATACATGCCGGTGAAAACTCGTGAACAAGATGCATATGATTGAAACACATGGAAATGTTCTACAAATGGTACACATCCCTAAAGTGGACGTAAGGCTTCTTCTGACATCATTAGAAAGTGGCGATCCAACCAAGAAGAGAATCTTTGGATGCAGTGAGTACTTACACTACACCAGTGCACACCAATTCCCAATTCACTATTAATGACCATTGCATGCTTATCTATTAACACCAGGGGCCTAAACCACTCCACAAAAAAGATTCTCCATGTGGAATGAGGCTAGTAAACACAGGGCTGACATCCTGTGCATACAAGAAACCCACTTCCAGATAAATTAATCCCCGCTATGCTCACACAGAGACTACCCTCATATATTTTTGGCATGCACGCCCAGACACAAAAAGGGAGGTGTACTACTAGCACTGAAAAACTCACTGTCCTTCCAACCATGGGAAACCATTCTGGACGAAAGAGGCAGTTACATAATCATAAAAGGTGACATCAACTCAAAGCCATACATGCTGGTGACGGTTTATGCTCTAAACTCACATCAGCTCAGATTTAAAAAAAAAAACTGCTAAAAAAATCCACTCTGTGCAGTATGGCAATCTCATTATAGGTGGAGACTTTAATCTGATTGTTGATCCAAATGTGGACACTTCTACCCATAAACCAAACAGTATGGCATACCTGCACAATCTAATTCACAAAGAGGAACTGTTCGATGCATTAAGATGCCTCCATGCCAACAAAAGGATTTATACCTCCTTTTCCCACAGGCATTGCTCATACTCACGCATTGACATGTTTTTAACAGACAAGTGTACATTACAAATTCGCACCTGTGCTGCAACATTAGGCTATTACAAGAACTCCAAATTTCCCCCATAATCTCTCAGCATCTCCAAAATGTATTTCAAAACAATGACACATCTGTAGAAGATCCCTATACCCTATGGAACACCCACAAGGTATACATGAGAGGTATACTCATACAAATAGGGGCAACAGAAAAAAAAAAAAAAACGATACACCCAACCCAAAATAAAGCTTCACCCCAACATGACCCTTGCCAAAACACTCTCACAGCTCAGAGAGAATCTAAGAGAGCTTGTATCACAACAATATGACAAACACCTCAGACACTTACAACTAAACTCCTATGCAAATGCTAATAGAGCAGGCAAGTACCTCGCCAATAGAATTGAAAGCTGTTCGCACCAAAACATGGATAGCACATGCTCGTGCTCAGGTTCCGGTAAGAAAAAAGGGGGGAGGGCCTGGGGGGCAGCAGAAGCACAGAAGGTTTTTCACCTTAATGCATAGAATGCATTAAGGTAAAAAAACATGACACTTTACAACCCTTTTAATAAATTCCACCATACACACGTGCCTTCCACCGCAATCAAGCATCTTACCAGATGGTTCTAATCCACACTTACAGAGATCAAACACACATGAGAAATAATGGACCCCTCCGGATGTCTCTAAATTGGATCAGTATGGTTCATTGGGTTTCAACAAATGATATCCCCCAATACCAACGCCACAAATTTGGATCCAATTCAGACAGCGGCCATAGAGGAAAGGGAACATAGGCTGCATATAGTGTGAATACCGGTAGGACAGATTTACTGTTAAAACACCACAATATACTCACATGATCCAGGACAATAAAAATAATTCAAACAGCATGGTGCCTTGCTGATAGCTGGCATCAGCAGGTGTGATAGCGCCACATGTTTGTGGCCTCACCCAACGCGTTTCACGTCACAGTGAGTCCTTAGGGCAGGGGTGCCCAACCAGTGGCCCCGGAGCCCTCTGATGTGGCCTGCGACCGCCTGCTCTAGGATGGCGGGTTGGCAAGCCCAGATTGCAGGTTGTCTACCTGCCATGCCAGAGCATCAGTGTTGTGAATGAAGCCAGCGGTATAGGAAGCAATCAGCTGCGGAGCAGAGCCGCATAAGCCAATGCTTCCTGTATAGCACCGGCTCCTGTCATAGGTGGAGTAATACCAAATGCACTCTGCCTGGGACAGCAAGTTTATTACTAAAATCACAGTTTGTATAAGGACATATCTGTTCTGCAGTGGTTACTGGGCTGTTTTTAAACTGATCTGCAGGTATAGCGCAGTGCACCTGCGGCTTACCTGAGCTGAGCCATAGACTTCTGGTTTTCCCTGTGGGTTTGGTGCACTTTCAGAAAGTGCACCACACCTGCAGGACATGATAGAATTCTATGGCAAAGTACAGCTAACCTGCAGGAAAGCCACAGGTGTGGGTAGACCACGGACCATTAGTGTAATAGTAGCCTTAGGCCCCTTTAACATGATCTGTCTGACCCAATCGGACCCTCCATTCACCTATATGGAGCAGCAGATGTAAACAGACAGTGTCTGTTTACACCTGCCTCCTTCCAATCTGATCTGCTAAAAAAATGTAAAGTGGATCTGTCCCCTTCCATTTGATCAGAAGAGAGGGCCCATAGAGTAGAGTGGGATGTGTCTGTGTCCACTTTGCATACGCAGAGTGGACGCAGAACTGTCATCTGCTCATTGTGGCCCGCTGCTGGTTACTAAGTCACTTAAGTGGCCCTCGCTCTTCAAAAGGTTCAGCACCCCTGCCTTAGGGGAACAGAAGCATAGTCACGCTATGGGCGGCCTATGTTCCTTTTGCTCTATGATGGCTGTATGAGTTGGATCCAAAGTTGTGGCTTTGGTATTGGGGAATATCATATGATGAAACCCAGTGGGCCATATTGATCCAATCTAGAGACACCGGGAGGGGTCCATTATTTCTTATGTGTGTTTAATCTCTGGTAAGAGGCTTGAATACGGTGAAGGGCACGTGTGTATGGTGAAATTCCTTAACAAGTCACGTGGTTTGCCACCTGTGGGATAATCATTATCTTGAGGAGAATTAGATACACTTTCATTCTACTATATGCTTATATTGCTATTGGGACATGACCCATTTCCATATTGAACTTTATGGACTATTCAATTCACTGTTTAATTGTATATTGATATATTTTACATTTTTTTTTTTTTGCATAGAAACCAGAAGCGCACTATTATTTATGTATATATATATATATATATATATATATATATATATATGTTTTCACATTACTTTTGGTATTCGGTTGCTATATAGGTTCAGCTCTTTGATAACTCATTACAATTCAGCAGAGAAACACACCTTTGTTTAAAAATCTTTATTTCCTAACAAAATTCCTAAAATTAGCTAAGGTTTTTTGCAGAGCTGCCTTGATCTCACGGTTTCTTAAGCTGTAAATGATTGGATTTATCAGTGGAGACACCATGACATACAACAAAGATCTATACTTATTCATGTAGCTTGAGCTTTCATCTGATGGTGTCATGTAAACAATGATCAATGCCCCATAGAAAGCCCCAACCAAGGTTACATGGGAACTGCAAGTGGAAAAGGCTTTTCTACGGCCATGTGCAGATGATATCTTTAAAATAGTGACAATGATGCAGATGTATGTAATTATAATAAAGGCAAATGGTAAACATATGGTGATGATTGAAATAAAAAAATCTTGTAGCTTCAAAGCAGAAGTATCCGAGGTGGACAATTCAACCACTGGGAAAAAATCACAGAAAAAGTGGTCTATATAATTTAGTCCACAGTAATCAAACCTGTATATCATAATCAATTCGCTTGATACTAAAATGATAACACAGAAACATAACCCAATGATCACCTGGAGACAAACATGAGAATTGATAAGTGAGGTATATCGTAATGGATTGCAGATAGCCAAATACCGATCGTAGGACATGATGGCGATCAGAAAACATTGCAAGTAGCTACATATACAAAAAAAATAAAGCTGAGTAATGCAAATATCCAGTGATAATCTTCCTTCATCTTTGAGGATAATATCAAGTGCCATGGGCACCACACTGGTGGTCAGTAGGACATCAGATGTAGCCAAGTACTTGAGAAAGAAGTACATTGGCAATTTAAGCTGATCAACAGTTGTCACTAAAAAGATTATTAAAATATTTCCACTTAGGATCATCATGTATGTTAGAAGGAACACAATAAACAGCAGAATCCTGAATTTATAAAGACCTTGAAATCCAAGTAGTTTTATTTGTGTGACCTGAGTCTGGTTGGGGTCACACATTCTTTAGTTGGAAAAATATTGGAAGACACCAATGATCTTTTTTCCTAAAAAAAATAAATATGATTACGCATGATGACAGAACATACAGTTTTAACTAAAATTAAAACGAAAACAATTTTTTTTTTTTCACAAATGCACTAATCAATTTCTGTGCCTACACTAACCAGAAACGTGGTTCTTTCTGTGTTTTGAAGGTCTTGTTTGCTAGTCAACTACTAGACAAACATGTAAAAAGGAGGAGAGTAGTAAAGAGACTCTTATGCCGCGTACACACGAGCGGTTTTGCCATCAGAATAAACTCTGAAGGTTTCTCCAATGGAATTGCGACGGAATTCCGCTCAAGCTGTCTTGCATACACCCAGTCACACCAAAGTCCGACCGTCAAGAACACGGTGACGTACAACAAGTACGAGGGGACTAGAAATTGGATGTTCAATAGCCAATAGATTCCGTCTCGTCCCTCTCCTCACTCCAGGGTACTATAGGTGTAATCCTAGACTCTGACCTGTCCTTTCAGCCCCAAATCCTATCGTTGTCAAAAGCTTGTAGATTTTACCTCTGTAACATCTCTAAATTCTCCCCTTTTTCCTACGATCGGTATTCGGCTACCTGCAATCCATTACGATATCCCTCACTTATCAATTCTCCTCTCTGGACCTCCTGCTCTCAATCTCCCTTGTCTCCTCCTCCCATGCTCATCTCCAGGACTTCTCCAGAGCCTCTCCCATCCTCTGGAACACTCTTCCTCAATCTCTCCGGCTGTATCCTACTCTGGCTGCCTTTAGGCGATCCCTGACAACTCATCTCTTCAGGGAAGCCTATCTCGCCTCCAACTAATCTTTTATAACTTCCATCAACTCATCCCCCTAAGTTACAACCTTCTGTACCACTTGCCCCATCCTATTCAATTGTAAGCTCTTATGAGCAGAGCCCTCTTAACCCTCTATTTTATTGTATTGTGACTGTACTGTCTCCCTTTTGAATTGTAAAGCGCTGCATAACCTGTTGGTGCTATATAATAATAATAATAATAATTACTTATCTGTCAATGAGCATAAAAGTGATACTGACTATGACTATCTAAATGCTCCCTTATAGACTTTTGACTATGAATGTAACCATCAACGTGTAACTGTTGGTCCAAGAAAATGACAGCAGAGAAGGAAAATAAATACTTTAAAATTAATAAATCCAAAGGTTAAAACAAAATTATAAATAAACAATAAAACATCATTGTAATATTTTTAAAAAAAAATCTTCAATTTAATACTTTCTAAGTCACTGACCAGACTGTACAACATACAGTATACAAATCAGTTTTGATTTGCATACTTATTAATAATGGTTCCTTTAATTGTACACGGTTATCATGCCAATAATAAATGTTCTGGTCTAGGGCAGCAATGTCGACTCAGCTGTATCAATGGAAGAACAATCTTGTCACTTATAGTTGCTGCCTCTTGCTTTGAATTTTACAGAGTGCCTCTTCTTCTCCTTATCTACTTTATACAGGGAGACGGTGATCCATAGATTACAGAAAATAGCAGTAAAGGCCAATATCATTATTTTGAGATTTAAGTTTAATATAAAGAAAGTTACAAAGACACTAAGGCTAGCCATACAATGTATGTATTTATGGAATGTATTTAACTTTTTTTGTATGAAAAATTCTATGTTGGCCAATAACAAATCTCCGTCCACGCAAACACGGCACCCGCCATAGTCAAAATATCCCGATCAGTGGCTGAAGTTGATGGTGATCTTAAAATATCATGAAATAAAATAATCAACTTCTGTTGACCAGGGAAGCCAACACACTGTTAGAAATTTGGATGGTCTCTGATGTACCAGACAAATTTCGATCAGTGTAAGGCCAGTCTTAAGCTTGCTACACATTATACAATTTTCTTGTACACTTTTCCTTTACATTTACCAAAATCATAAAATATGAGGTCAAACCTAAACACTTTCAAGTTGCATGCTATCAGGCAGGCCCTTGCACTGCATAGTTGAGAGTAAATTTTAATTAAATTGAACAAGAAAATTGTATAATCTGTTGCCAGCTTTAGTTTTTAAGCAAGCATCTGTACTTTCAGAAAATGTTCTTAGTCTAAGAAAAAGCTGAGCCACCACATCTAAGGGCTACTACATTGCATTCTTGGGTGTAGTTATTTCTTACCTTCTAGTATTCTTTTAGGTCATACGTAGTTCTCTTAGACGTACAATTAACATTTCAAAAAGCAGTAACAATTTTATAAGTGCAACTCATTATTAAACGGAACATTTCTTAAAATAACAAATAACTGGAAATGTAAAATTGTGTGAAAAAAAAATATCTGTGTAGCATGACCTTCGCTATAGCAGTGGCTGAAGTTGACGGTGATCTTAAAAAATCATGAAATAAAATAATCAACTTCTGTTGACCAGGGAAGCCAACACACTGTTAGAAATTTGGATGGTCTCTGATTTACCAGACAAATTTCAATCAGTGAAAGGCCAGTCTTACGCTTGCTACACATTATACAATTTTCTTGTACACTTTTCCTTTACATTTACCAAAACCATAAAATATGAGGTCAAACCTTAACACTTTCAAGTTGTATGCTATCAGGCAGGCCCTTGCACTGCATAGTTGAAGGTAAATTTTAATTAAATTGAACAAGAAAATTGTATAATCTGTTGCCAGTTTTAGTTTTTAAGCAAGCATCTGTACTTTCAGAAAATGTTCTTAGTCTAAGAAAAAGCTGAGCCACCCCATCTAAGGGCTACTACATTGCATTCTTGGGTGTAGTTATTTCTTACCTTCTAGTAATTTTTTAGGTCATACATAAAGTTCTCTTAGACGTACAATTAACATTTCAAAAAGCAGTAACAATTTTATAAGTGCAACTCATTATTAAACGGAACATTTCTTAAAATAACAAATAACTGGAAATGTAAAATTGTGTGAAAAAAAATATCTGTGTAGCATGACCTTCGCTATAGCATTTTTTTTCTTGAATTCAATGAGGAAATGATGGATATATCTGGATTTAGTATCACCAATAAATACCTGTGTTTGGACAGTATCATTTGATGTCAGTAGTTCTCTTACAGCTGTACAGGTGTGTTTATCTCAGAATTAGCATTTTTTTCAGTTCTTCTCTGCAAGTTCTGATAATTGGCAGCTTAGCAGAGGAGACTTTATAATGTTCATGGTGGATGGGAGAATACCTGGGGAATACATTCATTGTATGTCAACCCCCTGAGCACACCAACTTCGCACCTGAGTTTTTTAAAGTGGCTAATTAATATCATGGAACTGTGTAAGCACTGGGTGGCTCATTACTCATTTATACAGTATATAATGATTCAAGATGAGATTCAGTTTCGGATCTAAAATAGGTTTTTAGGTGAACCCAACCCTTCTATGGCTAACTAATGTGATATTTTGCCGCCAGAGCAGTTATCTAATCATAATATACTTTCTGGTCTTCAGATCAGTTGGCTTAGAGCTGTTGTGCCCAGCCTACAGCCTGAGGGCCACGTGCAGCCCTTTGGTGTATGATTTGCGGCCTTCAGACCTCAGCAGTCTTTATTGGGAACATTGATTTGGTAATAGAATTGATCTCTACTAGCATCGCGTAACATGTTTCTAGTTTTGTATTGTCATTTGCAGCACATCCCCAGCCACAAATGTAGGATTTCCACTTTCTCTGAGCCTTATTTCCTTTGTTTGCAGTGATCACAAGAATTACATATATTGAACATTATGCGCAGCCCTTTGGTGATGTCATGGTCCACATTTTCGGCCCCCTTTAGCTCATAAGTTGACAACCTCTGGCTTAGAAAGTCCAATAATGTGGTTTTAGTTATGTACCAGTCCTCTCACTATAAAAAAAAGGGGGGGGGGGGTTCCCAGCAGCCATTTGTCAGTGTGTGTTGGAATAGTTTAGGGTGAGCTAATATTTTGATAGTCTGTGTGTAGGGAGAGTTTGTTGCTGCTATACTGTGCAGTGCTCTGCTACATTGTGCTATATTTCTGTGGAATAAAGTGTGCTGGCCTGTATTTTCTCGGGTACCTTTTATTTGTTTGTTTTATTCAGGCTTTTATTTCTCACATGTGCACTTGAGATGACTCTGTCAGAGCCACCCTTTCTTTGCAGAAGTGTGTCTGTGTGTGAATGAAAGTCTCCAGGCGCTGTTTGCCCCTGCAAGAGGATGGAGAGTGTATCTGCTCTGCCACCTGTCCTACTCCTATCATCCGTGTCTGCCCATACTAGTCCAGTCCCCGATGTGCAATGTCTTATCCCCTCCATCCACCCCTGGCGTGCAACCCCCAGTATGCAATCACCTATGAAAAGGGTTGTGTTGGGATGTGTGCAGGAGCATTGAAACAGAGCAAACAGCTTTAAATTCTTACTGCTTAAAGCCACTGACCATTCCTCAAGAAGAATAGTCTGGGCCCTGAGGCCATAATTGGTGAGAGAGCAAGCATTCTGAACACCTACTTCCTACACCCCCCCCCCATCACCTTACCTCTCTTCCTTCTTCTCTCCCCCTCCCTTCTCTCTCCCCCTCTCACACCACCATCCCCTCCTTCTTTTGCCCCATTTCTCCCTCCACTCCCCTCTCCCCCCTGTTCTCTGCACATCTCCTTCCCTCTACCCCCTCTCTTCCTCCCCTTTCTTTCTGCCCCCCCTCTCTCTTCCCCTCATTATATCTGTTTCTCCCCTCGTCTCTTCTCCATTCTCTCTCTTGCTTTTTCTCCTCTCATTTCTCTCTCCCTACTCCTCTCTTTTCCAGCTTCTCCCTCTCTCCCCTTCTTTTTCTGTCCCTCTATTTATCTCCCTCTCTATCCCCCCAACCCCTTTCTCTCTCTTTCTGCCCTTCTCTCCCTCTATCTCTCCCTCTATCTCTCTATTCCTTTCTCTCTCTCTCTCTCCCCCTATCTCTCTTTATCTCTCTCACTGACTCCCCCTTCTATCCCCCCTACCTTGTTCCCCTTTATTCACCCCCTTTTACCCTCTCCCACACCCTCTAACCTTCCTCTTTCCCCCTTATTTATCCCTCTCCCACCCCCTCTCACCTCTCTGCCCCACCACCCCTTCCCTCTCCAACCTTCTTTCTCTTGCCTTTCTCTCCCTGTCCCCTCACTGCCCCCTCCTTCACTTTCTTCCCCTTCTTTCTCTCCACCCTGCTCCTTCTCCCCCTACTCCACCTCTCTCTCCATCTTTCCTCCTCTCTCCCCCCCTCTCGCCTCCTCTTATCCCACATCCTCTCTCTCCCTCTCCTTTCTCCCCCATGTTTTCCCTCTCCCCCACTTTCTCTCTCTCTCACTCCCTCTGCTCTTTCTCTCTCACTGTCTCTCTCTCTCTCTTTCCCTTCTCCCTCTCTCTCCCTTGCTGTCTTTCTCTCTATTTTTCTCCCTCCATTTCTCCCTCTCCTTTCTTCTCGCTTTATCTTTTGCTCCTTCACTCTCCCTCCCAATTTTTCTCTCTCTCCCCCTACTCTCTCTCTCTATCTCTCCTCACCTCTCTCTCTCTCTTACCCCTCTTTCAATCTCCCTACACTTCTCTCTCCCTTGTTCTCACTCCATCTTTTCTCTCTCCCTTTGCCCTCTGTCCCTCAATCTCTGTCTGTCCCTTCTCGCTCTGTCTCTCTGTTTCCACTTTCTCTCCTCCTTCTCTCTCTCTCTCCCTCTCCCCCTTCTCTTTCTCACCCTTCTAATTAAAACTCAAATTCAAACTCAAATAAGCCTTATTGGTAGGACCAAATACATTTTAGCATTCGGAATAGAAAGAACTCGCTGCTCCAGGTGAGGTGGATATGCCTGACGGAACCTCCTTACGATTGCCAGCCCCAGCCCACCTCCATGGGTAATATAAGAAGGAATGGCTGCACATCGGGTGGTTCCAAATGCCATTTATTGAATACAGCGTGGCCACACCAGGGGACATCAAGACACAGTCTCAGTAGACACATTTCACACAGTAAAATTGTGTTTGATCAAGCTGTTTTCACCATTGGCTCCTCTAGTCCCAGTAGAATTTGGAGTTTCTTCTTCTCTTCTATAGAACTAAAGTCTTAAATGAGAGCAGAGAGTCTTCATGATGAGAGAACCTCTCTGGAAGTGAGTGTCCCTCACTGTTGAGTACTTGGGGCATTGTAGCAGGAAGTATACCTCATCCTCCATGACCCCCTGGTCACATTGCTGGCACAGTCTATTTTCCTTGAACTTGTAGGTCTGTCTGTGTTGTGCTGAATCGAGTTCCAGACTGTGGGGGCTCAATCTGTACAAGCTTAGGATCTGTTTGTCTTTGGGCTTCTGTAGCACCTCCAGGTATGATGCCAGTTTGTAGACTCTCTGTAGTGACTGGTAAGTAGTTAGTTTCTTGGAGTTTGTGGTTTCATTTCTATATTCTTTGACATATTTTTCTTTGTAATTTCATTATTAGAAGCTGGCTGTTCTAGGGAATTAAATAGAACAACATGGGTTGGCTAGATTCACCCCACTAAGTGGACTGTAGGAGGATAAGGAGTGGAGAATATATAGCACCAAAGCATATATTAACCTTCTTATGTAATAAGAGGGGTCGCATTAAATCTGGTGGCACTCACTAAGGGTAGAAGGTGGAGGTGGTCACAAGCAGTGGTTTGTTTGGAAAAGAGTGGAAGAGCACCGTATGTCAGCACAGCAGGCACTTTATTTATTTCATTTGTGGGTGCACTTTTGAGGAACTTGAAATGAACCTTAAAGGATTAAAGTACTTTGACTGAAGAGGACAATAATAAACTGCATTATGCCAATTTGATATACAAGTATTAATTCACACTGTTTAATGGATTAATGCATTTCAGTTATTCATTTATTAATATATTTATTTATTTTGGACATTGCATGATTATTTATTTTGGATATTGCACTGGGATTTAAGCACTTTATGTTATGGTGTAATTGAAATGGACCTGACGATTGGCTCCCGATGTGTCTAATCGCAGGGCTCCGGCAGGACATGGGAACGCGCACTGAGCCGAGGAAAAGAATCACGTACAGTACGTCCTTTTGCTCTAAAGGGGTGCCTTGCTGGAAGTATATTTACGTGGGGTGGTCCTTAAGCGGTTAATGAGCATTAGCTAAAATGTACATGGATGTCTTGGAACACAGTGGAGGAGGTGAGAGGGAATCCACAGACTGTCACAGCACAAATCAGGGGTAGATGGTGAGCCGGAGCAGAATGCATGCAGGCAAGCAGTCTGATGGCCAAGTTATTGGGATCTATCTAACTGGAGGGGCTAGTCATAACAGTTTTGAAAAAAAATGGGCAAATAATAAAAAGTATATTCATATAACTGAAAATTTAAAATAAAAATAAATATTCAGAGAGAGAAAACAATGTTAAAAATATCCATGTGAGATAAAAAACCAAGCGGCAACCACCAGCCAACTCGAAGTGCAGGGACACAAGGAGGATAACTGAAATGATTACTTCAATGACCATATAGAGAGAAAATTGTATTGTTTAATAAATGTTTTTTGTTTGTTTCAGTTGTTTTTTTTTTATGATTTTATTGTTAAACTAAAAGTACAAGTTCACAAAATTAAAAAACATGACATACAGTATCTCACAAAAGTTATAGATATGAAATAGAGAGCCTGTGGACACTGAAAAACTATTTTAAAACAAATATTATTTATTGGTATTTTGACACACTTACATCCTCCTACTCTATCCTCCTTATTTGGAGACTTGGGGTTCCCTCTTCCTCTTCTCTAGCTTCTTTTTACATGTTTATCTACTTTATATAAATATACAAATATATATATATATATAGGAAGGCCAGCATGGTGGCCTGCAATTATGGGAGGAGCCCGGAGGGTATATATACCAGACCTCTCACGAGGCCGGTGTCGGTTCCAGCGCGCCGTACCCGCCCACCCATTCCCCTTCTCAGAACACTCCAACACGTTTCTCTACAGAAACAGCCATTACTTCAGGTAAGCGCCCTTTTCTTAACTACTCTACTAGCAGAAAGGGCCTCACGGCGCAGCTCACCAGGGCTTACCTTACGGTAGACCAGGGCACACTTCAGGTCTAGTTTGTTGTCTGTCTTGTGGCGTGTTTATGTTTGCTCCTTTACATCGTTAAGGACCGAGGGCTCCGACCATAAATATATATATATATACACACACACATATATATATATATACACACGGTATATATATATATATACACAATATCTCACAAAAGTGAGTACACCCCTCACATTTTTGTAAATATTTTATTCTATCTTTTCATGTGACAACACTGAAGAAATTACACTTTGCTACAATGTAAAGTAGTGAGTAGGGATGAGCCGAACACCCCCGGGTTCGGTTCGCACCAGAACCTGCGAACGGACCGAAAGTTCGCGCGAACGTTAGAACCCTATTAGTTACAATGGACGCGAGTGTTCGAAATCTAAAGTGCTAATTATAACGTCCAATATGCATGTTATTGTCATAAAACAGGTTTGGGGACCCGGGTCCTGCCCCAGGGGACATGTATCAATGCAAAAAGAAGTTTTAAAAACTAAAGTTTTTTCGGGAGCAGTCATTTTAATGCTGCATAAAGTGAAAGAAAAAAGTGAAATATTCCTTTAAATATGGTACCTGGGGGGTGTCTAAAGTATACCTGTGAAGTGGCATGTGTTTCCCATGTTTAGAACTGTCCCTGCAAAAAATGACATTTGTAAAGGAAAAAAATAAGCCATTTAAAACTGCTTGCAGCTTTAATGTCATGTCTTGTCCTGGCAATATGGATGAAAATCTTTGAGAAAAAATGGCATGGCTACCCCATCACCCCCCCCCCCCCCCCCCCAGCCCATTACCAGCCCCTTTGGGTCTTGTATGGATATTAAGGGGAAACCCGCACCCAAAATAAAACCCTATACCTACAACCCTATATACTCTGAACAGCAGTATACAGGCGGTGCAAACAAGACAGGGACTGTAGGTTTGTTCTTAAGTAGAATCTGTTTGTAATTTTGAACAGGTAAATTTGCCCCTGTAATATTTGTGCACCTGTTCAGAACATTTCACCTCACTTTCAGTCCCAATGACAAATGTTTTTGGAAAAGTGGGTTTTTTATTGAAACAAGGATTGGTGATAAAGCATCAGTAGAGAGGAGATACCTTTTTCCCAAATTAAATCTAACAGGATAGAATTTTCCTTCCTAGGGGTAGATTTCCTCTCACTTCCTGTTTTCTCCTTCCGTTTGAAAGTAGGAGTCGTTTCTAAGTTGGATGTTTGAAAGTAGGGGCCTGCCGTATATACTCTGCAGAAATTTGCCCCATTAGATGTTGCTGTTGCCACAACACTGTAAGCCCTCACAGCTACTCTTGGTGGGCACAGGAATGGGCCCTGCTGTGAATTATTAGATCAAGAATTGTAATTGCATGCACCTGTTGAACAGGGGCACAAAAATTGGGCCTTTGGTGGTGGTGGTGGTGGACGGTGTTGCCACAACACTGTAAAGCCCCATACACACGCTCGGATTATCCGAGGACCAGGTCCGTCGGATCATGTCTGTCGTACTTTGTCCGATGTTGGTTTTGCGTACACACGGTCGGACAAAGTTGTCGGAAAATCCGATCATTCTGAACGTGGTGACGTTTGTTGCCTATGACGGGACTACGTAGAGGCTAGTAGCCAATAGCTTTGGTCTTGTAATGTGATCTGAGCATGCGTAGCACTTTGTCCGTCGGAATTCGCTACACACGATCGGATTTGGTGTGATCGGACTTTGTTGTCAAAAAATCTATCCAGCAGGAGATAGGACTTTGTCCGTCGGAAAATCCGATGGAAACTGTCCGATGGTGCCTACACACGGTCGGAATTTGCGACAACATTGTCTGATAGGACAGAATCCATCGGAAAATCCGACCGTGTGTATGGGGCTTAAGCCCTCACAGTTACTCTTGGTGGGCGCAGGAATGGGCCCTGCTGTGAATTATTAGATCAAGATTTATAATTACACGCCCCTGTAAAACAGGGGCTGAAAAATTGGGCCTTTGGTGGTGGTGGTGGACGGTGTTGCCACAACACTGTAAGCCCTCACAGTTACTATTGGTGGGTGCAGGAATGGGCCCTGCTGTGAATTATTAAATCAAGATTTGTAATTACACGCCCCTGTTAAACAGGGGCTGAAAATTTGGGCCTTAGGCACTGGTGCTGGTGCCACAACACTGCAACCCCTCACAGATACTGTACTTGGAGCACAGCAATGAGACCTGTTGCAAAGCATTGCATAAAAAATTGTAATTACACGCCCCTGTTAAACAGGGCTGAAAAATTGGGCCTTAGGCACTGGTGCTGGTGCCACAACACTGCAACCCCTCACAGATACTGTACTTGGAGCACAGCAATGAGACCTGTTGCAAAGCATTCATAAAAAATTGTAATTACAAGCAGGGGCTGAAAAATTGTCCAAGCTATCATCAGGATTATTGAGGAGGAAGAGGATAGTCAGTCGACATAACAGGACAGTCACTCAGCATCAGCATAGGCAGTCTTGAAGGGATGTGACATTTCAAAATAAACTATTCAGTTATATCAGCTTCAGGTGCCTGGTAGCTGGTGATGATCCAAGACTGATTCATCTTTATGAAGGTCAGTCGATCAACCGAGTCGGTGGACAGGCGCACCCTGTGATCGGTAACAAAGCCTCCAGTAGCACTAAATGTGCATTCCAAACGAACGCTGGATGCAGGACAGGCCAGTAGCTCAATTGCATACTGTGCAAGTTCTGGCCAGTGATCCATCCTCAAGACCCAGTAAACCAAAAGATTTTTCAGTGGGAAAGGTGTCCAAGTCTGACCTTGCCCCTAGGTATTCCTGCACCATGTATATCAAACGCTGGCGATGGTTGCTGGAACCGATCATACCTTGGGGCTGCGGACTAAAAAATTGTCTGAACGCATCGGTCAGACGTCCACCTTCCCCACCGCTCCAGGAGTTTGTAACCTTCCAGTCTCTGGGAACGCGTTGCACAGACCTTTCTTCAAGGCCTCCCGGAGATGTCTCATCCTCTGCTCCCTCTGCAATGGCAAGATAAGATCCGCAACCTTACCCTTGTACCGTGGATCAAGGAGAGTGGCCAGCCAGTAATGGTCCCTCTCCTTGATCCAAAGAATACGAGAATCCTTCCGCAGGCTTTGCAGGATCAGGGAGGCCATGCAACGTAGGTTAGCTGAGGCATTCGGTCCGGAGTCTTCTGGGTCACTGAGGACGATATGATCCGCAGCCACCTCCTCCCAGCCACGTACAAGTCCACTGGTTTCTTGGGACTGTAAATCATCCCTAAAAGACTGCTGATGCTAAGTGCCAGGCTCCACCTCCATGCTGACACAATCCTCCTCATCCTCTTCCTGTGTGATGGGTGGGAGAGAAGGAACACTGTCTGGATAAAGGGGGCCTTGAGAGGCAAGGAAGTCTTCCTCTTCCTGCCTCTGTTCTGCCTCAAGTGCCCTGTCCATTATTCCACGCAGCGTATGCTCCAACAGGTGGACAAGAGGTACAGTGTCACTGATGCATGCACTGTCACTGCTCACCATCCTCATGGCCTCCTCAAATGGTGACAGAACAGTGCATGCATCCCTGATCATGCTCCACTGGCGTGGGGAAAAAAATCCGAGCTCCCCTGACCCTGTCCTGGTGCCGTAGTCGCACAGGTACTCATTGATGGCCCTCTGCTGCGTGTGCAGTTGCTGCAGCATGGCCAACGTTGAGTTCCACCTGGTGGGCATGTCACATATAAGGCGGTTCTTGGACAGGTTCAACTCCTTTTGCAGCTCAGCCAGCCGAGCACTGGCATTATATGATCGGCGGAAATGCACGCAGACGTTCCTGGCCTGCCTCAGGACATCTTGTAAGCCTGGGCACCTGCCCAAGAACTGCTGCACCACCAGGTTAAGGACGTGAGCCATACAGGGCACATGGGTCAGCTGTCCCTGTTGCAGGGCGGAAAGGAGGTTGGTGCCATTGTCACAAACCACCATTCCTGGCTTAAGCTGGTGTGGCGTCAACCACCTCTCAGGCTGCCCCTGCAGAGCTGCCAGAACCTCTGCCCCAGTGTGGCTCCTGTCCCCCAAACACACCGGCGCAAGCACGGCATGGCATCTTTTTGCCTGCGTACTTGCGTAGCCCCTTGGACACCTACAAAGCACCGCTGGTTCCGAGGACAGAGCACTCGAAGAGGCCATGGAGGAAGAAGAAGAGGAGGGGGTGGAGAAGAGAGGTGTTTTACAACCAGTAGTAGCATTTTGGAGGCGTGGTGGCGGAACAACCTCCAACACTACTGCACCTTGTCCTGCATCCTTCCCAGTTGCCAAAAGAGTGACCCAATGGGCCGTGAAAGATAGGTAACATCCCTGTCCATGCCTGCTGGACCATGAGTCAGCGGTAATATGCACCTTACCGCTGACCGCCCTGTCCAGCAAAGCCAAGACATTTCTTTCCACATGCCGGTACAGAGCTGGAATCGCCTTCCGTGAGAAAAAGTGGCGTTTGGGAACTTGCCACTGAGGAACCGCACATTGAACAAACTCACGGAAGGGGGCTGAGTCTACCAACTGAAAAGGCAGCAGTTGAAGTGCTAGCAATTTAGCAAAGCTAGCATTCAACCGCTGGGCATGTGGATGGCTGGGAGTGAACTTCTTTCGACGGTCCAGCAACTGGGGCAGGGAAATTTGCCTGGTACAATCGGAGGGTCGGTGTACTGCTAGCAGAGTGCCTGCAAGTACTTGGCTGTGACACACCTAATTCTACAACTTCATTCCTCTCAGTGCAGCTTTCAGAGAGGACTGAAGGTATAGTGGGGTTGGAGATCCCAGCTGATGAGGAGCAAGGAGAGGTCCGCTTTGTTCTTTGGTGTGGGTCTTTAAGGTGCGCTTGCCAACGAGCTGCATGGCAGGTCAACATATGTCTGGTCATGCTTGTGGTGCCCAAGCGGCTGATGTTTTGGCCATGCGAGATACGCTTGAGACATGTTGCAAATAGCAGTGGTGCGATCTGATGCACTCATCTTAAAAAAGGCCCACAACAAAGAACTTTTGTAATAACGTGCAGAGGCAGTGCCCTGCACAGGCAGAGCTCTGCGGTGTGATTCAGTTGGTGTGCTGGCCTCAAGTTGGCCCCCAGAGGGCATCCTGCCTCATTGGAGATGTGCCGCCTCCTCCTCCTCCTCCTCTCTCCGTTCAGGCACCCACGTGGAGTCAGTGACCTCATCATCCCCTCCCTCTTCACCACTGGAGCAAACCTGGCAGTAAGCTGCAGCTGGTGGAACATGACTGCCAGATTGCTGTCCTTGAGCATCCCCTATCTGCGCTCACGCTACTGCCTTCCTCTAGCTGGGTATCATCATTGGAGCCTTCAAAACGCTGGGCATCCTCCTGGAGCATGTACCCAACACTGTGCTCAAACAGTTCGGGGGACTCCTCAGGAGGACATGGTGGGTCTAGGGAAGGGGTGCCTGATGACATTGAGTACGCGTTGGCAGCTGCTTTGCCAGTACCCTGAGCCTGGGTGAGAGAGGATGAGGAGGGCTTGGTCATCCACTCTACCAAGCCTTCGGCATGATGCGACTCAACATGTCCAGCTGCCGAAAATAAGGACAAGCGAGTTCCATGGCCACGCGTTGATGATGATGCACCGCGTCCACGACCAGCACTGTTGTCTCTAGACACAGAGCCTGCTTGCCATGTTTTCTTGGCTCGTGACTGTCTGCCTCTTCTTGTTGATCTTCCAGACATTGTAATGACCTGCAGGGAGATGGGAAAACCAGCAATTGGGTAGTGTATATTGTGCTGGAGTCACACAGCACACACAATAATGCGGCGTACACACGGTCGGAATTTCCGATGGAAACTGTCCGATGGGAGCTTTTCAATGGATTTTCCGACCGTGTGTATGCCCATCGGTCTTTTTCTGACGGAATTTCCGACGGACTTTGGATTGAGAACCTGTTTTTCCGACGGAAAACCTTTCTATCGGATTTTCCGATCTTGTGTATGCAATTCCGACACGTAAAATTCCGACGCATGCTCGGAAACAATTTCACACATGCTCGGAAGCATTAAACTTCCCTTCTATAGTGCTGTCGAACGTGTTTTATGCCGCTGTGTTACAGACCTTCGGAATTTGGTGTGACCGGGTGTAGGCAAGACAGTCTGAGCGAAATTCCGTCGGAATTCCGACGGGAAAACCATCAGAGCTTTTTCCGACGAGAATTCCGACCGTGTGTATGCGGCATAACTCCTGCAGTTTGTTGTCTTAGATGACAACAGGGCAGAAGGGCAGATACAGGGTAAGGTGGTTTAGTGTGCTGTGCTATACTCACACAGCACATACACACTCACTCCTGCAGATGGCTGGAGTGGTAGAGAACAGCACTGAGAAGAACACACTGTCCCTGCCTATTTTTCCTCTATCCCTACACTTTCCCCACAAGCAAAGGCTGAGAAGAATACACTATCTCTGCCTATTTTTCCTCTTTCCCTACACTTTCCCCACACAGAAATGATTTACATATAGTGTGTACATGTACAGTACACTGTCACTGTTCCTCAAGCTGGAACACACTACACGAGGCCGCCGGAGCAGCGGCCTTATATAGTGTGGGGCGTGTACTAAAGCCCCTGAGCTATAATTGGCCACAGGCATCCTGCCTGTGGCCAATTATTGCTCTCCTCGCCGCTGGCTCTATGATTGGCCAAACATGCGCGGATACAGTGCATGCTTGGCCAATCATTAGCCAGCAATGCACTGCGACTGACGCAGTGCATCGTGGACCATTCGCATCACACGAATTTGATGTGAACGGCCCTCAGAGTTCTGCCCTCGACGAGCGGATGAACGGCCGATGTTCGATTCGAACATGGGTTTGAATCCACCACCGGGCCCATCCCTAGAGTTGAGGTCCGAGCTCTGTGCAGCTCTGAGGAACTCAAGTTCCTCTACACTAAACTGGTCAAATGGAGCTGGCTTTCTAATATTGGATGCATTGATGGATCTGGGCCTTTCAACAACTTTCATTAGGCTTTAATATATTGGTTTTGAAGCTAAAGCTAAAGCTGGCCTTACACCTGTAGATTTTGTATATACTATAGCAAATGGCAGAGGTATCACACTACAAGCCATACAGAATTCAAATAGTTTTCCAATTTCCAAAAGAGAATAAAATAAAATAGAAAATAAAGGAATAGAATAGAAAGAATATATAAATGTTTATTATTCTATTCCTTTTTTTTTATTCTATTTCATTCTTTTTGTAAATTGGAAAACTATTCAAAATCGAAAAGTTTTCTAATGTGAAAACTATTCGAATTCAAATAGTTTTCCAATTTCCAAAAGAGAATTTCGAATACTTTTTAAATTCGAATACTTTTCAAATTCGAATTTGAAAATAGAATTCGAATAGCTTTCAAATTCGAAAACTTTTTGAATTCAAATAGTTTTCCAATTTATAAAAGAGAATAAACTAGGATAGAAAATAAAGGAATAGGATAGAAAAAAAATATTTTTTTTTACTATTTATTTCTTTATTTTCTATTCTGTTTCATTCTTTTTGGAAATTGGAAAACTATTTGAATTTAAAAAACGTTTTCAATTTGAAAACTTTTAAAATTCGAAAACTTTTCTAAATTGATTCGAAAACTTTTCTAAATTGATTCGAAAACTTTTCGAAATTGATTCGAAAACTTTTCGAAATTGATTCGAAAACTTTTCAAAATTGATTTGAAAACTTTTCGAATCGATTTGAAAACAAATAAACAAAACAAATTCCCAAAAAAACGAATTAAAAGAATGAAATGATATTAACTAAACTAATTTATTTAAATAACAAAACTAAACTTTCAAATTCGAATAGATTTCAAATAGATTTCCAAAGAGAATAAAATAGAATATAAAATAATGGAATAGAAAAGAAAAAATATATATATTTATTTACTATTCTATTCCTTTATTTTCTATTCTATTTCATTATTTTTGTAAATTGGAAAACTATTCTAATTCAAAAACTATTCGAATTCGAAAACTTCAAATTCGAAATTGATTTGAAAACTTTTCAAAATCGAAAACTAAACGAAATTGATTCAAAACTTTTTGAATCGATTTGAAAACGGATAAATCAAAAGGAATTAAATTAATGAAACTAATTTAACTAAACAAATTTTTGTAAATAACGAATCAAAACTAAACAAATGTTTTTGTTTTGCACATGTCATCAGCACAGCACCATACATTCTTCACATCCACTAAGCCCCCCCCGTGGTCTCACTCAGCTCCAACCCCATCTCAGTGTTTGTGCTGGCTTGTGCTTCCGCTGCCGCCCAAGTTGTTCATTGCACAGGCTGCAGGGAGAGAAGCAGATGGAGGCAGCTAGGTAAAGCTGCAAACAGGGCCAACACCAGCATAAGTACTTGTTGAGTGACGCTGGAGTTTGGCGCCCCCTCTGTCCTGGGGGCCGCCTAAGCTGCCTTATGCTGGCACTGGCCCTGTTTGAAGGAAAGTTATAGAGTTCACTAACTATGGTATACAGTTTATCTGCAAAGTCGATCAATCCTGATATACTGATGAGGCCCTAAAATGTCAGGAGAGTACAAATCCCCCCCCCCCAAATGACCCCTTTTGGAAAGCAGATAGTCCAAGGTATTTAGTAGGAGGCATGGTGGGTTTTTTGAAGTTGTAATTAAACCAAAAATAAATAAAAATCACAAGCTTTTTTTTGTTTTTTGTTTCCATACTAACATACGTTCTGTTCAGTACAGCGTTATCATATAACTGGTGTGGTGGTGATCAGGGACACTGACTGGTGACAGTACGAAAAAAAATATATATCATTTTTTTTCAAATGCTCTTTTTTTTACAATTTTCTTTTAACACAGTGACCAGAAAAATATATTGTTATCATAGTAACATTTTACTACTCTGGGAAGTGATCAGGATTTTTTTTTTGTTCACGTTATGATTGCTAATAGCAGTGAATGACATTGCTATAAGCAAGCATTTTACTGAATTAAACTGATTCATTCAGTTTGTTTTGTTGTGATTAGCTGTGATTGGTCAAGGCTACTCACATGGTACAGATGGGCTGTGATTGGCCCTGTCTGTACCATGTGATCACATTGTACCAATCACAGCTAGCAACACAATTGTACACAATGGATGGCATGAAATGAGGCCATCCATTGTTTGCAACTGTCATGTGACCTGCTGTGATTGGTCACAGCGGTCACACGGTACTAGCAGCGAGCCAGTACACTGATCAGTCGTCCACAGGACACAGCCATAGATGGATCGCGCCACTGTGCAGCCACGCGGCCATGTGAGTGGCACTTTCTGAGAGAACATCCTATGACAGTAAAGCCACTGCCCGGCCGTCATTCTGCTAAAGCCTGGGTGGGAAGGTGTTAAAAGCGCATTTCCTTTACTTTAGAGAGATTTCCTTCCCGCTTTCTGTAGTGTCTTTTACCATTATTTATTTTTATTTTTTTCATATTTTTATTTTGATTGTTTGTTACTTCTTTCAGTGTAGCATAGCAAGAAAAAGAAAAATAGCCTTTTTCATTTTCAAATAACTTTGCCATGCTTTATACCAGAAACATCTATTTAGTGCCATGAACAGGACATAGAGGAAACATAAAAATGTCTCTGGCCTATAAAAGGTATACAGGTATGAGAACTGAAGTGGTTAATAACACAGATTTATGGAGCAAAACCTTAGAACGCCCTTAGAAGACCCAGGCGGATAAAAAAAAAAAAAAAGAACAACCTTAATTACAAAGAACTCCTATTAGTCAGTTTTTTTGTATTTTTTTCAGCAGTTTATAAGTGGTGCACAGCTTCACCTCTGTTGAAGGTGAACACTGCTGAGGCTCCTTTGTATTTGCATTAGATGGGAAATTTAATTGACATATGTAATTCAATCACATTCCATTTTCCCAGCTAAATATTTTCTGGAAGCAGTCAACCAAAAAACACAAATAAATCAATCTGTCCAAGATTAGAATATTAAAACCTTAATTTAAAAAAGACATAAAACAATCAAAAACGAGCTCCAGGTGCCACTAAGTCCTTGGCCTCCATTATAAAACCATCTGGTTTCAACCATCAATTTATAGAAGCTCAATGGCTGTGATTACTAATTACTGTGCTTATAGGATTATTGTATAAAGTTTCCTGATCATGAGAATAGACTTGGTGATAGGAGAGCCTTATGTCAGACACATGAACAAATATAACAGCAGAAGAAACACGAAGTGATCCATAGAGTCTGACCCATTTTTTAAAAATACGCACACACATACAGTATCTCACAAAGGTGAGTACACCCCTCACATTTCTGTAAATATTTTATTCTATCTTTTCTAGGGCTGTTACTAATTAAAATTTTTGTGTTTGATTAATCAATTTTTTTAAAATCGATTAATCGACTAATTTCGATTAATTATAAAGCACATACAGATCCAACTACTTTTAGCTGATCTCCTTGCATTGCAACTCTGCATTAGTCAGTGGTAAATGTGGTATACACTATATACAATCACTCGACACTAGTTAGTTTCCACAATCCATGACTTAACTTCACAGTTCACACAAATACGTTTTAAATTCAAACTGTAGCACTGACATAAGTAATTCTTTTTCCACAGTAGCTTGACAATCCCTCCACCTCCAGTCTAACTAATTACTCTCACCTTATGGCATGAACCCCTGTGCAAACAGGTGGTCATGCAAGCGGGTATAAAAAGGGTTAACATGGACTTCTCTCACGTCTCCTTAGATCTCAGCAAGGACACCAGGTCATGGGTAGAAAGAAAAGATCTAAGTGCTCACCGCTTAAGTATAAGATTACATTTTTGTGTTCAAACACAAACTACTCACATAAAGATGATAAAAACACAGCATGTAAAGCCGACAAATCGTGTTAGTTCCGTAGGGCAGCAGCGGGTGATGTCATGCGTAGCTCCTCCCCCGTGCGCATTACGTTCAATCAGAACTTCAACGTCACCAGACTCCTCCCCCCTTACCTTCGTTAGCAGACAGAGGCACTTGGAGAAGGGGGGGGGAGTCCGGTGACGTTGATGTCCGTGACATCACCGGATCTCCGACGGAACTCCCTGAAGACCCGGAAGCCGGCGGAGAGGTGAGTACCAATCAAAATAATTTTGATCGATCAAAAAAATAACGATTAATCGAAGAATTAATCTTTCATTTTCACAGCCCTAATCTTTTCATGTAGCAACACTGAATAAATTACACTTTGCTACAATGTAAAGAGTGTACAGCTTGAATAACAGTGTAAATTTGCTGTCCCCTCAAAATAACTCAACACACAGCCATTCGTGTCTAAACCGCTGGCAAAAAAAGTGAGTACACCCCTGAGTGAAAATGTCCAAATTGGGCCTCCTGCTTGCAGGAAGTCAAGAAGTTGAGAGGAAGAGGGTAAACCAGGATTGAAATTTTGCCATAATTCGTCTAAAGCATTGACTATATTTTCCCTAGGAACATATTGATGAATCACTGTTTCCATGTTTTTGGTCCATGCCCACAGGGCTTTAGATGCAGATAAGGCAATTGCAGGATTGAAGTTTTGCCGTTCGCAAAACACCTAAACTTTTCCAGACCTGCACTAATCCTTCTCTTTTATAATATTCACTGGTCCCGAGAGAGGAGCCAATGCGGAGCTTGTCACAGGTATGCTGCCATGGAGGCACCAGGAAAAAAAAATTCTCTTTTATTTTACGTTTTATTTTTTATTTTGACACTGTCCTTTTAAAAACAGTTGTTTGGGTCACTTTTATTTCTATTACAAGGAATGTAAACATCCCTTGTAATAGAAAAAAAGCATGACAAGACCTCTTTAACCACTACAATACTGTGCACTTTTGCCCCCTTCCTTCCCAGACCAATTTTCAGTTTTCAGCGCTCTCGCACTTTCAGTGACAATTGCGCGGTCATGCAATGCTGTAACCAAATTAATTTTTTATCATTTTGTTCGCACAAATAGAGCTTTAGTTTGGTGGTATTTATTCGCGACTCAGTTTTTTATTTTTTGCGATATAAGCGAAAACATAGCGGAAATTTTGAAAAAAAAAACAATATTTTCTCCTTTCTTTTTTAAAAGAAATCCAATAAAATCAAATTTTGTCATAAATTTAAGCCAAAATGTATTCTGCTACATATTTTTTGTAAAAAAAATTACGTTAAGTGTATAATAATTGGTTTGCGTGATCACGGACATATGTACGCAAATGATCATGTACAGATGTGTGCAGGTGGTCACGGACATATGTGTGCAGATAATCATTGGCACATGTTATTTTACTGGGACATATGTGAGGGACATGTGTTTTTATTATTTGGGGACATGTGTTTTTATTTGGGGACATGTGTTTTTATTATTTGGGGACATGTGTGTTTTGGGGACATGTGTGTTTTGGGGACATGTGTGGGGACATGTGTGATTACACTGTGGGGACACTAGACTGGTGATCAGTGAGTATAAAGCTGTAAAAAAAACAGCTAATACTCACTGATCATCAGCCGGCTGCAGCGATCCGCTCTCCTCTCCTCACCGACGACTTCTGTGTGAGGAGAGGAGAGCCGATGCCTAGCAACCGGCTGTTTGCTTACATCACATGACGGCTGTGATTCGACACGGCCGTCATGTGATCAGGAGGGCCAATCACAGCCCTCCTGCCGATCCGAGATGTGTCCGGGTGACACGGCCACATCGGGATTGCGCCGCTGCGCGGGCACGCGCGCGCGATCCCTCTACTTATGAAGGACGTTCCGGAACGTCCTATCAGAAGTAGACGGCTCCCACCCGGCCGTATATGTACAGTGGCCGGGTGGGAAGTAGTTAATGTGAGATCTGGGGTCAAAAATACCTCACATCTCACAGTTACACTTAAATGCAATAAAAAATAAAAAAATAAAAATAAAAAAAAAAAAAAATCCCCTTTAAGACCAATGTTATAGAGCCGAGTAGGGGCCACCTTTCCCTTACTCGACTCCATGCTATTGAGGGGAAAAAATTGAAAACCCCTCTAGATCCACACTCACCAGAGGACCCCGTAAAACTTATCACCAGGGATGGGCTGTCATGGCTCCCATGATACCTGGAGTGTTAACCCAGTCTTCTTTTCGGATTCAAAATCTTCAGCCTCCTGATTGGCTGGGATGAGAAGCTGGAAATTGGAAGTGGCATGATTAGTGATTTGCTAAAATCAAAAGTGGGAGGGTTCACTGCACCCCGAGGACAACTTAAGACAAGCCAATTAGAGCCTCAAGCTCAAATCACATGTTCGTCAAAAATTGACAGACCTAATAGACAATCATTAGTCCGGCGCCCCACACAGTGCACACACATAGAATGATTTATTTTCAAATAAACGATAATATGACTAACATTTTTTAACTTTAAGATGTTAAAAAATGTTAGTCATATTATCATTTATTTAAAAATAATTTGTTTTATGATTAGCTTTCTTATTTGGCAAACTAACTTTGGGAACTTGGGGGGGGGGTGCCCATGTGCCCCTGTGCCCTTGTGCCCATGTACCCGTGTGCCCCTTATGGTCCAGCCACTACTGTAGGTATGAATGATTGAAAACAATAAACTCTTTAATAGCCTAGCTCGTCTAATTGTATAAAAAATTGTGTTCCCTGATATAAAGATGATTGTTACAGTCAGCAATTATAAAAAGGGAATAAAACTCAAAATCCATAATATTATCCAAACTTTTGTATAGCCAACCATATATGGTGTAGTACGGAGGTAGTGGGCAAAGGCACATTATTAGAACAAATAAAGTGCTTATATTGTGAGGAAATATAGAAGAGGCCGGGATGAAAAGGAAAATGGAGAGTGGAAAAAGGTGAGGGGAAAGGAAAGGGGAGCAGAGGGAGAAAAAGAGTCATGGAGAGGAAGAGGGACGGGAGGGAGAAAGAGGATCAAAGGTTAGAGGAAAGGAAAAGGAAAAAAGAGAAAGAGGAGAAGAAGAGAAAGAGGAGAGCCAAGGAAAATGAGATGGAGAAAAGGAAAAGTGTAGAGGAAGAGGGAGGCAAAGGAGAGGAGAGAAAGAGGAGAGCTGAGGGAGAGGAGTGGTGGAGTCATGGAGAGGAAGAGGGACAGCAGGGATAGAGGAGATGAAAATCTAGGGTGGAGGCAAAGGAGAAGAGAGAAATAGGAGAGCCAAGGAGAAGGAGGTGGAGAGGAGGAGAAGCAGAGAGGAAAAGGGGCGACAAAGGAGAAGAGAAAAAGGGTAGAGCTGAGAAAGAGTGGAGAAGTCATGGAGAGGAAGAGGGGCAGAAAGCATAGATGAGATGAAGAACTAGGGTGGAGGTGAAGGAGAAGAGAAAAAGAGTAGTTCTGAGGAAGAGGAGAGGGTGAGGAGAGGAGGAGTTATTGAGAGAAAGAGGGACAGAAGGGATAGAGGAGATGAAGAGCTAGGGTGGAGGCAAATGAGAAGAGAGAAAGAGGAGAGACAAAGAAAAGGAGAGGAAAAGAAGTGGAGAGGAAGAGGTGAGGCAAAATAGGGGAGAGAAAAAGGAGAGCTAAGGAAGAGGAGAGGAGGTTGAGGAGTGGAAAGGGGAGGGGGCAAAGAAGAAAGGGAGAGTAAGAGGAGCTGCAAGGAAAAGGAGAAGAAAAGAGCAATGAGAGGAGAGAAAAGGAAGAGACAAAAAGAGAGAGGAAGGGAGTGGAGAGGAAGAGGAGAGAAATATATTAGGGGAGGGGAAGAAAAGGGAGAGGAAAAGAAGGCGGAGAGAAGGAAAACAGGAGATGCAAGGAAAAGCAGAGAAGAGGGGGAGGTATGAAGACAAAGAGAGACAGAAGGAAAAGAGGAGATGAAGAGTTTGAGGACAGGCAAAGGAGAAGAGAGAAAGAGGAAAGCCAAGAAAGAGGACAAGGGGAGAATGAATAGTGGAGAGGAAGAGGGAAGACAATGAAGGAGAGATAAAGAGGAAAGCTAAGAAAGAGGAGAGGAGGAGGAGCAGAGAGGAAGAGGGAAGGAGGAGAAAAGGAGAGGAAGAGGAAATGCAAGAAAAATGAGAAGAAAAGAGCAATGAAAGGAAAGAGAAGGGGGAGGAAAGGAGTGGAAGAGGGAGTGGAGAGAAGGACAACAGAAGACTCAAGGAAAATAAGAGGAGAGGAAGAGGAAAGGAAATATGAAAGGAAGAGAAGAAAGAAATGAAGATAAAAAGACAGGGAGAGAAGAGAAAGAGGAGAGTGAAAAAAAGAAGATGAAAAAGAAGTGGAAAAGAGAGACGAGTGGATGTAAAGGAAGAGGTAAAGATGAGAGGAGTGAGGAGTGCTAAGGAAAGAAGGGTAAGGGATAAAAAGACAGAACAGAAAGGATAGGAGCAGAAAGAAGAGAGGGGATGGAAAGCAGAAGTGAAAGTGAAATGGAGAGAAGAGAAAGAGGGAGAGGACTGTCACGACGGTAGCTTCCATGTTTCTCTGATGACAGGTGTCTATTGAGATTGTAATAGATGATCTTGTGTAGCTTATTCTAATTTGCTTTATTTAAGAGAGTGTGGCAGAAATAAACACGACTGTTTAAATGTGTGTAGTGTGACATGACAGAAATCTATTGTGCTTCTAATGTCCTGTTTCAGCTCATCCACAGCTCATCTGCAGTGCTAAAATTATAACCAATGTTGTCAGCTCTGCCTATATGACCACGGAACTCCACCTATCCCCCTCAGGTCTCTGTCTCGCCACTAAATACCCAACCCAGATATCTCAGCTTTGCCTGCTGGACTGCAGAACTCAACCTATTCCTCACCTATATCTGTCCCATTTAGGACAAGAACATTGACCTCCCAATATAACAATGCTGCTGCTTTTACTCCCAAGGGCCTGGGAGATGAAGTTCCTGAGAGGGGGATAAAAAAGAAGGCACCTCTAAGTGCAGCAACACCAAGACTTTATTAGCCAAAGGTTAAAAACACTTACTAGAAGGTTGAGGTTAAAAACTCATCATTAGTAAAGGAGTCCAGCAGTGGAGATAGTCCTAGAATGGCCAGATCCGCAGCAAGGTGTTGTGTATCCCAGCCGTCCAGCACAGGGAAGCCGTGCAATGCACTTTCGGTAACCTCATCCACGAGTCCAGCGCTCCATGCCGGTTTACTACAACACAGCAATCTCCTTACTGGTCTCCTGTCATGTGGCTTCCCTCTGCTGGATGGCTGGGATACACAACACCTTGCTGGGGACCTGACCATTCTAGGACTATCTCCACTGCTAGACTCCTTTATACTAACAATGAGTTTTTAACCTCAACCTTCTAGAAAGTGTTTATTAACCTTTGGCTAATAAAGTCTTGGTGTTGGTGCACTTAGAGGTGCCTTCTTTCTTATCCTAGAAAATTGTGAGGTATTCTCGCGCCAATAATATGTCTCAATTAAACAAATATAAATTAAACTATGGTTGCAGCAAACCACCGGTGTTGGTGTTGCGTTCCAGATAGTTAACCTAATAAATTAGGTGCATATAAATAATTTCCAAATAACTAGGACCAATAAAGTGCATATGTGCCCTATACCAAATTAATAAATACCTGGATAAAAAAATATACAAAAGTGCTAAACACTAATTAAGCAACTTCTAAACAAAATTGAATAATATATAAAGTGCATACGTGCCTTAACGTAGTACTAAAACTACTTCAAAAGTCCAATAAAGTGCGTTAAGAAAGTGTGTTAAGATGCAATAAAAAACACATTAATCAAACATAATAGCTTGCTGTGACTAAAATAATATATCATCAAGGTGCATCCATGACATATGTGTAAAAAAATATACAATAAAATAAAGTGAGATCAAAGTCCAATTAGAATATAGTATATCTAAAATACACAGCTGCAAAAGGACATGTGCATCCAATCCCATAGGTGCAGTCTGTGAGTCCACACAGTGCAAAGAGAATCAAATCTGTGAGTGATATTGAGGTAAGTGATTCAAACGGGTGATCCTGCAAATCCTTTGTGTGTTCACACAGTAGGTGCAGTGGACCCTTACCTTACTGCTGTAAGGTACACAGCAATGAAACACTCCAGGAGTAATATGCTGGGTAGGATGTATCAGCTGGTTGATTTAGTATTGCTGCAAAGCTTGCAGATAGAATCCCCACTAGGCACTCAGGTGGTGTATCATATATCAGGGTACCACAGGAAAAGGAAGAAGGGACCCCAATGGTGAAGTATGTAACAGTAAAATTGTTTATTTATTATAAACAGGCAGAATCCTGGGTACTCACATTGAACATATAAGTAGGGCATATTACAAAATGAGCGCCGCGCTCGTGCTCCGGACATCACTTCCGGTGTCCTCGTATTGCTATTGTAATCCTATGCGTATTGTCATCATGTGACTTCATCAGGGAACTTCATTCCCTGATGAAGTCCCGTGATGACGATACGCGTAGGATTACAATAGCAATACAAGGACACCGGAAGTGAAGTCCAGAGCACGAGCGCGGCATGAAAAATTAGGGAACTTGGGTGATTAACTGATGTACAAGAGGACATGATGGATGCCACGATCATCATTATTTAACATCATGAATGGGATCTTAAGCCCCTCTGAAACAGCCTAGCCAAGGCCCTTCTATGCTTATAGGAGTTAGAAAACCACTCATATAATGAAGTAACTTCAAACTGCAGGGTCTCCCCGAGCCAACAAACAGACTTACCATGATGCTATGTTTTTTTTGTTGGAATTAGTGACAATCATCCCAACAGACTGTTTAGAATTTGAGAGCGTTGGACCCCATGGAAGCAGACACACCACTGTGTGAAATTATCATCAAATTCATGTTTCATTGCACAAAGGAAAGTTTACTGCGGGCTGCCCAGGAGAAATATGACCTCTGTTTTTAGGGCCAATGGTACCAATTATTTGGTGGCAAATAAGACCCCTCTTCTCTCCATTTCAGATGAGGTTGGATAAGGGTATAACTCAAGATGAAATTCTATGAGCAATCAAGTCTCTTAAACCCCCTGGCCCCAGGCCCAGATAGTTTCACAGTAGCCTATTACAAAAAAAAACCTCAACCCCATATAAAGAATCTTTTTAATTCCCTTAAGAACAGAAGACTCACATCATTGCCCTTTCTCTAAGCTCATGTAGCAGTGATCCCTAACAGGGCAGAGAAGTGCATGGCCCTCAGGGCTTAAATGCTAAGTTCACCTTTTTTTCCTTCTAAATTCCAGCTCCCCTATGTACCAATATAGCATTAATGTACTTATCTTTAAAAAATAAAGCAGCTTTCCATTTAGTCTACACAAGCGTGCCTCACTCTCTTCATAGCTGTTTAAATACACTTCTCCATTACTTCTGCCTTACATCCTGGTCAGACTTTAGGTCATAAAACAGAAAGGAGTTGACCAGCTGATCTCAGCAGCACACACCCTGCATCATCTATTCTCAGCTGGTCAACTTCTTCATGTGCCATGTCCTAAAGTCTAACCAGGAAGTAAGGCAGAACTAATGGAGCAGTGTTTTTAAACAGCTGTGAAGAGAGTGAGGTAAGCGTGTGTAGAATAAATGGAAAGTTGTTTTATTTTTCAGCTTACATAGAAAACACACAATACAGTTTTCCAGATCATAACATCCCATTTGCCCCCACTCAAAAATAAATCAATCCCGTTATTTCACATGTACCTATTTATGCAAAGCTTCTCTTATTTCCTGGTTCCGTAGACTATATACAGTAGGATTCAGTAGCGGTGTAAAGACTGTATATAAGAGGGAGATTATTTTGTTGACATTCAATGAACTTCCAGAAGGAGGAGCTGTGTATTTAGCAATTAATGTTCCATAGTATATTGTAACTACTATAATGTGAGAGCTGCAGGTGGAGAAGGCTTTCCTTCTTCCAAAGGTGGTGAAAATCTTCAGGATAGCAAAGAAGATTCTAACGTAAGTCACTATCACAAACACAAAGGGAAGAAGCACAATAGGTATAGAAAATAAAATAGTTTCTATTTCCAAGGCATAGGTGTCTGAACAGGACACAGCAAGGAGAGGAGCAAGGTCACAGTAGATGTGGTCAATGATGTTGCAACCACAGAATTCCAAAAGAGACACTGGAATGATGGAGGCCAGGCTGAGAAGAAACCCAAGCGACCAAGACCAAGCAACGAGGTGGAACCGAACTTTAATGTCCATTATTGTGATATAGTGTAATGGAATGCAGATGGCCAAGTATCGATCATAAGACATCGCCGTCAGGAGGAAACATTCAGAAATGGCTGAGGAGCCACAAAAATAGTACTGCGTGACACAAGCACTCACCATCATGGGTCTGGCTTTACTTAATAAGGTACACAACAGGTATGGAACCACGTTTGTAGACAGTAAAATGTCGGAAAGGGATAAATTACAAAAAAAAAAAAATACATCGGAGTGTGAAGCTTGTGACATCTCAAAATCAGCAGAATTATAACGCCATTTCCTGCTATTGTGAAAATGTAGGTGATAGAAAATATAACAAAAAGTGAATAATTCAGAATCTCAGAAACCTGAATCCCCATCAGAATGAACTCAGTGATTCTTGTCTGGTTGCAGGAAATCATCATAACAGAAAACTATGAGCACATTTTTGAGAATTGGGAACAAATGAATGAACATTCAAAACTATTGTAACAGCTTTTGTAACAACAAAACCAATAGCAGTGCATGTTTATCCTTCTAAGTGTTGATCCTGAGCAGTGGGATCACTTACCAGATGGTGTTACCCTAGTATGAGAATGCAGATATCCACTTGACTATTTCAACAAGCCTCCCTCCTTTCAGCAGATTCCCGGCTGTAGATGCCTCTGCTACTCAGATAACAATGTTCTGGATGGTTGCCTCCTGAGTCTGCTCTTCCACGTCTATATCTATGTTTTTCAGGAGCCCATGAAGATGTGTGTCAAAGTCCATCTAGGATGAAACACGTACAGTGATAAAGTGGTATGATTTTATGCAGCCTTTTATTGAAAAATTATACTTCAGTATAAGTATACTTTTGTATCTATGCTTGCCCAATAGCTTCTTCATGAGCGTCTCTGTGAGCTCCTGAATAGGGATGAGCCGAACACTCCCCCGGTTTGGTTCGCTTCCAGAACATGCGAACAGGCAAAAAATGTGTTTGAACACGCAAACACCGTCAAAGTCTATGGGACATGAACATGAATAATCAAAAGTGTTAATTTTAAAGGCTTATATGCAAGCTATTGTCATAAAAAGTATTTGGGGACCCGGGTCCTGCCCCAGGGGACATGTATCAATGCAAAAAAAAGTTTTACAAACTGCCGTTTTTATGGGAGCAGGGATTTTAATAATGCTTAAAGTCAAACAATAAAGTGTAATATTTCTTTAAGTTTCGTACCTGGGGGGTGTCTATAGTATGCCTGTAAAGGGGCACATGTTTCCCGTGTTTAGAACAGTCCGAGTGCAAAATGACATTTCTAAAGTAAAAAAAGTAATTTAAAACTACTCGCGGCTATAATGAATTGTCGGTCCGACAATACACATAAAAGTTCATTGATAACAACGGCATGAGATTATCCCACAGGGGAACCCCAAACCAAAATGTAAAAAAAAAAAATGTGGATACTTTTAAAAAAAAATGGTATGGGGGTCCCCCTCAAAATCCATACCAGATCATTATCTGAGCACGCAAAAAGGCAGGCTGCAGGAAAAGAGGGGGGACAAGAGAGCGCCCCCCCTCCTGAATCGTACCAGGCCACATGCCCTCAATATTGGGAGGGTGCTTGGGGTAGCGCCCCCCCAAAGCACCTTGTCCCCATGTTGATGGGGAGAAGGGCCTCATCCCCAAAACCCTTGCACGTTGGTTGTGGGGGGTCTGGAGGAAGAAGAAGAACACCGAAGGAAGACCAGAAGAAAGAAGATGGAAGAAGAGGCGGAAAGAAGAAGAAATTAATAAAGGACTAGTCAAAAAACGTCTCTTGTGTTTTTTAACCTTTTTGACACTTTTTTTTGTGAAATGGTAGGGGTACATTTGTACCCCATTACCAATTCACACAGGGGGGGGCAGGATCTTTACCCTTGTTAAAGGGGGCTTCCAGATTCCAATAAGCCCCCCACCCACAGACCCCCACAACTACTGGGCAAGGGTTGTGGGGATGAGGCCCTTCTCCACATCAACATGGGGACATGGTGCTTTGGGGGGCCGCTACCCCAAAGCACCCTCCCAATGTTGAGGGCATGTGGCCTGGTACAGTTCAGGAGGGGAGTGCTCTCTCGTCCCCCCTCTTTTCCTGCAGTCTGCCAGGTTGCACGCTCAGATAAGGGTCTGGTATTGATTTTTGTGGGGGCTCCACGCCATTTTTTTTTTAAATTTGGCGCGGAGTTCCCCTTAAAATCCATACCAGAACTGAAGGGCCTGGTATGGAATTTAGGGGGGCCCCCACGCATTTTTTTTTACATTTTGGTTCGGGGTTCCCCTGTGGGGAAATCCCATGCCATTTTTATTAATGAACTTTTATGTGTATTGTCGGACCAACAATTCATTATAGCCACGAGTAGTTTTAAATTAACATTTTGCTGTCAGACTGTTCTAAACACGGGAAACATTTGCCCCTTTACAATCATACTATAGATACGGTACGAAATTTAAAGGGATATTACACTTTTTTGTTTCACTTTAAGCATTATTAAAATCACTGCTCCTGAAAAAACAGCCCTTTTTAAAACTTTTTTTTGCATTGATACATGTCCCCTGGGACAGGACCCAGGTCCCCAAACACTTTTTATGACAATAAATTGCATGTAAGCCTTTTGATTTCTCCCATAGACTTTTAAAGGGTGTTCCGCGGCTTTCGAATTTGCCGCAAACACCCCAAATTCTTCGCTATTCGGCGAATGGGTGAACAGCCAATGTTCGAGTCAAACTCATGTTCGACCCGAACATAAAGCCCATCCCTACTCCTGAACAAGTCCATCCAGGATGAAACACATACAGTGATAATGTGGTACAGTTTTTATACACCAGTTTATTGTTTTATGGAATTTATACTTTGAGTATAAGTATACTTTTTTTTATCCATGCTTGTCCTACAGCTTCTTCATGAGCGTCTTCATGAGCTCCTGAAGAAGTCCATCTAGGATGAAACACATAGAATGATAATGTGGTGCAGTTTTTATACAGCATATCATTATTTTATAGAATGTATACTTTGAATAAAATTATACTTCTGTATCTATGTTTGTCCTACATCTTTTTCATGAGCGTCTTCATGAGCTCCTGAAGAAGTCCATCTATTGTGAAACACACAGAACAATAACAGGGTGCAATTTGTATTTCATATTTTTATGCATGTTATACCTTGAACAAAAGGATAATTTGCATGAGGAGACCATCTTGTGTTTTTCTCATTTCTCTCTATAACCTTCACTGAGAGTGCATGAGTGATATGCAAGAGGTGGTATTCAGTGTGAGCCTTGGAATATCACATTGCATATCAGAGAGACATAAACAGCCAGGGACCTGCTGAGAGGAGGGAGGCCTGCTACAAGAGCCGAGTGGACATCTGAATGCACATTTACCTGTATAAACTAGGTCAACAATGTCTGTTAAGTGAGCCTGCTGTAACCTAGTTGATGATTGGTATGTAGGAGGAGGAACTCACACTGCTATCTGTGATGTTTGTACAAAAACATGTACACAATTTGGTGAACCTAAGACAGCGTGCTGTCTAAATACAGCTCTAGTGTCTTCTCACCTTGATATCTGTCAAGTCAATTATCTACAATAAATATTTTGTCTTCTTACTCAGCAAATCCAAATTGAGATCAAAGAAAATATAGAAATCGTGGTACTTTGAATCATTTTTAGGTCAGTTGACAACAACCAGCCAGCAAAAACGAGTCAGTGTTTATGTGCATTATATAGCAGTCTACTTATTCCCGGTGAGCTTTTTTTTTTATGGTACTATTTCCATGTTTGTTTATTAAACAGCAAAGGGATTTAATTATTGTAATTGCTAAGTACCTCTCTAGGTAAAGGAGTGCATCTCAATGTATAAAACAATAAAATAATAATACTAATAATAAATAAATAATTAAAAAGAAACATATTTTGTGTTCCTACACCTTTGCCCATTCCCAATGAAACTATATACGGTACCTCCAATATCTCCAATATAACTCAGGAGGACAAAATCATAAGTGGTGTCAGGTCTTCTGAAATGTTTCCTCTTGATGGTGGAGGAGGAGATAAGAATCTCCACGAGTTCACTGAATGCAGCAGCCCATTGACACATCATTGCTCAATTTGGCAGGGATACAGTATTTAGCTGTGTTTAACCACTTCAATACCAGGCACACCTTCCCGCCCAGGCCAATTTTCAGCTTTCAACGCTGTCGCACTTTAAATGACAATTGCACCGTCATACCACACTGTACCCAAACAGAATTTTTATAATTTTTTTTCCCACACATAGAGCTTTATTTTGGTGGTATTTGATCAGCGCTACAATTTTTATTTTTTGCGCAACAAATAAAAAAAGCCCGAAAATTTTGAAAAAAAAAAACAAGTTTTTCTTTATTTCTGTAATTTTTTTTAGTAAATAAGTAAGTTTTCTTCTTCAATGACAGGCACTGATATGGCTGCACTGATGGGCACTGATAAGGCGGCACTGATGGGCACCCATGAGGTGGCACCAATGAGGTGGTACTGATGAGGTGGCACTGACAGCCACTGATGATGGGCACTGATAGGCGGCACTGATGGGCACTGATATGTGGCACTGGTATGCAGCACTGATGGGCACTCATAGGCGGCACTGATGGGCACTTATGGGTGGCAGTGATGGGTACTTATGGGTGGCACGGATAGGTGGCATGGATGGGCCCTGATAGGTGGCCACTGATGGGCACTGATAGGTGGCACTGCTGGACACTGATGGGTGGCACTGCTGGACACTGATGGGTGGCATTGCTGGGCATCATCATTTTTTTGGTACTGACTGGCACAGATTGGGCATCATTTGCACATGTGGATGGCCATGGGGTACATACCTGGTCATCCACATGTTGCCCACTTCCCTGGTGGTCCTAGTGGAGTCCCTGGTGGTCCAGTGTGGGCATCTGAGGGGGGTCTGTGCTGATAAACAATGAGCGCAGACCCCCCCTGTCAGGAGAGACGCCGATCGGCTCTCCTCTACTCGTGTCTGTCAGACGCGAGTGAGGAAAAGCCGATCACCAGCTTTTCCTGTTGACATTATGATCAGCCATGATTGGACACGGCTGATCACGTGGTAAAGAGCCTCAGCCAGAGGCTCTTTACCGAGATCAGTGTAGCGGTGTGTCAGACTGACACACAGCTCCACCAATCGCCGCGATGCGCACCCCTCACGGGGGTGCGGCAGCATGTTATCCTGAAGGACTTTATATGACGCCCAGTCAGGATAACGGAACCACCGCCTGGCCGTCATTCTGCTATAGGCCGGGCGGGAAGTGGTTAAGTAACGGATTAGTAGGGTGTGCATACAGTATTTCACAAAAGTGAGTACACCCCTCACATTTTTGTAAATATTTTATTATATCTTTTCATGTGACAACACAGAAGAAATGACACTTTGCTACAATGTAAAGTAGTGAGTGCACAGCTTGTATAACAGTGTAAGTTTGCTGTCCCCTGAAAATAACTCAACACACAGCAATTACTGTCTAAACTGGTGGCAACAAAAGTGAGTACACCCTAAGTGAAAATGTCCAAATTGGGTCCAAAGTGTCAATATTTTGTGTGACCACCATTGTTTTCCAGCACTGCCTTAACCCTCTTGGGCATGGAGTTCACCAGAGCTTCACAGGTTGCCACGGGAGTCCTCTTCCACTCCTCTATGACATCATGGATCTGGTGGGTGTTAGAGACCTTGCGCTCCTCCACCTTCCGTTTGAGGATGCCCCACAGATGTTCAATAGGGTTTAGGTCTGGAGACATGCTTGGCCAGTCCATCACCTTTGCCCTCAAGGCAGTGGTCATCTTGGAGGTGTTTGGGGTCGTTATCATGTTGGAATACTGCCTTGCGGCTCAGTCTCCGAAAGGGAGGGGATCGTGCTCTGCTTCAGTATGTCACAGTACATGTTGGAATTCATGGTTCCCCTAATGAACTGTAGCACCCCAGTGCTGGCAGCACTCATGCAGCTCCAGTCCATGATACTCTCGCCACCATGCTTGACTGTAGGCAAAACACACTTGTCTTTGTACTCCTCACCTGGTTGCCACGACACACACTTGACACCATCTGAGCCAAATAAGTTTATCTTGGTCTCATCAGACCACAGGACATGGTTCCAGTAATCCATGTATTTAGTTTGCTTGTCTTCAGCAAACTGTAGAAGAGGCTTCCTTCTGAGATGACAGCCATGCAAACCAATTTGATGCAGTGTGCAGCGTATGGTCTGATAGGCTGACCCCCCACCCCTTCAACCTCTGCAGCAATGCTGGCAGCACAGTGGTGTAGTGGTTAGCACTTTCACCTAGCAGTAATAGGGTCGCTGGTTCAAATCCCAACCATGACACCTTCTGCCTGGAGTTTGCATGTTCTCCCTGTGCTTGCGTGGGTTTCCTCCGGGTACTCCGGTTTCCTCCCACACTCCAAAGACATGCTGGTAGGTTAATTAGATCCTGTCGATAAAATTGGCCAAATATGTGTATGTTGTATGTGTATGTGTTTGTAAGCGTGTCAGGACCCCACAGGGCAAGGACCGCACTATACCACAGATGGACACCAGTGGCAAAAAGCACCCTGAGGCGATTCAGTTCGCATAGGTTGCGCTATACAAGTCATTCATTCATTCACTCATACGTCTATTTCCCAAAGATAACATTTAGGATATGACACTGAGCAAGTGCACTGAACTTCTTTGGTCGACCATGGTGAGGCCTGTTCTGAGTGGAACCTGTCCTGATAAACCGCTGTATGGTTTTGGCCATTGTGCTGCAGCTCAGTTTCAGGGTCTTGGCAATCTTCTTATAGCCTAGGCCATCTTTATGTAGAGCAACAATTCTATTTTCAGATCCCCAGAGAGTTCTTTGCCATGAGGTGCCATGTTGAACTTCCAATGACCAGTATGACAGAGTGAAAGCAATAACACCAAATTTAACACACCTGTTCCTCATTCACACCTGAGACCTTGTAACACTAACATGTCACATGACACCGGGGAGGGAAAATGGCTAATTGGGCCCAATTTGGAAATTTTTCACTTAGGGGTGTACTCACTTTTGTTGCCAGTGGTTTAGACATTAATGGCTGTGTGTTGAGTTATTTTGAGGGGAGAGCAAATTTACACTGTTATTCAAGCTGTACACTCACTACTTTACATTGTAGCAAAGTATCATTTTTTCAGTGTTGTCACATGAAAAGATATAATAAAATATTTACAAAAATGTGAGGGGTGTACTCACTTTTGTGAGATACTGTATACACACCCTACTAATCCATTACTTAAACACGGCTAAATACTGCATCCCTGCCAAATTAACCAATAATGTGTCAATGGGATGCTGCATTCAGTGAACTCATGGAGATAGAGGTTCTTATCTCCTCCTTCACCATCAAGAGGAAACATTTCAGAAGACCTGACATATTGGAGAACAACATGGAAATAGAACTACCCTACCCCTCAGTCCTGGTGTTTGTGAAATGTACTTTTTCAATAGTAACATGTCTGCAAAAGTCACTTATGCTGGAACGGCCTGCACATTTTACTTACTGCTAACCAGCCAATACCCTGTGCTGGAAACAGGGCTGGGATAAGGTCATCTAGTGCCAAAAGTGCAGATGCCTAACTGTGCCCCATTCCTCTCCGATGGAGCAGAGACGTGGCCAATAGTGGCATGTGCAAAAGTTTACCATACCAAAATGTATGTAGGATTGCAGCATTTGCTGAAACATTGCCCATGGTTGTGGCACACAGTAGCAAATTGAAGAGTTTAATGTACATACTGTTCGCCAGTAAAATATGAGGCTAAGACTCCATACACACTATTAGATTTTCTGCAGATTTTTGTCTCCAGATTTACCGAAACCATATAATATGAGGTCAAACCTTAAGAGTTTAAATATATATGCAATCAGGCAGGCCATTGCACTACATGGTTTTGGTAAATACGATGACAAAAATCTGCAGAAAATCTAATAGTGTGTATGGGGTCTTAGAGTGGAAAAATAAATAATGTCACTACATTGGCGTGAGGAGAAATTGTCCCGGTGTCAATGGTGTCACTGTAAACAAAAATTTCTGCTGCTCAGCATCAATGATAGTAAAAAAAATTCCACTAAAATGATGGTGTCACTGTAAGTACAAAAAGTCCATGCATGGGCTCCCTGAACGTGAAAAATGTTACTGTACCAGAGGGTTGAGAAAGTAAAAAATGTCACTGTGTTAGTGGTTGGGGTCCTTGTGGGGTGCACATAACTGGTCCAGGGTGGCAAAAAGTGTTCTTATTAAAACCCTCACACATCATGTTTTGCCTTTATTTTCATGAATTCTTCAGGGGTATCAAAACGCTTTGTGTCATTTTTTGTGACATTGTTCATGGTGCCATTTTACAGAAAAACTGTCCACTGGCATTCATGGATGGCGGCTTCTTTATAGACTATGCTTGGCACCCTTGTCTGACATAGTTTTGAATGTTTCCATGTGTCTAAATTGACATCAAATGATATGATGTCACTAATAAGCGACATCATCATGTAATGCATGTTTGATATACGTGATGTCATCATGTCACACTTAGGCCCCTTTCACACTGATGCAGTGGAGCTTGACCACACCAGATGTGTAGAGCTGTGTACCCGCAGGTTTGATGTGTGTGCTATTATGTCCAACGGTTTTGGCGTGCTTTCAGAAAGAGCATCAAAACCAATGTACATAACTCTATGGGAAAGCACAGCTAACCTGCACCAAACCAGCGGGGTACACTGAGCTACATCCTTGGTGTGGTCAAACCGTATCACATCAGTGTGAAAGAGGTCTAAACTCCTGTGAGATGGTTTCAATTTTAAAGGCAATGGAAAGAAAAGCCACCTACCACATCATCTAAAAAACACACAACTATATATCATCTACAAGACATACATGTATATATATATATATATATATATATATATATATATATATATATATATATATATATTGAGCGCTTTCTAGACTACAAGGTTCTTACAAGTAAAGCAGTCAGTGGCATATTTTATTTTACAATTTATTCATTTTATCCATACTTACAAACATGTGATTGTCTTAATATGGTCAATTCATTGACATCATTTTTGAATCCTCCAGGTTTCTCCTGGACCTAACTTTCAAGTATTAAAGTTAGGTCCAGGAAAAGACAACCTGGGGGAGACATGTCTATGCTTAGTTCACCCACACGATCTTTTAAAATATAGATCAATTGACCAAAAAATGTTCTAATTCCCTCTTCATAACTTTATGCAACATCTATGAATTTACGCATAGCTTCTCTTATTTCACGGTTCCGTAGACTGTATACAGCAGGATTCAGTAGTGGGGTAAATGCAGTATATAAGAGGGAGATAACTTTGTTTACATTCAGTGAACTTCCTGAAGAAGGAGCTGTGTATTTAGCAATTAAGGTTCCATAATATATTGCAACAACGATAATGTGGGAGCTGCAGGTAGAGAAAGCTTTGCTTCTTCCGGAGGTGGTGGAAATCTTCAGGATAGCAAAGAAGATTCTAACATAAGTCATAATCACAAACATGAAGGGGAATAGCACAACAGGTATGGAAAATATCATGGTTTCCAGTTCTATGATGTAGGTGTCAGAGCAGGAAGCATGGAGAAGAGGAGCATGGTCACAGTAAAGGTCATCAATGACGTTGCTACCACAGAACTCCATTTGAGTCATTGGAATAAGAGAAGACAGATTAAGGATAAATCCAATGGCCCAAGACCAAATAACAAGGTGGAAACAAACCTTCATGCCCATTATGGTGTGGTAGTGTAATGGGCTACAGATGGCCAAGTATCGATCATAAGACATTGCCGAAACATTCAGAAACAGTTGAAGAGGAACCAAAAAAGTACTGTGTAAGGCAGGAACTCACCAACATAGTTTTACATTTACCTAATAGCATACACAACAGGTATGGAACCACGTTTGTAGACAGTAAGATGTCAGAAAAGGATAAATGACACAAAAAGAAATACATTGGAGTATGAAGCTTGTCACTTCTCAAAATCAGCACAATGATTAGAATGTTCCCAGCTATGGTGAAAATGTAGGTAAAAGAAAGTATAACAAAAAGTGTGTATTTAAGACCCATAAAACCTTGTATCCCCAACAGAACAAACTCTGTGATTCTTGTCTGATTGCAGGAACTCATCGCAACAGTAAGACTTTCCATAGATTTGAGTGGCCTGTGGAAATGATCTAGGCTCAGGAGTGCTTTTTTTCATAATCACTATTAAACAAACAACAAAACTTAGTAAATAAATATTTTAAGTTGATCTGAAATTGTAACAAAATTGTTGCTCAATTCACTTAACTTCTTGCCAAATGCATATGTGTGGTGGCAAGAGAGATGGGCCTCAATACCTAGCCACTGCACATGTGTGCCCATGGAAGCCTGAGGTTGAGTGCTAAGATTGTGCTAAGTGCATACTCACAGCACACTGACCAAGCTGTCCCTGATGGGTCGTGGTCAAGACTTCAAATATGAAACCAGTGAAATGGGCTCCCTACAATGTGACCACTATGAGAGCCAATCACAGAATTCTCAATATACAAAAGCTGCATCACCTTCTGTGAATATAAAGTGTATTTCCATTTTTGCAGTAAAACTGGAGAAAACCTCACTATATGCTTATTATGTGATCCCATGCACACAGCATACCTAAAAATAAAATAATTAAAAAAAACATTCCTTACCTTTTAGATGCCTCTAACGAGTAAGTGTCATGTTGGATTTTCTCACAGTGACTTTGTCTCCACACAGACTGAGCTATCCCGCATTACCATACAATGCAGTCTGGCAGGTTATCTACAGTCAGATCCATAAATATTTGGACATAATTCAATTTTTTTGGCTCTATACACCACCACAATGGATTTGAAATGAAAATGAAACGAACAAGATGTGCTTTAACTGCAGACTTTCAGCTTTAATTTGAGGTCAAGTCAGGTGAACGGTGTAGGGATTACAACAGTTTGTATATGTGCCTCACACTTTTTAAGGGACCAAAAGTAATGGGACAGATTAACAATCATCCATCAAACTTTCACTTTTTAATACTTTGTTGCAAATCCTTTGCAGTCAATTACAGCCTGAAGTCTGGAACGCATAGACATCACCAGATGCTGGGTTTCATCCCTGGTGATGCTCTGCCAGGCCTCTACTGCAACTGTTTTAAGTTCCTGCTTGTTCTTGGGGCATTTTCCCTTCAGTTTTGTCTTCAGCAAGTGAAATGCATGCTCAATTGGATTCAGGTCAAGTGATTGACTTGGCCATTGCATAACATTCCACTTCTTTCCCTTAAAATCCTTGTGAAAGGTTAAAATACTTGTGAAAGGTTAAAAAAATATATATATCTTGATTGTAGTTGGAACTCTTTAAGTTTGTTCAATTAAGCTTTGACAAAAAATAACAAAACAAAAAAAAAACTGTGAAGCAGATTGGTGATCAATGCTGGAGTGGAACTATCATAAGTATTGAGGCTTGATAATGTATATAACTTTTATTGAGAGATATGAAGTGAATAAAATTTGATTGATATATGAAGAATTATTTGCCCCCTTCCTGAATTATTAATTTTTTTGGATATTTGTCACACTTCAGATCATCAAACACATTTTAATATTGCACAAAGATAACCATAGTAAATACAAAATGCAGTTTTCAAATGATGGTTTCAAGGGAAAAAAGCTGTCCAAACCTGCCTGGCCCTATGTGAAAAAGTAATGCCCCCCTAAACCTAATAAATGGTTGTGTCACTCTTTGTGGCAACAACTGCAATCAAGCATTAGCCCAAGCACGCTTGAGCTTGCGGTCAGGAACTGATGGCCGGACATTCGCCATCAGGATTTTCTGGTAGAGCGTAGAATTCATGGTTTCATCACCACCATGTGTGACTATTAGTATTATGTTCTTTTTATGAAACGCTGTGTTAGTTTTACACCAGATGTAATGGAAGGCACACCTTACAAAAATTTCAACGTTTGTCTCAACAGTCCACAGAATATTTGCCCAAAAGTCTTGGGGATAATCAAGATGTGAAATGCATGCTCAATCGGATTCAGGTCAGGTGATTGACTTGGCCATTGCATAACATTCCACTTCTTTCCCTTAAAAAAACGCTTTGGTTGCCTTTGGTATGCTTAGGGTCATTGTTCATCTGTACTGTGAAGCCCCGTCCAATGAGTTCTGAAGCATTTTGCTGAACATGAGCAGATAATATTGCCCAAAACACTTCAGAATTCATCCTTCTGCTTTTGTCAGCAGTCACATCATCAATAAATACAAGAGACCAGTTCCATTGGCAGCCATACATGCCCACGCCATGACACTACCACCACCATGTTTCACTGATGAGGTGGTATGCTTTGGATCATGAGCAGTTCCTTTCCTTCTCCATACTCTTCTCTTCCCATCACTCTGGTACAAGTTGATATTGGTCTCATCTGTCCATAGGATGTTGTTCCAGAACTGTGAAGGCTTTTTTAGAGTTGTTTGGCAAAATCTTATCTGGTCTTCCTGTTTTTAAAGGTTAACCAATGGTTTACATCTTGTGGTGAACCCTCTGTATTCACTTTGAAGTCTTCTCTTGATTGTTGACTTTGACACACATACACCTACCTCCTGGAGAGTGTTCTTGATCTGGCCAACTGTTGTGAAGGGTGTTTTCTTCACCAGGAAAAAAATTCTTCGGTCATCCACCACAGTTGTTTTCTGTGGTCTTCCGGGTCTTTTAATGTTGCTGAGCTCACCGGTGTGTTCTTTCTTTTTAGGGATGTTCCAAACAGTTGATTTGGCCACATCTAATGTTTTTGCTATCTCTCTGATGGGTTTGTTTTGTTTTTTCAGCCTAATGATGGCTTGCTTCACTGATAGTGACAGCTCTTTGGATCTCATATTGAGAGTTGACAGCAACAGATTCCAAATGCAAATAGCACACTTTAAATGAACTCTGGACCTTTTATCTGCTCCTTGTAAATGGGATAATGAGGGAATAACACACACCTGGCCATGGAACAGCTGAGCAGACGATTGTCCCATTACTGTTGGTCCCTTAAAAAGTGGGAGGCACATATACACCGTTCACCTGATTTAGATGTAAATACCCTCAAATTAAAGCTGAAAGTCTGCAGTTAAAGCACATCTTGTTCATTTCATTTCAAATCCATTGTGGTGGTGTATAGAGCCAAAATGATTAGAATTGTGTCGATGTCCCAATATTTATGGACCTGACTATATTTGTACTGATGCCTGTTTTCACTACTCGTGTGTATGTGACGCCTGAGAAGAGCGATTTTATACAATCTTACAGTACTTCACTATCAGTCCTTCTTTCTTCCCTCCCCATCGTTTGAGCCTGGTTACCTACTTTGCAAGACCCAAAATATATTTTGAGGATTTTACTGCACCCAATCATCTGGTTTATACCAGATCTGATTGATCACTGCCTGTTTAAAACCCAGATCGCGAAGCTGGTGGTCTATGATTTCTGGTGAGTTGGATCACAAAGGGGAGTGTGGCACGCAGCACCAGTCATCTTTTTTGGAGCATATTTGCACTTTATTTGGAGCACTTTGAAGCACTTATCACTTTAATTATTGACCACCTTTGTATATTTTCTTCAATTATTTTTCTTATGTTGTAAGCATTATTGTGAAGTTACATCGGTTAGGGTATTTCACTTGATTTATATATTTATCCTAAAATATATTTTTGTTTATTTAGTGAGCACCTTTGTACAGCTGCCAGCAGGTTTTTATTAGTTCACCAATATACATTTATATCTAAGGTATAGGGTCACCTTGATAGCGCTAGATAGATAGATATAGATAGATAGATAGATAGATAGATAGATAGATAGATAGATAGATAGATAGATAGATAGATAGATAGATAGATAGATAGATAGATATACACAGTATCTCACAAAAGTGAGTACACCCCTCACATTTTTGTAAATATTTTATTCTATCTTTTCATGTGACAAGTACAGCTTGTACAACAGTGTACATTTTCTATCCCCTCAAAATAACTCAACACACAGCCATTAATGTCTAAACCGCTGGCAACAAAAGTGAGTACACCCCTAAGTGAAAATGTCCAAACTGGACCCAATTAGCCATTTTCCCTCCCCGGTGTCATGTGACTCGTTAGTGTGACAAGGTCTCAGGTGTAAATGGGGAGGAGGTGTGTTAAATTTGGTGTTATCGCTCTCACTCTCTCATACTGGACAATGGAAGTTCAGCTGGGCACCTCATGGCAAAGAACTCTCTGAGGATCTGAAAAAAAGAATTGTTGCTCTATATAAAGATGGCCTAGGCTATAAGAAGATTGCCAAGACCCTGAAGCTGAGCTGCAGCACAGTGGCCAAGACCATACAGTGGTTTAACAGGACAGGTTCCACTCAGAACAGGCCTCGCCATGGTAGACCAAAGAAGTTGAGTGCACGTGTTTAGCGTAATATCCAGAGATTGTCTTTGGGAAATAGACGTATGAGTGCTGCCAGCATTGCTGCAGAGGTTGAAGGGGTGGGGGGTCAGCCTGTCAGACAATACGCCGCACACTGCATAAAATTGGTTAGCATGGCTGTCGTCTCAGAAGGAAGCCTCTTCTAAAGATGGTGCACAAGAAAGCCTGAAAGCCTGTTTTCTGAAGACAAGCAGACTAAGGACATGGATTACACTGTTATACAAGCTGTCCACTTACTACTTTACTATGTAGCAATGTGTCATTTTGTCAGTGTTGTCACATGAAAAGATAGAATAAAATATTTACAAAAATGTGAGGGGTGTACTCACTTTTGTGAGATAATGTGTATATATATATATATATATATATATATATATATATATATATATATATATATATATATTGTAGCAGAGCGTCCCAGAGAGAGCCAGGAGAAGTCTTGTTCGGGGTTTATACGTCTCCCATGCTCCTCTCATACACATTCAGAGGTCTCTGATACATGATCCAGTTCGGATCTTAGTCCTTTTCCCCTAGGTTAATTTAAGCTCACCTGAGCAGACAGCTTTTGCTCTCTGCCTGGGACACACAGACATTGATGGTTTGTGAGGAGCTAAAGGTTGGTAAAACTCTTTAAAACTCTATACAGAAACTGACAAGCAGTAGGCTTGCTCAGCCTGGTAGTGAGGGCCTGTGTATGGTATAGTTAGAGCCGAGACACGGCTAGGACTTTTGTTTTGTTATTTCTGTTCTGATATGTTTTCTGGAAGACTGTGCAGCACCTGTGTATGGACTTGTATTTAAATCAAATAAACCCAGCACTGTTTTCACTACCTCAAGTGGATTTGGTATCTGTGCCTAAATAACAGCTCATCCCAGGGAGCTTTGTACCTGCTACCTGTCCCCCAGGTTACAATATATATACACATATTTTTTTCAGCTCTCAACTCTAGTTTACAGCTGATAATGAAGAACTGCAAACAAAGTAGAGACAGGGTTAACCACTTCTTGACCGAGGTATAGCCGAATGACAGCAACAGCATGGTTGCCCAGTTCTGGGAGGGCGTCTTTTCTGCAGCATTATTCAGACTCAGCTGATCGCAGATCAGGGAAAAGGGCACAATGGCCCTTTATCACATAATTAGCTGTGTCCAATCACATCTGATCACAATGTAAACACGCTTGCCGGTTATTGCCATTCCTTTCCTTACATGCTGTCACATCATGAGGAGAGGAGAGCTGGTAACCAGCATTTGTGACAGGGGACATCTACAAATGATAATCAGCACATTGATCATCAGTGTGATGATTATCAGTACAGCTCCAACAGTGCCCATCAGTGCTGCCTATCAATGTTGCCTATCATTACCCATCAGTGCAGCATATCAGTGCCTCCTCATCAGTACTGCATATCAGTGCCCATCAGTGCTGCCTAGCTGCGCCCATCAGTGACACCTATTAGTGCCAATCAGTGCCACCTATCAATGCATCCTCATCAGTGCAACCTATCAGTGCCCCCTTATCAGTGCCTTCTCATCAGTGCCACCTATCAGTGCCCATAAGTGCAGCCTATCAGTGCCTCCTTGTAATCATTCATCATAGCTAAGGTCCTCCAGTCCCCATATTAGGTTTGTTGCCCTTCTCTGGACTCTCCTCAGTTCCAGTACATCCTTCCTGAGGACTGGTGATCATAACTGGACGCCATATTCAAGATGTGGCCAAACCAGAGTTTTTTAAGTGGTAGAATTATGGTTTTATCTCTTGAGTAAATATCCTTCTTAATGCATGATAATATTCAATTTAAATCCAATCAACTAGGCTAGGCTATTATGCAACACAAAAGCTAAAAAATCTAAGGAAGATCTTAGCGTACAGTATATCTAAACTTAAGAACAAAAATGTAATGTATTAAGGCTACTTCGGCTGACCATTGGGACACACGTTAAATATACCTGGTAGGCAGCCCAAGGACCTTGCTTACCTTGAACCCCATCACTTACATAGGGAGTAATTCCACTTCATAAATATATCAAAATCCTCCCACATAAAAACATTAGCCAGCTTCATGTAATTACTGCAATAAAAAAAAAACATATACTCATTACAGGGGACTTGTGCAATAATATATACTGAACTTCAATCTCCCATTGGGTTTTTGTAATAGTAATAATCCCCCAGGGTCCAATTAACTATAAATAACTGAAATCTGAAGTTTAATCCACTTATTTTTTGTCGTCTCTGGTTCCTTCTTTCCTCCCTCATCAAGGAGCTAATAAAATGTTTAAATAAAGCTTTTTCTGTTTCCATTATATACCTTATTTTGAACCCAGTGATGTCATCACTGTTTGTCTGTGCTTCTCTAAAAGCTACAGCTACTTTTAGATTGCTAAAGCACTTTAGGCTATGAAGACATCAGTACAACAAGTTATTACAGTGTGGAGATACCAGTGGTTACCAAGGGTAATGAAGGTTTCTCTAGGCGAATACATGTGGCAAGTGAGACATCTTCTTGGAGCGAGATTTCAGTACTCCTTCGGCCGCAATTCATCTCCTATAGCATGGGGAACAGATCTGCACTGCCAGGGCCCTGATCCCAAACACAGGTACAGAAGAGGAGGAGTTAAGTCAGTGCATACATGGAGTCTGCGCTAGGTGCATGGCGGGATCCCATACCATTATTGGGAGTGAGGTAGCCTTGATACGCTGGACAGGTGGAGAGGGCAATGGCTCCGCGTGTCCCTTTTAAATTCACAAGTGAGTTGGTGTATATGACATCAAGAGAGTTTACTAGAGTTTGTTCATGTTTGTCATCTACTGGGTCGTGAGCGTGGCTCAAGTAAAGGTACCCCATGAGCATGTCACTGAGCTTGTACAAAGTCCCTAATGTAGCCCAGAAGAACCCACCCCAGGGTAGGAATCTCATATGACCCTTGCTGGTGTCCAACGAAGGGGAATTCATGGAGGGTGTCACAACCACCCCATCACCTTAACCCCTGCCTTTACATGTTCTTTCTTCATTATCCACCTGTATTCAGTGACATTATATTAGGTTTGCTTTTATTAACTGGTTTGGTGCCTGTTTTCTTTGATGAAGTATTACTATTGGGTACTAAGGATTGCTTTTGGTGATTTTCTGTGATATTGCACGCTTTGTAAACTGAACCTAGTGTGTCAGAGGGGCTAAGACTCTTAAAGAGGTTGAGCAAAGAACATAGGATCCATCCTATCCAGTAGCTCCTACGGGGGTGGCGCAGCACATAACAAATCTGTTTTAGCTTGAAAGGATTTTCTTTCAGGACCACTACCTAGTTTAAAAAAAAAAAAAATACTAAGTATAAAACCAGTTAGCACCAAAAACACCTAATATCTTTCTTGCACCCTACTCTTACGATTATGAAAATAAAAGTTAGGGATATACTATATACTATTCACTCCCTGATTATTTCCCGCCTTGACTACTGCAACTCTCTCCTTAATGGCCTACCCTTATGCAGGCTATTCCCCCTTCAGTCTATTATGAATGCTGCTGCTAGACTAATACACCTCACTAATCGATCCGTGACTGCCGCCCCTCTCTGCCAATCCCCAAACTGGCTTCCCCTTCCCCACTGTATACAATTCAAAATGCTAACCATAACATACAAGGCCATCCACAACATTGCCCCCATCTACATCACCAACCTCATCTGCAGATATCGACCAAATTGTCCCCTCCGCTCCTCCCAGGACCTCCTGCTCTCTAGCTCCCCTGTTACCTCCTCTCATGCTCGCCTTCAGGACTTCTCCAAAGCCTCTCCAATCCTCTGGAACTCCCTGCCCCAGTATATCCGATCAGCCCCTAACCTAACCACCTTTAGGAGATCCCTGAAAACTCATTTATTCAGGGAAATCTATCCCACACCCACCTAACAACTGTCCTCGAGCCACCCCCCATCAAATCATTCTCTGCAGCTATTACCTTTTGTAACACCACCCCCTCCCCTTATAATGTAAGCTCTACGGCCCCCCTGTCCCTTCTGTATTGAACTGTACTGTAATTGTGCTGTCTCCCCTCTACACTGTAAAGTGCTGCATAAACTGTTGGCGCTATATAAATCGTTAATAATAATAATAATAACATAGCTCCCAACTGTCCCTGATTTTGAGGGACTGTCCCTGATTTCCAGCAATGTCCCTCTGTCCCTTATTCCTCCTGATTTGTCCCTCATTTTGGTCTGATCTATATAGAAGTATATAAAATGCACTTTTTATCTATAAAAAAGTGTTTTCCAGCACTAAACCTTTCATCTAATTCTAAAATTGCTATATTTGTAAATTTCAAAAGCCAATATAAAGGAATATTAGTGGTAAAAAAAGCACTTGTGGGTTTAACCAATCTTGTTTTTTTGTACAATTGTCCTTTAAGGGGGTGTGGCAAGGGGTGTGTCATATGCCTGCATACTTTTGCTGATAGGTGTCCCTCATTCTCATCTCAAAAAGTTGGGAGGTATGTAATAATAATACTATACCTAAAATGAAAACCCAAAGTTAGAGGTGGGCCTAAAGGCGGAAACAGTTGTACTATCCTGTCCTGCTGCAAGTGTCCTGATAGAGAGGGTGTTTCATCAGATTTGGATCTTATCAGAATATGTAACGGAAGTGACGTTCCATCGCAACCATCTTGCTACACCCTGCTCTGTTCCACAGTAAGGATACACCGAGAAGGGGGCAAGTGGACATCTTGTTACACCCACCAGTTGTCACGTACCTGGCAGAGATCGAGCTGTAGAGGGGGCTTCTCTTGCACCTCCTGTCCAACACCCCTGGTAGTGATGGCAGGGAGTGGAGGACACAGAGTGGCATTAGGGCCGATGTGGCGGATGACTCTGACTGTACTTTGGCAGGAACCAGGTGACTTGAGAGCGCTGGGCCGGAACTGAAGACAGGAGCTCCGTGACACTGAATCAGTAGCTGGAAGCATAGCCGGGACGTAAGCCAAGGGTTCATCAGCAGCCGGGCAGAGCAGGTACCGGGTCTTGAGGCAGAGGCAAAGACGGGACATAGGCCTGGTTCGGTACACAGGAACAGGAACATCAGGCAGAAGCGGAGTCAGACACAAGCCGGGGTCACAAGTAGGCAGGCAGAGGTCAAGAGGTAGTTCAGGCAAGCCGGGTTGGGATACAGGAAACTGGTTCAGATCGGGTAAGCAAGCACTAGCTGAAAAGACCACTCAGCAAGTTGTGCATGTCACTGACAGGTTTAAATAGGCGGATTGGCGCCAATGTGTGCACGTGCGCGCACACGCGCACCAATGCGTGCACGCGCACCATGCGCCCACCAACATGCACACAGGTGCGCGCACCCTTGCGCGCCCGCGCATGTCCTTTCTTGAGCATCTCCTGAACTGTCCACGCCTGCGCACCACTGTGCGCTTGTTGTCTGGGTTTTGCATATATGTTGAAATATAGTATTTAGAAATCCAAAGTACTGTTAACATGTTGAATTATAAAAGCAGCAGTGTTTTGTCAGATTAGCAAACCTGTAAGATCAGCAGTTTTGCCGCTGCTTTTACAATTCCACATCTAAACAGTCCGTTGTATTTCTAAATACTGTATTTCACCTTATAAGCTCGTTAAAAATAAGTGTGAAATGCAAAACTCCGGTGGGTGAAACAGGATGTCTGCTTGCCCCCTTCTCAGTGTATCCTTACTGTGGAGGAGCGCGGGGTGTAGCAAGATGGTGGCGATGGAACGTCACTCCAAAGACATGCTGGTAGGTTAATTAGACCCTGTCTAAAAATTGGGCAAAATATGTGTACGTGTTTGTAAGCGCTTCGGGACCCTACGGGGTAAAGGACCGCGCAATACCGCAGATGGACACCGGCGGCAAAGTGCCCTGAGCTATTCAGTTTGCATAGGTAGCACTATACAAGTCACTCATTCATTCATTCACTTCTGTTACATATTCTGACGGGTCACCAAATCTGACGAAAAAAGGGCCTTCAGAGCGGTGTGAAGAGTTGTGACTGACAAGCCTATCTGCCTATCTTCAAATAGCATGGGCCAGCTTATTAAAATGAACCAGTCTTGGATCAAAGTGGACTTCCACACACCTGCTGCAGATTCCACTGATTAGCCAGCAAATTCTCACTGTATAACTAATACCAAATTTCTCTTAATAACACCTCATCTTCCCTATCCCACAGAAAAAAAAAACTATCAATTCAAAAAGGGCTTAAAGAGGTTCTCCATTCTCAAAAATAAATACATAATATAGAAGTCAGCAGCTACAAATACTGTGTCTGCTGGCTTTTAATAAAAGGACACTTACCTGTCCAAGGATCCACAGCTGGTTCATTGCCAGCCTTTGGGTCCCCGGAACAGGGATTTTTACTGTGGGAATCCAGCTGTGACTCCTTGCGGCTCCCTACTGCTGTACAGGTTGAGGGCGATTCCAGCGAAAGTGGGAGGGGGTACCTGTCAGCTAGGTACCCATTCCCTAAAAACAAAAAATAAACTGCAAAAAAAAGAGAAAGAAGGTGGGGGAGAAGGACATAAAGCAGAAGTAGCCTTTTTAGGTGAAGTTCAATTTGAGGCTGGGTTCACATATGTGCAAATTGGATGCAGGTTTACCGATCTTCTGTTTACATCAGGTGATCAGCTGTCATTGGCCCCTTAACTCCGATCTGTGATCAGCCGAGTCTCATTGTTCATTCCCAGTATCATAGAAATTAGTAGACATGTGCGATTAGTTTTGAACAAATCGAAAATTCGTACATTTGTACGAATCCGAATTACACATTTTTACGAATACGAATTCTGTACGAAATACGAAATTTTCGTTTACGAATTTCGGATCCAAATTATCTGAATCCAAACTACCAAATGACGAATTTCAACTAATATGAAAGAAATTATAGCGGATATAACGAATGATTCGAATGAATTCGAGATTCAGTATAACGAATATCGACACTCTACGAATAATAACTAATTATCCGAAAACGTATTAACGTTACATAACACAAGTCTATTGTCTATTGTTCACCAATCACTCAGAGGAAATTTCGTATTCGTAAATGAAATTTCGTATATCGTACTTCCTCTGAGTGATTGGTGAACAATAGACTTGTGTTATGTAACGTTAATACGTTTTCGGATAATTTATTATCATTCGTATAGTGTCGATATTCGTAACGATTCGTAACAATATTAACGATTCGTAACGATTCATATGAAATTCGTATTTCGTACGAATCCAAATTAAATTTCGTACACGAATTACGAATTACGTTTTTTTTTATACGAAACGGAACGAAACAAAAATGAATTTTTTGGCGGCTCCCATGTCTAGAAATTAGCATATTCCAGTTTCAAAAGCTAGACCAGGTTAGAATGTAAACTAATATTTTCCAGGCTTTAGGAGAATGGAAATTGGCCTACAGCTTTGACATATACAGTAGAAAATATTTTAAAAAGATGATTAGTTTGTTTTAACCCACTGGGGCCCCTTGTCTGTAAGGTCACTTTAATGAAAATGGTGTAACTTTAGACTTACGTTCCAATCCCAATGGATAGCCCCCTTTTCCCATCTCCCACCTCTATACCTCTCCAGATTACCCTCTTTCTCTTTTCCTTCTCTTTTTCAAATCTCTAATCTCTAATGTTGGCACAATTGAAAGGATCCTCGGGGGTTCTTTATTGGAGAGTAAAGTGAACAGTGAATACGGACATGACTATTTCAATATCACTATTGTATAGTACTTTGAAAAGTGCAAGTATTTTCCTTGATTTAAATTGTGCTTGTTTTCATGTATACCTACAAGCCTTTAATTAAAATGTATTAAAATTAAGAAAAGGCATAACATGAACAAGGTCTTTAAAAACGGTAAATTGGTGAACTTTAATGTAAAATTGCAATTGATAAATTGTATAAATAGGACTCATGAAAGATTAAGGAAATATAGATTTACAATGGAAACAAGCTTAGGGTTATGTGCAAATAACTTAGCAAAGAAATAAAAAAATAATGACATTTTGTTTTGGTAATAGTTGTCATCATATCGAGGGATTCGACAATGCTTTTAATTAAACTGCTGTGAATATAAGCATTCCCAAACGCTTCTATGACTTCTTACAAATTAAGCCCTCAGGATCAATGTGAAATTAGCCACCAATTATTTCAATGACTAGCTAATAATCCGCAGAGGGATCAATGTTTGTTATGTTACAAAGAAACTAATAACGAGTGTAGAATGAGATCCCCAGATATCACTTTGTAATGGATCTCCTTGTGGAATTGTTGTTTGTGTGATGTTGTTAGTGTATCACTAAACTTCGAAAGTGCTTTACAAAGAGACAATTAATGATTATATGTCTATGTACTGTTTAGAGCGGTCCAAGACTGTGCTAATATTGCAAGTGTCATTTAAATTTGGGAAAATATACATTGTTATATATGTTATCTTAATTACATAATTTGCGTTCCTTGATATTAAATACATTCAAGAATGTGTAGCTTCATTTTATAACCTCCAGTTTAAGGATAAAGTACAGTATGTGCAATAAAAATAAATAAAAAAAATAAAATAATAATAAATTATATATATATATCATTTATTTATTTTTTGTTTTTTGTAGCCCTTTTTTAACATGCTTGTCTTCTATTATCACCTCTAACCGGATTCCTGTTAGAGCAGGTTGCCATGTAAATAAACCAATAGACATATATACACTATATTACCAAAAATATTTGGGATGCCTGCCTTAGTCCATAGGGTTCAATATTGAGTTGGCCCACCCTTTGCAGCTATAACAGCTTCAACTCTTCTAGGAAGGCTGTCCACAAGGTTTAGGAGTGTGTCTATGGGAATGTTTGACCGTTCTTCCAGAGGAGCATTTGTGAGGTCAGGCGCTGATGTTGGATGAGAAGGCCTGACTCACAGTCTCTGCTCTAATTCATCCTAAGGGTGTTCTATCATCTGCCCGTATGACTGGCCATATGACTTCCAAAGTATATATGTTACCTCTCCTGACAAACTTTGAATGTTCAATTTATTTTATCTGTGGGTATACTGCCGCTATATTGTTGTGGCCTTCAGTCTTTAAAATCAAACCAAAGATGGCCGACACTAAGCGCTGACGTATCATGACGTATGGACTATTTGATGGAGGGGGGTTATGGTGTGGGGTTGTCTTTCTGGGGTTGGGCTTGGCCTCTTCATTCCAGTGAAGGGAATTATTATGGCATGAGCATACCAAGACATTTTGGAACAACTTTGTGGGAACAGTTTGGGGGTGACCCCTTCCTTTTCCGACATTACCTCCCAGCATTCCAGTTCTTCCACACCAAACTGGTCAAACCATGTCTTTATAGAGCTGGCTTTGTACACGGGGGCACAGTCATGCAGGAACAGAAAAGTATTTTTCCCAAACTATAACCACAAGGTTGGAAGAACACAATTGTCTGCTTCATTGGACACACCTGAACTCATGAAATGGAGAAACCCCTAGGAGTGGAACTTTGAAGACACTGAATTCATGGTCAAGTGTGAAGATCATATGTTCACAAAGTGTTATATCCCAACACACATACATAGGCCTGAAGCCTTACTTTGGAAACCAGACCCAGGGCTCAAGTCCTGCGGGAACGCATGGGAACGGAGTTCCTGTACTTTTTCCCCAGTTCCCGTTAGCAGCCGTGTCCTGCAAGACTTTGAAGTATGCAAGCTGTGTGGCAGGTGCTACACCAGCAGCTGCCGACACAGCTCGCAATAGTAAGTGCCGCACACCTGACCATTCAGGCATTGCCGGTAGGGGGCCTCATGACAGCTTCCGCTTCAATCTACCTGTCAATCACAGCTAGCTGAAAGGTAGATCAGGTCCCTGCTGCTAAGAGATTGTATTTAGTCAGACCTCTCGTGATGCTCTCCTCCCCGCCGGCCCCTCCTGATTTTCTGTCTCCTCATCTCCCCCACCCCAGTCTCCTGCATACTTGCTCTGTGTTTCCCGCTGAATCCCCCCCTCCTCTATCTTCAGTGCCATATAATGAGAGAACCCAGAGGAGGAGCACAGCTATTCTGCTCACAGGACATGCAGGGAGAGAGGTGAGCTGAGGGAGGAACATCAGTTTGAAGTGGTAAGCTGAGCACAATACCTGGCAAAGTTTAATGCCAGAAGGGAAGTTTATGTGGAAATATGTGAAGGGTTGGAATAGCAGCGAGGGTGTGTTGGAGCCCTGCAGAGTTTGCAGCCCCCCAAGCTAACATACATCTCCTAAGCAGGAACACATCACTATCTCCCCAAGCATTCTGTCCAGATAATGTGCAGTTAATTTATGACCTTTCTGTTTAACCCTGTGTTATCCAAACTCTGTTCAATGAAAAGTGTAAACTCACCACATAAACACTCTATATACAAAATAACATTCCCCAATAAAGATCAGAACATGATGTTCACATTTGCATGGAAGCACAATTGAATGAATGCTGATTATTCAGAGAATTACCGTATTTATGTTTATTGAGGATTGTTTTTTTATGTACTAACAGTTAAGCTTCATACACACAATACGGAAATTGGATGAAAAATACCACTTTTGAAGCGTTCGTGCATATGAGCGTGTCATTTTTTTTTTTTTTTTTTTGGTGGGCGAGTGGATCTAGGGTGCGAGTTCCCACACTTTTTTCCGCAGGACTTGACCCCTGACCAAACCCATCTCCCAAATAAGAATGTCCAGTCAATTCTTCATTTTCAATTGTTCATTTAGATGTGACACAGCCCAACCCAAGCTCAGGTAATACCTTCATACAACACGTACATGGATCTTGCTCAGAGGGGTTGCAAGCCAATATTCTGCTGTCAATTTCACTCACTACTCCCACATACTCTGAAGGTTTATAGGAGCCAATCTGGACCTGCTAAGGGGAAAAGTTCATGCCACCATACTACCACATCTTAATGCGGAGTTCCACCCTAAAGTGGAACTTCCGCTTATCGGATTCCTCCCCCCCCTCCGGTGCCACAATTGGCACCTTTCAGGGGGGTGGGGGGTGCAGATACCTGTATAATACAGGTATCTGTACCCACTTCCCTGACCAATTATCCGTGCTGTCCCGCACCTATCCGGAGATGCCCCGTTGTGTCTTGGGAAACACAGTTCCCAGGACACAACGAGGACCAATAGGGATGCGCAGCGTGACTCGCGCATGCGAAGTAGGGAACCGGGCAGTGAAGACGTTGCGTCTTTACTTCCTGATTCCCTGACAGAGGATGGCGGCGGGGCAGCCGAGAGACGAGCGGTCGCTCGTCACATTCTGCCGACACCGCTGGAACCAGGAACAGGTAAGTGTCCATTTATTAAAAGTCAGCAGCTGCAGTATTTGTTGCTGCTGACTTTTAATATTTTTGGTGCGGGTGGAGCTCCACTTTAAGAGACTCTCTGACTTCTTCCCATCAGCCCCTACTTTGGCCCCTCCCACTTCATTTTTACCAAGGGAAAGCTCCAAACCACACCCAAATAGGGAACAGGAGGGGGTCACTCTAAAAGGGTCCTAACCCCAGCTTACATGGTTTAAATTTCTCTCAATTTAAAAAGATATGGGTGGTTCTATTCTTACTACTTCATATCAATAGTTCTGGTGTTGCAATAAGTACTGTAAACCCAGCATCTTCTTAGAAACTAAATATAAAACTTACAGTGCAGTAACCCTAAATTTATTGTTGGGGGTGCCAAATAACATTTACCAGGCTGCCTGTTATTTGACATAAAAAAAGAAGTACATCTCTGCAATACAAGCGTATTCCCCAACATTTTCTCACTTTTTTTTTAATCAAATCGTTTTTTATTAAGAACATTTTTAACAATGTACATCAAAGCTATTACATACCTAACAAACCCACACCAAAAATCATTGTTACTTGAAATCCTTTACCATAACATTATTAAATACATAAACCAATATATTCAATTTAACAATTGCACCTTTACAGCTCATATATGCAACTATCCCATACCAGGCATCTATTACACTCCTTATTTTGAACAAATTCATCTGCCAGTTCAATCCTTTTGCACAAACAGATTAGAGTCTAATGCCGCATACACACGGTCGGACTTTCCAGCAGAAAAAGTCAGACGGAAGCTTTTCATCGGATGTTCCAATCGTGTGTGGGCCTCATCTGACTTTTTTTTTCGAAAATTCTGATAGACCTAGAAATAGAACATGTTTTAAATATTTCCGACGGAACCAATTCCTATAGGGTACGTCACAGCGTTCTAGACGGTTGGACTTTGGTGTGATCATGTGTAGGCAAGACAGTTTCAGCGGAACTTCGTCGGGAAAACCTTCAGAGTTTATTCCGACAGGAAAACCAGTCATGTGTACGCTGCATTACCATTGAGACAAGATTTTCTGGAATTTTTTTGAGCATTTCCTATGTTTAGATGTCAATTCCTCCCTACGCAAATAAAAATATATCACATCAGACTATTGAGAAATTGTTGGTGGGGAGTTTGATATCCATGTCTGTAATATGAGTTTACGGGCTATATACGTACATAATCAGATTTGTGTTAAGATTAAACTCAAACGTGAAATGTGAAATGTTTGAAAGAAATCGAGTAGCGCTGAAAACTATATGTGAAATATACAAAATATTGCAAAACTATCATAAAACAATATATAACACCACGTGAAAGTGTTTGAATGAAAAAAAGTCCTTTTGATAACTGTAATGAAAAAAAGGTATATGAAGCGATCTGTCCAATGCTGATCAATCTTCAAAATACTCCTTTGTGAACTTCCACCACACCAAAGTGTCTCGTTATCCCTCTCCCAATAGATCCGCACTCACCAGATGGTGTTGCCCGCCACTCTCGTAGTTGGCAAAAACGCTGTTTAACCACACCTGGGTTAGTGATCTAATTGATCCAAGGCTTTAAACATCCATATGTGAAAATAAAACATAAACAGTGCTCCACATAGCGTGATTCTGTTTGTAACACTATTTATTCAAACAAATCTTGCACACACCCTTCAATGATTAAACTCACATGTTCCAAATGATAAACCAGCAAAAAATGTTCCACAGCACACTGCATCAATGGAAAACTTGGCGGTTCGCACAAAATGGTCTTATGGGATACCAAAATGTACTATTTCAGAGCTCACCCACTCCTTTAAATGCTGCCCAGGATACAGTCTGCGATAGAATGGATTCTGAATGGCAAACAGCAGGAGCGATGAAATAGAGCCGATCTCTGAGAGCACCAAACTTTATCAAAAGAATTTCAAAGTCTGTGTGGCCACGCCCCTGACATGTTTCGTCATGTGACTTCTTCCTAAGGGATTGGCCACACAGACTTCCAATGATCCTTAAATACCTCCCAGTTAAATTCAATTGGGTCAGTGCAATTACGCCTACTCCCCACAGCTGAGTCTCCTCACCTCTGTGTTCCTCCCTCTTGCATACAGAGAAGTGGGTCTGCACACATCTCACATCATCATCTTTGGAGAGTGTATGTATTACAAACGTACTAGAAGTTGTTAATAAAACAATTGAGGTCCACCTCAATGTTTAACCCTCTCGGGGCCAAACATTTCATTAAAAAAATCCAACGGGTTTCTCGTTGGGAAAGATCCCTGACCCTATTAGACCCCCTCCATGACGGCTGTACGGTATCTATCCCGCAAAACTGTACAAGTGAGGGGTCCTGGTTGTGTTTCTCCCGAAAATGTAGTGACACACTGTGGTATCGAAATCCACGTTTAATGTTGGCCAGATGTTCGGCTATTCTTACTTTTAGTAATCTCTTAGTCCTTCCTATGTAGAAGAGACCACATGGACACCACATGAGATAAACTACGTGGGAGGAGTTACACGTGATAAATTCTTTGATGTCAAAGGATTCACCATCTTTATTCGAGAAATTCATTCTACCCCTATTGCTAGTATTGACAGTCCTGCAACAAATGCACTTTCTACAGGCATAGAAACCTTTAGGTCGATCTTCAGACTCTGTTGATTTGGGGATCTAGAATCTTTTTAACTATTTGATCACCTATACTAGGAGCCCGTCTATAGATGAATCTAGGGTGCTCCTGTAGTATTTCCCCCAAATGTCTATCTCGGCATAAAATATGCCAGTGCCTCCTAAAAATACTTTCTATTTCTTTGTACTGGTTGTAAAAGCTTGATATGAAGCTTAACTTGTGCTGATTAACTTCACCAGTATTAGAACTTGTCAAAGGGGCAGTTTTTTTATTGAGACATTGTTCCCTTGGAATTTTTGATACCTCCTGGATGGTTGCACTAAGAGATTCCTCTCGATACCCCTTCTGTAGGAATTTATTTTTCAATACATCCGCCTGCTCAAAATAATCAGTGATTTGGGTACAGTTACATCTGACACGTAGCATTTGACCCTTCGGTATGTTTTTAATCCACGATGGGTGATGCCCGCTTCTTATTGAGAGATAGCTGTTGCGGTCTGTGGGTTTGAAATAAACTTTAGTGTTTAATTCATTATTTTCTTTAAAAATGACCACATCCAAAAAATTAATGCTGGTGTCACTAATCTGATAATCCAATTGAATATTGTTTGTGTTTGCATTCAGGGTCTCAACAAATCCCACAGCCGACTCATATGACCCCTCCCAGATGATAATGAGGTCATCAATGAATCGCCTGTAGAACCTAATTGTGGGAGATCCCAACTGAAAACATTCCTGTCCTCCCACTCAGCCATGAACAGGTTGTCTAGGCTGGGAGCAAACTTTGCTCCCATTGCCACACCAACCTGTTGCGAATAGAATTCGCCATTCCACCAAAAATAATTGTGGGTCATGCAATAATCGAGTGCATGGCCCAGAAATCTTTTCTGTGCATGTGGAATGTCGTCCCTCTTGCTGAGGGCCCAATTGAGTGCCAAAGCTGCATCCTCATGTTGTATAATAGTATACAGTGAGCACACATCAGCTGTCAATAGGTATGTGCTCACTGTTGGGCTCAATTGGATCTTCGCCAAAGAAGACAGAAGGTCTGCAGTATCCTTCAAGTACGCTCTTGTGGTTGTGACACTAGGTTGGAGATACTTGTCAAGATACTCGCCAAGTCGGGCTGTGACAGAGCCAATCCCATTCACTATGGGTCGAGCTGGCGGTATAAGACTTGTTCTTATGTATCTTGGGCAGAGTGTATATAATGGGGATTCTCGATGCACTCGGGACCAGGTAACGCCTTTCCTTGGGGCTTAGTGCATGTATGGAAAAACCCCACTCTACCAACAAATCCAACTGGGATCTAAAGGCTTGTGTGGGATCAGAACTCAATTTTTTATATGTAGCTGTATCTCCCAATAAGGTGTTGAATTGTTCCATGTAAAAGGATCTATCCAACAGTACAACTCCTCCCCCTTTATCCGCTGGCCGGAGGATTATATCCTTTTTCTTTTCCAGGGTTTTAATGCCCTCCTTAATATATTCGAGGTTAATCCTTTTCTTTGGGTTTAGCGCCTCAATATCCCGTAACACCAGGCTTTTGAAGACCTCAATGAAGTGGTTACTTGGGTTCTGGGGATTAAATATGGATTTATTTTTTAAACCACTATCGATCATTTCAGATCTGTAACTCACGGTAGGCCGACTGGCCCCTGGTTGGCTCCAAAATTTTTTTTTCATATTGAGAGTCCCAACAAACTTGTGCGTATCAATATATACATCAAATTTGTTCAAGGCCTTCTTAGGGGCACATTTGAGTCCAAGGTTTAGTATATTAATCTCATTGTGATCAAGTTGTATTTGACTGAGGTTATATATACCCTTTATTTTATTATTATTTTATTTTTTATACCCCTGTACCATTTTTATTGTTCTAGTTAACACATGTATGCTGAGGACTGGGGCTCAGATAGATTTATGCCCACATGCAAGGGACATTAAAGGGGTGTTCCGGGAAAAAAAAAAAAAACAATTAAAAGCCAGCAGCTACACATACTGCAGCTGCTGGCTTTTAATAAATGTCATACAGTCCCTCGATGTCGGCACCGCAGCTGATGTCTCCATCAGCTGTCGGGAGCTGCCGCCGCCATTGAGGGTAAGTTAACCCGGCAGTGTAGCCTTTCGGCTTCACGCCGGGAACCCTACTGCGCATGCGCGAGGCCCCGCTCCTCTCTCCTATTAGCCCGGTGGCCGAGGGAGGAGGAGGAGGGAGCCCCCGGTGATGTCACGGCCACATCCGCTCCGCGGCGCACTTCCCGGAAGTGGGAAAGGATACCTGTCAAAGACCCCCGAAAGGGGCCAGTTGTAACACCGGAAGGGGGGAGGAATCCGATGAGCGGAAGTTCCACTTTAGGGTGGAGCTCCGCTTTAAGAATGTGTTTATGCTTTAGGCTGGGAGCTAGGGGAATTAATGCACATGTGCTTGAGACTGGAGCTAACTGAAGTCACATGTGAACCAAAGTGATATTATCTGATTTTTTTTATGTCTGTGCCCCTGATGAGGAGACGCACCCTCTCTTTTTGTCTTAGTAACCACTGTCCAAAGTGACAGGAAAATTTTGAGTTGTCACCAGAAATAGAGGGGAAACCTTCCAATGGCCACACATGTTCTAGTGACATGCAGCAGTTTTCCAGCAATAGTTTTTTGTTTAACACCTGTTTTTTTTCCAAAACAACCCTATTAGTAATCTGTTTGACTAATTGATAATTGATTAAATTAATAAATGACTATCGAGTCATGAGTTAGACTTTAAAGCTGTTTTAGCCGTTTTATTAATAAAAAAACTTTTCCCATTAACTGACATATTTCTCTCATTACCGGTTTACTTTAAATACAGCATATTACAATTAGTGCTGATGGGAATCAATCACAAAACAGGAGAGGATGTTAATAAACTCAATGTATTGATGAGACCAAAGGTTGTTGTTGTTGCTGCTGTAATTGCCCCTGGGAAAACATGGATATGACATTCCTATTCTGAATCCACATGGACTTCTCTCTATAAAAGCAGCCAGGCTGTGACATTGGAGACTAATGTATGAAAACTTACCATAGACATAACTTTGAAGACAAGCCATATGGGATCTCCTGAAGTCTGGTGTAAGTATAATTAATTTCCATAATGACTTCACTGAAGCATGGGGCATTGTTATTTGTTATGTAAAATGGAACTATGGGCAAAAGAAAACATATTCACATAAATTCACATATATGATTCAGTCTGTCAGTGTAATTAACACAACAGTTTTTGTTTTTTGTTTCTTTGGGTTTTTTTTTTGTCTTCTCTTGCAACATAGTTTTATTATCTATTAATCCTGCTAGCAGATCCCTTATTTTTCCACATCCTTTAAGAGAAAGCCAACTCTTAGATAAAACAAATATGCTAATACTTTTTAAGACCTTACCAAAAAAGGTTCCTTCCCTTGTGAATAGAAAAAAATTAAGCTATATGAAACACGCACCTGACAGGTCCCCCGCAAAGCAGTCTCCCAACCCCTGTGTCTCTGCATACATTTCTCGTGCCACCCTATAATCTTCCAGAGACCCACAGACACACAACCTTCCAACACCAACATACATATTACTTTCCAGACACCCACAGAAACTCAACCATCCAACACCCACCAACATACAACCTTCCAGACACCCAAAGACACCACCTGCCAACACCCAAAGACATAAGACCTTCTTGGACACCCACAGACACACCACCTGCCAACACCCAAAGGCATAAGACCGTTCAGACCTTCACAGACACACAGTATTCCAACACCAACATACATAAAACTTCCCAGACATACAACCTTCCAGACACCCACAAACATACAACCTTCCAGACACCCTCAGACACACCACCTGCAGACACCCAAAGACATGAGATCTTCCAACACCCACAGACACACCACCTGCCAACACCCAAAGACATAATACCTCCCGGACACCCACAGACACACCTCCTGCCAACACACAAAGACATAAGACCTTCCAGACACCCACAGACACACAACCTACCAACACCAACATACAGTGGTGTGAAAAAGTGTTTGCCCCCTTCCTCATTTCCTGTTCCTTTGCATGTTTGTCACACTTAAGTGTTTCGGAACATCAAACCAATTTAAACAATAGTCAAGGACAACACAAGTAAACACAAAATGCAATTTGTAAATGAAGGTGTTTATTATTAAAGGTGAAAAAAATCCAAACCATCATGGCCCTGTGTGAAAAAGTGATTGCCCCCCTTGTTAAAACATACTATAAACTGTGGTTGTCCACACCTGAGTTCAATTTCTCTAGCCACACCCAGGCCTGATTATTGCCACACCTGTTCACAATCAAGGCATCACTTAAACAGGAGCTGCTTGACACAGTAAGGTCCACCAGAAGATCCTTAAAAGCTACACATCATGCCGAGACCCAAAGAAATTCAGGAACAATTGAGAAAGAAAGTAATTGAGATCTATCAGTCTGGAAAGGGTTATAAAAGCCATTTCCAAAGCTTTGGGAAACCAGCGAACCACAGTGAGAGCCATTATCCACAAATGGCGAAGACATGGAACAGTGGTGAACCTTCCCAGGAGTGGCCGGCCGCCCAAAATTACCCCAAGAGCGCAGCGACGACTCATCCAAGAGGTCACAAAAGACCCCACAACAACGTCCAAGGAACTGCAGGCCTCACTTGCCTCAGTTAAGGTCAGCGTTCATGCCTCCACCATCAGGAAAAGACTGGGCAAAAATGGCCTGCATGGCAGAGTTCCAAGGAGAAAACCACTGCTGAGCAAAAAGAACATCAAAGCTCGTCTCAATTTCTCCACAACACATCTTGATGATCCCCAAGACTTTTGGGACAACATTCTGTGGACCGATGAGACAAAAGTGGAACTCTTTGGAAGGTGTGTGTCCAAGTATATCTGGCGTAGAAGGAACACTGCATTTCAGAAAAAGAACATTATACCAACAGTAAAATATGATGGTGGTAGTGTGATGGTCTGGGGCTGTTTTGCTGCTTCAGGACCTGGAAGACTTGCCGTGATAAAAGGAACTATGAATTCTGCTGTCTACCAAGAGATCCTGAAGGAGAATGTCCGACCATCTGTTCGTGTACTCAAGCTGAAACGAACTTGGGTTCTGCAGCAGGACAATGATTCTAAACACACCAGCAAGTCCACCACCGAATGGCTGAAGAAAAACAAAATGAAGACTTTGGAGTGGCCTAGCCAAAGTCCTGACCTGAATCCTATTGAGATGTTGTGGTATGACCTTAAAAAGGCCGTTCATGCTCGAAAACCCTCTAATGTAACTGAATTAGGACAATTCTGCAAAGATGAGTGGGCCAAAATTCCTCCAGGACGCTGTAAAAGCCTCATTGCACGTTATCGCAAACGCTTGGTTGCAGTTGTTGCTGCTAAGGGTGGCCCAACCAGTTATTAGGTTTAGGGGGCAATCACTTTTTCACACAGGGCCATGATGGTTTGGATTTTTTTTCACCTTTAATAATAAACACCTTCATTTACAAATTGCATTTTGTGTTTACTTGTGTTGTCCTTGACTATTGTTTAAATTGGTTTGATGTTCCGAAAACACTTAAGTGTGACAAACATGCAAAGGAACAGGAAATGAGGAAGGGGGCAAACACTTTTTCACACCACTGTACATGCAACCTTCAAGACACCCAGACATACAACCTTCCAACAACCACAAACATACAACCTTCCAGACACCCACAGACATACAACCTTCCAACACCCAAAGACATACAACCTTCCAGACACCCGCAGACATTCAACCTATTGTATACCCACAGACATACAACCTTTCAAACACCCACAGTCACACAACCTTCCAACACCAACAACATACATGCAACCTTCCAGACACCCTGACATACAACGTTCCAACACCCACAAACATACAACCTTCCAGACACCCACAGACATACAACCTTCCAATACCCAAAGACATACAATCTTCCAGCCACTCACAGACATACAACCTTCCAGACACCCACAGACATACCACTTTACAACATCCAAAGGCATTGAACCTTCCAACACCCAAAGCCATACAACCTTCCAGACACCCATAGACATTCAACCTATTGGACACTCACAGACATTCAACCTATTGGACACCCACAGACATACAACCTTTCAAACACCCACAGACATACAACCTTTCAAACACCCATAGTCACACAACCTTCCAACACCAACATACATGCAACCTTCCAGACACCCAGACATACAACCTTCCAACACCCACAAACATACAACCTTCCAGATATCCACAGACATACAACTTTCCAACATCCAAAGGCATACAAACTTCCAGACACCCACAGACATACAACCTTCCAGTACCCAAAGACATACAATCTCCCAGCCACTCACAGACATACAACCTTTCAAACACCCACAGACATACAACCTTTCAAACACCCATAGTCACACAACCTTCCAACACCAACATACATGCAACCTTCCAGACACCCAGACATACAACCTTCCAACACCCACAAACATACAACCTTCCAGATACCCACAGACATACAACTTTCCAACACCCAAAGCCATACAACCTTCCAGACACCCACAGACATTCAACCTATTGGACACCCACAGACATACAACCTTCCAGACACCAACAGCCACACTAGCTTCCAACACCTAAAAATGTACAACCTCCCTGACACCTACAGTCACACAGCCTTCCAGACACCCACACCGTAGTGCACTGGAACATTGTAATGTGAACACACTCCAAAATGTCCATGATGAAGACCCATGATACAACATGGGATAAAAAAAGGTTAGCTTATTTCTTCAATGACTTAGTAATAGGACCTGGTTTCCTTTTGAAAACAATTTTAAAAACTATAAAATAAAATAAACTTGTACCATACATGCAAGCAGATGACATTTTTGCAAATTCCAATCTTTATGACTGAACTGTGACTAAGGTAAAGTTTCCTTCTCCTAGGTGATATACCAACTAAAAAATACCCTTTCTCCCCCTCGACCACCATACTGAAACAATAGGAGGCAGGTTCTGGTAGAGGATTGCTGACTTTACCACCCCTATTGGCATCCCTGGTTGTTAGCATTGGTATTTTTATGTGTGATGGGGACATTAGAACGTGAGCTGCTTTGAGGAAAAGGATTGATTTGAGTGGCTTTGTACATAGTGAACAGTGTACATTATGAATGTTCTAAGCCCATGCACTTAAAGTCCTAGAAACATTCATATGAGGCATGGTTCTTTCCTCAGGATGTATAAAATGATGGGCACTTTAGCAGATTGTGAAAGAGAACATTTTTTATTGTCTATGCAATATGGGAAGGAGGGTGAGGTTCAAATCAGGCTAGCCCTAATTACATTGGACCTTAAAAACAAATGTAGCACTAACCCCCGAAGGAGCTGCTGGTATTTGATTGGGCTTACCGTTACCTCACCATTCCACAGTGTCCGTCATAGAGGTCCCATTAAAGAATTTTCTTATAGATTTCAGCTCCGACATTTAGTCCTTTTTTCAATGCTTTATTGACATAAAAGACATTCCAATAGAGGGATGGAGGGTTAAGGGAATTCAGGTACCTTATAATTGCGGGTCAGGGGTACTTCTTGATCCACAGGACAAACAACTCCACAACTGGATCCAGCAACCACCAGATAGGCCTCTCTCACGGACCTAGCAGCCGATGGGATGCTCGGTCATAGTCTCTGCCACAAACTTGAAGAATTAGTACAACCGTTGCACAATCCTCTGCCACAGGATTGTGTAACCAGTGACTTTTGCACTGTCAAAGAACAGTCACACAGTACCAGTTTCTTTCAGCTGAGCCGGAGGTACTGTGAGGTAGATGACCCTGGATGCATCCTCCAACTGAGTCTCCAGGCTCTTCTAGAGGTACCACCCTTGTTGCTCGGTCCTCTCTCTGAAAAGTCCTTCCCTGGATCCTCCAGTCGCATGGCTTCTCCCCACAGGCAAGACAGTACAGGACCACCCCTGGATCGGTAGGCCCCAAGACTTCTGGGCCTACCTTTCAGTAACGAAGCCTCGGGCCAGCCAGCCCCGAGACAATTTAAAAGGCAACAGCACACCTTAGGCCAGGAGGGCCATCAGGTCAGGACACACCCTATCACGGGGTCTGTCCCTTAAGTACCCTCTCCCAGAATGCACAGTGGGTAGACCACTCCCACTGGCTGTTTCCGGGAAAAGAGGCACTCAATACACCCAGCTTGTTGCATTTTCCAACCTTGGCCAACTACGAGGGTGCCACCCCTCGGTCAAGGGGAAAACCACGCAACCCTGCTGAACTGGAACAGAACCAGGATTTTAATATAATCAGTCTGAGCTAAACTACAGCTCAGACAAAACTAAATTTCTATTTTTAGCGTCTGCCCATCAGGAGCAGGGCGCTACACAAAGCTAAGCCTCAATATCTTGAGTAGTATGCACACCTATGTACAGTTCCACCCATAATGCTTCAGCCTTATCACACTCTCAATCAACTACAGTAGGTCCTTTTTCACACTCACTTTGAGAGCACTTCTCACATAGAGACAGACACCACCACCCCCCACCCCCTGTTTTACCCTATCTTTCCAAAAGAGAGCATAGCCAGGAATGCTAATAGCCCAGTCATGTGAAGAATGAAGCCAAGATTCAGCAATACCAATTAAATCATAGTCCTCCTTGTACGCCAGAGCTTCCAACTCACCTATTTTGCTTGGAAGACTTCTGGCACTGGTGAACAAACACTTTATTTCATTGTCACCGTTTGCACACTTATTTAGCATATTTTTTATTTTAGTACAAATAGTACCATTTCCAATGGTTGTTTGTAACATGTGAACCTTTCATATCACCTGTCATAACCCCCCCCCCCCTCCATCTTTCCCCATTCCACCCACCAAAAGGGACTGGCCCCTGCTTGACCCATTATAATCTAATTCACCCTCCCCCTCAATCCTAGTTTATTTAAACACTCCTTCAGACCCCCTTCCATTTAGGTGAAAACCATCTTTAGCATATAGGTTGTACCCCAATGAAGACTCAGCCCAACTCAGCCCAGTACTTCTCAAGGTTTGTCATTCTCTCATTATCTTTCCACTCCCACACTGTGCTGCCTGGGTCTCTTTAATACTCTTTAAGTGGTAAGCTCACCTTTTCACAAAAAATTAAACGGTGACCTAACTCCAAATATGCTGACCACCCCCCTGAGCTAAGCCACTGCAACTAGGGAAGGAGAGAGCTCAGTGTCCATGCACTCTGTTTGAATGGACCAGAGTGGCCTCTTTGGGGCACACAATTGTAACATCCTACAAATGGCAGGATGAATAGGCATTTTTTGCAAAGACCACAGCTGCATGTGTAATGGGAGTAGGTACAGCATTTGAGGAAGGTGAAGCGCTGGTTTGTTCTATTATGGGAATATGGAATTGCATATGTTTTTTTGGAACCTGGGCCCATGGGCACCAATGTTCATAATTTATTTTATCACATCTCTTTTAACCACTTCCTGTCCATTGGCTATTTATAAGGGGTGGCGGGTTTAAGTGGGTATACCAGGACCAAGACTGCAGCTACAGTCATGATCCTGGTATTGTTCTTTTCAGCTGGTGATACTCTTTTATGTAAACGTGGTCCTAGTGGCTATACAGTCACTGTGTCAGTTTTACAGGAGGTCAAAGGGGTTCACCCCACACCTGGCACAGCCACTACCTAGCTCTCCCATCCCATCATGGAGCCTGGTAAGGATGAGAGAAAAAACTTTGGCTTCCCTGGACACAGTGAGAGGAATTGATGTTGTTTCTCCCACTGTGTGATGTCAGAAACTGGAAGAAATTAGGATTTAGTAATTTTTCTGGTTTCAGTCAGATGTAAACAAGCCGTTACTGGCTTGTGAAAGCATCTGATCAAATCGATCTTGGTTTGAGCAGATGCTGTGGAGACCAGAGGATTTATATTGGTCTAATAGATCCCAGATATCGCCATAAAGAAGATCTGTCATGGCCCATGCTATCATAAGCGTGTATGGTAAAATACTTTATTAATTGTGTCCATCTTTGTGCTCAGCTACTTTCAAAAATGTTTCTAATTAAAAATATTAAAATAAGCCATATATTTACTTATTATTTTTAACAAACCTAGCTTGCATTGCTTTGCTTTTCATAGTTTGTTTCATAATGTTCATTAGCACAATAATAATCAATTGAAAAAATAGATCATATGTACCACAAAAATGTTTTTCATAAGGTTTATGGAAGTTTATTGCTATCCTTTGATCTTCTTCAGAGAATGTGTAAGGACAATCAAACTGAAGTCACAGAATTCCTACTTCTTGGATTCCAAGGTTTATATGAAGTGAAAATTCTGTTCTTCTTAGTGTTCTTCTTAGTCTATATTGTCATACTGAATGGAAATATCCTCATTATTATCTTGGTGGGCACTTCTGATCATCTCAAGATTCCGATGTTTGTCTTTCTTCAACATTTAGCCGCTGCAGATGTTCTATTGACCACCACTGTTATACCACTGATGTTAAATATCATCATACTGGATGAAAAGATCATGTCTGTCCGAGGCTGCATTGCGCAAATGTATTTTATTTTTATTTTTGGGTTTGTGCAGTGTTTCTTCATCGCTATAATGTCATACGACCGTTGTCTAGCTATTTGTAATCCAATGTATTATACTTCAATAATGAGACCTCATATTTGCCTTCGTATGATTGAAGGAGCTTGGATTTTGGTCCTTTTTATATCAACTGAGATTATTTTAGTATGTCAGTTGCGTTTCTGTGGACTAAACAATATTGACCATTTCTTCTGTGATTTTGGGCCCACTGTAGAGTTAGCTACTTCAGACACCTCCCTTTTGTTGCAGATTGACTTTGGTATTTCCATTTTAATGGTCTTCTTTCCTTTTGCTTTTACTGTCATAACGTACTTTACTATTTTGTTTACCATTCTGAAAATGTCCTCCAAAAGTGGGAGGAAGAAAGCCTTTTCCACTTGTAGCTCTCACCTGGCCACTGTATGTGCATACTATGGGACGTTGATGACAGTGTCTTTGAATTCAGCCATGGAGACCTCATCAACCTTGAACAAATTTAGTTCAATTTTATATATTGTGGTGACCCCGCTAATGAATCCCATAATTTACAGCCTGAGGAACCATGAGATCAAAAGGACCATAAGAAAAATCTTTGGACATTTTAGGGCAAATATTTAAAGAAGGAAATAAAAGTAAAACATGAGAAACCTTTTGTTAAAGAGAAGCTACCATATTACCCAATCAGTGCACAATGATAATGCAGATACTCCCCACACCTCATCCCAAACTGTTTTACTTACTAAGCCATGATCCTTCACCGCTTCCCTGCTGCAGCAGTCGAGTCTAAGCTCTGGTGTTGGATAAAGCAAGAGCTTAGACAAGGGAATGGTGTTTGGGTCTGGTGATTGGACAATCAGGCCTAAACACTGTGACATGGGGAAAGCCACAAGATATTTCATACCTAGAAGCCTTGATCCATTAGCAAGGGCTCTGGTGCTACAGAAAAGCAGCATGGGAAGGTGGTTTATTAAGTATAAGTGGGGTGGGCTATGTTCAGACACTAGTTACAGAAAGAATATATACAAAGTGAAGGACTTTAAAGGCACATTATAAAACACATGTAATCTTAAAAAATACATGTTTTATTAATTAGTGCAGAACGTAGACAAGAATGAAAACATGAAAAACAACTTCTTTTAAAATAGTGACAGTACTAAAATATTAAAGCGCATATGTAACCCCTTTAACATTATTTCACACTTGCTCATGTGGGTAATTACACATCTTGCAATACATATTGTTTACGGCTTTTACAGCTGTGGGTACAGTGGAATTTGGTAAAGCTCAACACATTTCTCGAAACAGATTACTCCGCTTCATCAGGAGCATAGGAAAATGGAGGAACAGTGGGTCAATACATTCTCCTCCAATCAGGAGTCCAGTAGACCAAACTCCCCGACATGCTGGGGACAGCCATCCCCACAGAAAGCACCACACCCCAGGCAGCAGCAACATATACAAGTCTGTATAGCGATTGACAATTTATATGGAGTCTGACTCTCTTAGTATCAATCAAGGTAGATAGAGGAACCTTCCCTTTTGAACCTCACATATGGACAACGATTACAATAAAAAATTATAAAAATCCGTGCTCAGTTGTGAAACAATAATTTTGGTAGCAACTTAGTAAACTGTTATATCAGCCAATGTTATACATTGATACTACGCACACCTAACCACTATCCAGCGGTATCACACAGGCCGACAGCCTGCTGCATCATACATCGGCACCATATATGCTGTTATTCTTCTTTTTCCTTTACATATCTTTATTGAATAAAAGTACTATATATACTCGAGTATAAGCCGAGTTTTTCAGCACATTTTTTTTGTGCTGAAAGTGTCCTCGGCTTATACTTGAGTCAAGCACTTTTCTGCAGCAGAAAATTAAATTTTCCTACCCGACTTTGGGGCCCCGTATCTCGGGGCCACTTGGAACTAGAAACCCCAAATTTGGTATGCCAACCCTGGACCTAGCACTACACCATATCCAAAGATAGAGTTCCTAGCTCTAAGTGGCCCAGAGATACGGGGCCCCAAAGTCGGTTGGAAAATATCATTCTCTGCTGCAGAAAAGTGCTTGACATTTTCCGACCGAATTTGGGGCCCCATATCTCGGGGACACTTGGTGCTAGGAACCCCAGAAACTACATGTTTATAAATACCTATTTTTTTATACTTACATTCATATACAATTAACACATAAAATAAATACATTTAAAAAAAAGATCCACAGAAACCCCCCTAGCATTAAATACTGCTTCTCTTCAATGAAAGAGGGTGTGGAAAGGAGAAAGACAGCAACAAAAGAAGGAAGGAGAAAAAAAATAAAAATAACTCCCCCCGCCCCTCGTGTTTTAATTTAGGGATGAACCCTGTTCATCTACAATTCCTCATATGTGCATGAAAATAAATAAATAAATAAATAAAAACCGTGTTATAATTAGGGATGAACACTGTTCGATTCCTCATATGTGCAGTGAAAATTCACTATAATCCATTCATACCAAACAAAATCTAAACCTTCAAAAACATTTACAATATAAATTTAAAAATACACTCAAGCGATCTATATTTAGTGCATATCCCTTAACGTTAACAGCCCTTCAAAACATGAACCCACCAACTGCCCCTTCACTCTCCCCCCTCTCATATCTGTTCCATCAACTGGTTGGAAAAAAAATACTTTCCAGTGTGGAGTTTTTTCATACTAAAATAAATTACCCATTAACCAATAACAGGTGGAAAATCTACTGCCATATGTACTTTAACCAATATAAGGGGATCACTAGTAACCCTAGTCAGCTGATATTTCTCTTGAGTAATACATCCAACCTGCCCATTAGGGATGAGCCGAACACCCCCGGGTTCGGTTCGCAACAGAACCTGCGAACGGACCGAAAGTTTGCACAAACGTTAGAACCCTATTAATTACAATGGACGCGAATGTTCAAAATCTAAAGTGCTATTTATAACGGCCAATATGCATTTTATTGTCCTAAAAAGGGTTTGGGGACCCGGGTCCTGCCCCAGGGGACATGTATCAATGCAAAAAGAAGTTTTAAAAACTGAAATTTTTTCTGGAGCACTCATTTTAATGATGCATAAAGTGAAAAAAAAAGTGAAATATTCCTTTAAATATCGTACCTGGGGGGTGTCTAAAGTATGCCTGTGAAGTGGCATGTGTTTCCCATGTTTAGAACTGTCCCTGCACAAAATTACTTTTGTAAAGGAAAAAAAGCCATTTAACCACTTATGCCCGGGACCAATTTGCAGCCAAAGGACCAGGCCCCTTTTTTTGCGATTTGGCACTGCGTCGCTTTAACTGGCGTCCTTTTTTTCCCACAAATGGAGCTTTCTTTTGGTGGTATTTGATTATTTTTTGCGCTATAAACAAAAATAGAGCGACAATTTTGAAAAAAACTTAATATTTTTTACTTTTTGCTATAATAAATATCCCCCAAAAATATATAAAAAAACTTTTTTTTTTCCTCAGTTTAGGCCGATACGTATTCTTCTACATATTTTTGGTAAAAAAAATCGCAATTAGCGACTATTGATTGGTTTGTGCAAAAGTTATAGCATTTACAAAATAGGGGATAGTTTTATAGCATTTTTATTAATATTTTTTTTTTACTAGTAATGGCAGCGATCAGCGATTTTTATTGTGACTGCGACATTATGGCGGACACATCGGACATTTTTGACACATTTTTGGGGCCATTGTCATTTACACAGCAATCAGTGCTATTTAAATGCACTGATTCCTGTGTAAATGACACTGGCAGTGAAGGAGTTAACCACTAGGGGGCAGGGAGGGGTTAAGTGAGCCCTGTGTGTGTGTTTTCTTACTGTAGGGGGCGTGGCTTGGCATGTGAGGTCACTGATTGTCTTTCCCTATGACAGGGAACAGACGATCGGTGACAGTGTCACTAGTAAGCACGGGGAGAGGCTTGTTTACACAGACCTCTCCCCGTTCTCCAGCTCTGTGATCCGATCACGGGACACCAGCGGCGATCGGGTTCACTGGTTCCGCAGTCACGGAGCTCAGGACCGGGTCGCGAGCGAGTTGATGTGCCCAGCCGTGCCATTCTGCCGACGTATATGTGCAGGAGGTGGTCCTTAAGTGGTTAAACTGCTTGCGGCTTTAATGTAATGTCTTGTCCTGGCAATATGGATGAAAATCTTTGAGAAAAAATGGCATGGCTACCCCATCACCCCCCCCCCCCCTACCCCAGCCCATTACCAGCCCCTTTGGGTCTTGTATGGCTATTAGGGGGAACTCCGCATCCAAAATATGTTATGTTAATGTTAGGCAGATGCCTGTGTTGCACAAATGAACTACACAACACCAGCAATGAGGGGGTAGATTCTGGTGTATGCTGTGCAGGAGGCACACTACACCCACTGTAACAGCGCTAGGTTAGGAAGCAAAGCAAAGCTGACACTGTCCCTGCCTATCCTGCTCTCTCCCTGAACACTATACTCACTGTAACAGCGCTATCTAAAGAAGTATAAAGCACAGCTGACACTGTCCCTGCCTATCCTTCTCTCTATGAATGCTGCACAACACTACACAAGGCCGTCACGCTGGCGGCCTTATATAGTGTGGCGCATGTACTAAACCCACCTGAGCTATAATTGGCCACAGGCATCCTGCCTTTGGCCAATTATGGCTCTCCTCGCTGCCGGCGCTGTGATTGGCCAAGCATGCGGGGTCACAGTGCATGCTTGGCCAATCATCATCCAGAAATGCACTGTGACTGGCGCAGTGCATTGTGGGCCGTTCGTATCAAACGAATTTGATGCGAACGGCCCACAAAGTTCTGGTTTCGACGAATGGCCGAACAGCCGAACGGCCGATGTTCGATTCGAACATGGGTTTGAATCGAACACCGGGCTCATCTCTACTGCCCATATGTCTTTGAACGTATCCTTTTGATCCTTAACTGTAAATACCCATCGTTCCTCCTCCATTATTGCATTAACCTCCTTTTTCCATTCCATCAAGGTGGTGCCTCTCTACTGCTTCCAGAGCCTTGGTATTAATGCTTTTGCTGCATTCAACAGATAAGGTGTAATGCTTTTTTATAGAACTTTTTACAACACGGCATCCCATGAAACAGAAAATGTAAAGGAGTAACTTCTATGGGTGTAATTGTCAGTTGTTTAATCCATGGTGCAATTGTTTACAAAAATGGTTTAATCTTGGGGCACGTCCACCATAAATGGATGTACGTGCCCCATTGTCCACAACCTCTCCAGCATTGATCATCTCTTGTTGTGTATATATGTGCTAGGCGTACGGGAGTCTGATACCATCTGGTTAAAAATGTATAAGACATCTCCTGTGTCCCATTTGAGCTAGTAAGCGTCCAGATTCTGAGATATGAACACATGACACTTCAAATGCAGTTATCAAGCTTAAAAATCTTACTCTAGGTTTCAATTTATCAAAGAAATCTGTCATCTGGCGATGTCTCCATGAAGCTAAAGGTATACTCCCAAGTGATGATGTCAGCTCCAAAAGGGGGCACAATTTACCCCTTGGGGCAAACTTCACACAAGTCGTGTTCCTATCTGTACCCCATACTCCTAGTGTTCTTCCCCTGAGGAGAACCAAGGATATCCTCCATTGGGGCCAAAGCAGATGTCTGCGGGACCAGTTTGCCCATTATATACATTCTATCCCATATCGACAAGGATGTCAACGTTAAGGGAGATGTCCATTCTGAAACACCCCTTGACATTCTCGGAATCCAAGGTGCTCCTGCCAAGTTCCTACCTGCCATTGTTTTCTCCAAAGAGACCCATATTTTATTTGTTGTGTCATGACACCAATTTAGGATACATACTAGAGACATGGCCTTATAGTATAGAGCGATATCAGGAAGCCCGACCCCTCCCTCCCACTTAGGTCTGTGCAGTATATCATAAGCCAGTCTGGGATGTTTGTCATTCCATACAAAAGTCTGAAAGGCTCCGCGCATACGTTTAAAAAAGCTTTGAGGGATTGCAATCGGTATTGTATATAGGTTATATATTAACCTAGGTAATATTATAATTTTAAGAGCATTCACCCTCCCAAACCCAAATGTCATTTTATATCCCTTCCATCTCTGCAATTCTTTCATTATTCCTGTCAGCAAAGGACTATAGTTAAAGTGGAGGGCCGGGCAAAAAAAAAAATTAAAAGTCAGCAGCTACAAATACTGCAGCTGCTGACTTTTAATAATCGGACACTTACCTGTCCCGGGGTCCAGCGATGCGGGGGAATGAGACCCCCCCCTCGTTCCCCGCTCCGCTCACGACGCCGGCATTCTTAATGTGGGAACCCGGCTGGGCTTCACAGCCGGGCACCCACTGCGCATGCGCGAGCGGCGCCGTGCGCCGTGATTCGACGCTCACTCATCTGGGACACATGACATGTCCCAGATGACTGTGCGTTGCCTACAGGAAGTGACTTTTAGCCCGGGCAATGAAGGTGGCAGACTTCGAGGGACCCCCTAGCAACAGGCATTTAGAGGTGAGTAAAAAAATTTTTTTTTTTTCCAATTATTTTTTTTTAATTTTTTTTTATGATTTTTAAGCCCCTTTTTGTTTTTTGGTTGCAACCCCACTTTAAGGTTGTATAAAAGCTTTGGTTCCGGGGTAATATAGACTCCCAGATACAATAAATAGTCTAGACGCCAACTAAAGGGAAAGGAATATTGCAGGGATGTTGCCAAATCCGGGGGGCACATGAATTGGCAAGAGCACAGATTTCTCAAAATATATCTTGAAGTCAGACATAAGCCTGTATCTATCAACCTCGGGCATCAAAGCGGCTAAAGATGCCCGAGGGTCGGAGAGGTAAAATAATAAATCGTTTGCATAAGCTGATACCTTATGTTCCACTGCCCCAATACAAATCCCTGAGATCTCCTCCCTTCCCCTGACCATACAAAGGAAGGGCTCCAGGACCAAGGCAAACAGCAATGGTGACAGGGGACACCCCTGTTTAGTCCCATTGCATTTGCCAAAATAGCACCAAAAATGCACCTTTCACATTTACTCTTGCTCTAGGGCCAGTATATAGTGCTGAAACCCAACCCATCATCCTGTACCCCAGTCCCATCCCCTTTAACACCTCTCTCATAAAGGCACAATTTACCCTATCAAATTCTTTCTCAGTATCCATTGATATTACCACTCGTGGAGTTTGTTCAGGTCCATTTTGAGCCCAGTGAAGAACATGAAGAGCTTGGATTGGATTGTGTTATCTAGCTTCTCGATTCTTCATAAAGCCAGTCTAGTCCAGATGAATTAATTTTGCCACATGCTCCTGTAATCTAAGGGCCAATATTTTAGAAAAGATTTTAGTATCTGAATTAAGAAGGGATAGGGACCTATAGTTGGCACAATGTTGTGAATCCTTCCCAGACAAGTCAACCTGTACAGACATGAGAGACAGGGGGCACATTCTTCGAAAGGTGATCATTACTCCCCTAGCCCTTGAAATAGGGGGATAGAGCATGAAACCATTGATCATAAAGCTCCAAAGGCAAACGTGGGGTCGACCCTGCCACAAAAGTGCGTCTCCCTCAGAAAGATAACATCTGCCGATAGACGACGCAGTTCCTGACAGAAACTACCCCTTTTATATGGAGAACTCAAACCTCACGTTAAATGACACCATTTTTAGTGTATCACTCATATTTAAGTATATGTTCTTTATATGCTCTCCTATACTTAACACCCCTCCCTTCCATCGGCCCAGGAGAAAATGATCCCCATACCATACTCTGGCCCGCTCTGAACCACCGGGAAAAAAAGTCATTTAAAAGCACTCGCGGCTATAATGAATTGTTGGCTCCTGTTAATACAGAGAACAGTCATTGAAAGTCATTGATAAAAAAAAAAAAAAAAAGCGTAGGGTTCCCCTCAAATTCAATTACCAGGCCCTTCAGGTCTGGTATGGATATTAATGGCAACCCCGGGTCAAATAAAAAAAAATGGTGTGGAGTTCCCCCCAAAAATCCATACCTGACCGTTTATCCGAGCACACAACCTGGCAGGCCACAGGAAAAGAGGGGGGACGAGAGAGCACCCCCCCTCCTGAACCGTACCAGGCCACATTCCCTCAACATTGGGAGGATGCTTTGGGGGTCTGTGACCCCTCAAAGCACCATGTCCCCATGTTGATGGGGACAAGGGCCTCATCCCCACAACCCTGGCTGGTGGTTGTGGGGGTCTGCGGGCGGGGGGCTTATCAGAATCTGGAAGCAACAACAAGGGTCCCCAGATCTCGCCCCCCCCCTGTTTGAAATGGTAAGGGGGTACAAAAGTACCCCTACCATTTCACAAAGAAAGTGTAAAAAATTGTTAAAAAACACACTGACACCGTTGGGAAAAGTCCTTTATTAAAAATAAAAAAAATAAAAAAAAAGATTCCAGCAGTGGTAATCAACTCTTACTATCCAGCGATAGCTGATCTCTTCTCCGGGGTCCATTGATGGGTGATCTCTCCCGATGACATCCAGTGCAGCACATCCTGTGTAATTCATGTGTGTTCGGGTTTAAAGGGATGAAGTGGCAACCATACCATCCACTGCTCTACTGACACCAATCTCTGCCCTAATGACATGGTCCACTGTGCTACTGACACCAATCTATGACCTACTGACACTGTCCACTGCGCTACTGACACCACCAGTATATATACACATGCACACACCCATAGGTATTTGAGCTTTGAGGTGCACACCCTAATATAATAGGCTGTGCACACCTATGCCGCAGCTTGAACATTGCATGCTATTGCTAAGTCTCATCTACTAGGACTCCCAGTTCCTTCTTCATCCTGGAATCCCCCAGAGCTTCTCGCCCTAGTAGGTAACCTGCATTTATATTTAATGCCCAAGTGCATTACTTTACATTTACCAATGTTAAACCTAATTTTCCATCTAGTTGCCCACTCCATTCATTTATTGATGTCTTCTTGAGGTCTTAAATGTTCATCTTCTTCAACTGTCAGTATGTAAAACAATCGTAGTGCATCCTACGTACATGTAATGTACAGTAGAAGTGCTAGGAGGGGGGTTCAGAGAGATTTTTCAAAAAACTAAGAATTGAGACCTGGATGGATGAGTGGATTTGCTTTGATTAATAAAAACTAATTAAATAGCATTTTCAGTTTGTGGTGCTCAGATACAGTTTAGTTCTGCTTTAACCGCTTCAGCCCCGGAAGATTTTACCCCGTTCCTGACCAGAGCACTTTTTTACAATTTGGCACTGCGTCGCTTTAACTGACAATTGCACGTCGTGCGACGTTGTACCCAAACTAAATTTGCGTCCTTTTTTCCCACAAATAGAGCTTTCTTTTGGTCACCTCTGCGGTTTTTATTTATTTTTTATAAACAAAAAAAGAGCGACAATTTTGAAAAAAAAATACCTAATTTCTTTACTCTTTTGGATTACAATTTATAAGAAATCAGCATAGCTAGCAGAAGACAAGAAGATTAAAGACTGTGTACTTTTAATGAGATCTCGCAACTAACTATAAAAGTAGGGGGAGCTCCCTTGTAGTTTCACTGTGTAGAATTGTTGTTCATATTTATTGTCCTGTCATTTTATGTTGAGGTGACAGTACAATTATTATAACCACCTGTTTATCACAATTTACAGTAAAGTATACTTTTGGTTAAGTACCCCAAATTATGTGGAGTTTTGTTTTCCTCTCAGCAGGTGGAGCCATTGGATGCCCCGGTAATAATACAGGTATATTATATTGTGTATTGTGGGGTTGTATGTCACCATTTCATTACATGTTATTTTCGCACCAAAGCTGTGTCAAGGGGACTGAGTCCAGTCAGTGGGGGTTCATTAGCAGAGTGCAGGCCCAAAACAATCAAGCAGCTCCTTCGGGGGTCAGTGCTACAATACTTTTAAGGTTTCTTTAACTGATGTCATATGCAGATCAAAGGTCACACCTTCCACATGTACTGTCACTTTAAGGCTGGCTCCACCCAGGAGTGATGACAAGGGTCAAGGGGCATAGTAGCCATCTTAGAGCACATGTAAGGAAGCAGAATAAGATGTACTGTCCTGAGATGCATGTTGCAGTGTACAGTGAGTACTGAAATAAACATCCATTGTCCCAGACCAGAGTCTTGTGTCTCTCACAACTCAGAGGATATAACAGTGGCGACGAGGATGGGATTTACAAAGTGTCTATCAGTCTGAGAGAGAGACAGACAGTGTGGATTGTCACCTGGATAAAAGCAATCACAGATCCCAGCAAGACAATGGCATTAATCGGGACATTAAGTGAATTTGATGGAGAACAGACATCCTGGAGTTCCTGGGTTGAGAGACTGGAACAGTATTTCAGTGCAAATGCCATCCCAGATTACAGGCAAGTAGCAGTATTTCTGACAGTGGTTGGTGCTAAGACATATGACACTCTTAGAGATCTGCTTTCCCCTGTAAAACCAGCAACTAAGACATTGGCAGAGCTCCTGACACTGTTAGAGGATTACTTCCAGCCTAAACCACTAGAGATTGCAGAAAGATTTCGGTTTTATCAGAGGCAGCAGCAGCCAGGTGAAGAAATTACAGCTTATGTGCTCGCCCTTCGCAGACTAGCCTCTACCTGTTCTTTTGGGGAGTACTTACCTACTGCACTGAGAGATAAGTTTGTCATGGGACTGAACAGTGAGTCTAGCCAAAAGAGACTGCTAACAGAGAAAGACCTTACCCTTACAAAGGCAATTGAAATAGCTTCAGTGATGGAAATGGCTGTGAAAGATACAGAGGAATTGAACCCCCAGGCCAGAAGGGAAGAAGTGAAACAGGAAGTTTTCAGAACAGCAGTCAAGCCCACAGTCGCAAACAGGAAAAATAGACACCCACCAAGTCGGGAGTCAGCTTGCTACCATTGTGGGAATACAGACCATGATCATAAAGTCTGCCGGTTTAAGGATCAGACCTGTCATAATTGTGGTAAAACAGGCCATCTGAAACGAGTTTGCCGTAGCGGAAAGGTGCGAGATAAACAACCTCTGAACCCCAAGACGAAGACATATATGGTGGGAAGATATACATCTGAGTCAGAGGATGAGGAAGTGCTCCACAGATTAGACATACATCATATGCATTCAGCACCCTCCGCAATGACTGTAGAGGTAACCATTGAGGGAAAGAAACTCAAGATGGATGTAGACACAGGAGCAGCCGTTTCAGTTATCACTCAGAAACAATGGAGACAACTTCAGACCCGAACAACTGTCCGCCCAACACCAATCAAACTGCAGACATACTCAAAGCAGATACTCCACCCACTGGGTTACGCGAAAGTACAGGTATTGTACAAGGGCCAGACAAAGAGACTGCCATTATATATCCTAGAAAATGGGGGACCCCCTCTCTTTGGGAGAGAATGGATTGCTCACTTTGGTATGCCAGACATCGCCATAAATCCCTGTAACACTGTTACAATTCCATTAGGAGATAATGAGAGATGGGTGGTGTCCCTGAAGCAGCGGTTCCCAAAGATCTTTGATGACCAGTTGGGGAAAATAAAGCATGACTGTGTGAGACTCAAGCTGAAACCCAACGCTCAGCCTAAGTTCTTCAAAGCTCGGACAGTACCTTTCGCACTCCGAGCAGGAGTGGAAGCAGAACTAAGTCGACTGGAGGAACAAGGTGTCATCTCAAAGGTAGAGCACACGAGTGGGCATCACCGGTTGTACCAGTAAAGAAAGCGAATGGGGACTTACGCATTTGTGGCGATTTCCGCATGGCACTGAACTCCCAACTGGAAATAGACCAGTATCCTCTACCCAGAGTAGATGACATTTTTGCCTCTCTTGCAGGGGGTCAAAAGTTCACCAAGCTTGATCTCAAACAAGCATATTTACAGTTTGAGGTCCATCCTTCTTCCCGCAAGTTTCTGACCATCAACACCCACAAGGGGCTGACACGTACCTTGTGGGTGAGCCTGACGTGCAGAGGGAGACCTCTCGTACAGCCCTGGTTCCTGGGACACTGGAGTTGGGGACAGTGACCGTAGGAGCACAGTGAGGTAGGAGTGCCTGCAGAGTTCTCCGAAGCTGGAGATGATGACCACTGGGGAGTGCTGAGGAACGCAGGTCGGCTGGATGCAGGTGCGCAGGATGCAGGTCAGCAGGATGCAGGTGCGCAGGATGCTGGTCAGCAGGATGGAGGTGCGCAGGATGCAGGTCAGCAGGATGCAGATGCGCAGGATGCAGGTCAGCAGGATGCAGGTGCGCAGGATGCAGGTCAGCAGGATGCAGGTGCGCAGGATGCAGGTCAGCAGGATGCAGGTGCGCAGGATGCAGGATGCAGGTGCACAGGATGCAGGTCGGCAGGATGCAGGTGCGCAGGATGCAGGTCGGCAGGATTCAGGTGCGCAGGATGCAGGTCAGCAGGATGCAGGTGCACACAGCGGGCAGGAACAAGGTCAGACAAGCCAGGTCATACACAGCGGATCAGATCAGACAGAATCGGCAGACAAGGGATGGTCAGAGTCCAGGCTTAGTCGGCAACGGAGATCAGGTATGCAGGTAAACAAGCAAGGTCAAATGGCAGCCAGAGATCAGGAGAGGAGAGTGCAGCGTGGTCAGGAAGCCAGGTCAGGTGTGAGATCAGATGCAGATACAGGGGCGGGTCCCAGGAAAGACTACAGATCAACCAGCAAGAGCTGAACGGTGGGAGCCCTTTTTAAAGGCCCACTGGCGCCAAAGCCGCTGGGCGCCTGCTGGCCGGGATGCGCCTCAGCCTTGCTGCAGTTCTGGAATCTGTATATCCATGACAGGGGCTGTATGAGTACAATCGGATGGTGTTTGGTGTAGCCTCTGCCCCAGCCATTTGGCAACGAAAAATGGATGAGATTTTGGCGGACATTCCTTTCACGCAGTGCCTGCTAGATGACATGCTCATCACGGGACGGACGGACCAGGAACACAAGCGGAACGTGGAGCTTGTGTTGGCGAGACTCCAAGAGCAGGGTCTGAAAGTGAACTTGGCAAAATGCCAATTCATGGTGCCTAAATTGGAGTTTTGTGGCCACCTTGTGGATGCAGAGGGTATACACACCACGGAAGCCAAGGTTGATGCTTTAGTCAAAGCTCCTGCCCCAACCAACGTCCAGCAGCTGCGATCATACCTTGGCTTGCTGAACTATTACCACAAATTCCTGCCAGATCTGGCACACACCTTGTTTCCGTTGAACAAGCTTTTGGAGAAACACTCCAGATGGGACTGGTCAGTTGCATGCCAACGTGCTTTCGAAGTCTCTAAGCGGAAGCTGTTGGCGTCACGCATGCTCGTGCACTATGATCTCCAGAAGCCTCTCACCTTGGCTTGTGATGCCTCACCCTATGGTCTGGGGGCTGTACTATCTCACATCTTACCAGATGGGTCAGAAAAACCAGTGGCATTTGCCTCCAGGTCTTTGACAAAAGCAGAAAGCAATTACTCACACATTGACAAAGAGGCTCTTGCACTGATATGGGCAATTAAGAAGTTTCATCTTTACCTGTATGGTAGGGAATTCACCATACTGACAGACCATAAACCACTCCTTCAGATCTTTAGCCCTGACAAAGGCATCTCTCAGACTACTGCGGCCCGCCTCCAACGCTATGCCCTATTCTTGGGAGCATACAGCTACAAAATCCAGTATCGTGGTCATGATGCCAATGCTAATGCGGATGCAATGTCCCGACTGACAGGGAGGTCGATGGACTCTTCTCCACCGGTCAAGAGTTGTCGTTACACCAACCTGTCCTTCTTGTCTTCTGGGGAGATAGCAGCCCATACAGCCAAGGATACCTTTCTGAAAACAATACTCTCCTGGGTACGGTCCGGTTGGCCTGCAACCGTCACACAGGATTATGAACCTTATTTCCGTAGGCGTATGGAATTAACTGTGGCTGGCAACTGTGTTTTATGGGGAGACCGAGTGATCATTCCACAGACCCTCCGGAGGCACATTCTGGACTTGCTACATACTGGTCATCCCGGGGGCACACGTATGAAACAAAAGGCCCGAGGCTATGTGTGGTGGCCAAACCTAGACTCAGATATCACAACATATGTGAATGCTTGTGCTGGATGTGCACAAACTGCAAAAGACCCTCCTCGAGGGTGCGTCCAGCCCTGGACTTGGCCCACGATTCCTTGGTTTCGCCTACACTTGGACTTTGCAGGCCCGATCAGAGGACATACCTTCTTGATCATAGTGGATGCCCATTCAAAGTGGCCTGAGGTAATTCCTGTTACTCAGCCAACGACTAAGGCAACGGTTTCCATACTGTTACATCTCGCTGCTACGTTTGGATACCCCAGAGAAATCGTTACAGACAACGGTGCACAATTCACCAGTCAGGAGTTTCAGCGTTTCCTGACTGCCCACAACATCAAGCACAAGTTGACCGCACCCTACCACCCGGCTACAAATGGTCAAGCAGAACGGTTTGTGCAGACTTTTAAACGCTATTTCAAAGCTACAGTGGCTGCAAGTAAACAACAGTCCCTGTCACCCCAGCAGCTGGACTCCTTCCTTTCTGCTTACAGAAACACCCCACATGCAACCACCGGGAAAACTCCAGCAGAACTCCTTCTGGGTCGGCAGCCATGGACTGTTTTGGACATGCTCCGCCCTCAAACAGTCCAAGAACATGTACTGCAGTCCCAAGACAAGATGGTCAAACACCATGAGCTCCCCCGATTCACAGCCCAACAAACGGTATGGGCCCGATCTTATGGGGCTTCCAACACCCGTTGGCTTCCTGCTGTCATTGCAGAGACTTTGGGACCCAAGATGTATAGGGTCTGCCTGGAAGATGGTTCCATTTGCAGACGGCATGCAGACCAACTGCGTCCTCGGTTTCAACTGCCCGAATCCCTGACGCCGGCAGAACCACCAGTGTCGCAAGGAACTGATCCCAGCGGATCAGAATGCACGGGGACTGATGATTGGGGGGACTCTGAACTTTTGCACTCAGCTCCAACAGAGCCCTCCAGCCCTGGTCCGGAGGTCTGTTCACCCACTGAGCTGGTGGATCCGTTCTTGGCCCCGCCGGGGCCGATTCTGGCCAGCCCTGTTTCCTCCGGTCCCGAGTCGCTGGGTGCCCGCCCTCAACGACACTGTCACCCTCCTGACCGGTTTCAGCTTCAAGACCCGTTACGAGACTTTCGACGGGGTCGCCGAAAGTGATCCGATGACATTGTATCCCCACAACTGTCCCTGGAAGCTTGGTTTCACATCTGGATGCAGGAATCTCCTGTGTTTGGAGGACTGTTATTGGACAGTTATTAGTTAATGTTTTGTGCCTTTTTCTTGTTTTGTTGTAATTTGTTTTTTTTTAGGGATGGATGGAAGGTGTTATACCTGAAGGGTTCCACATGTACTGTCACTTTAAGGCTGGCTCCATCCAGGAGTGATGACAAGGGTCAAGGGGCATAGTAGCCATCTTAGAGCACATGTAAGGAAGCAGAATAAGATGTACTGTCCTGAGATGCATGTTGCAGTGTACAGTGAGTACTGAAATAAACATCCATTGTCCCAGACCAGAGTCTTGTGTCTCTCACAAACACTACATTCTAGCCATCAAGGCTAGTAGGCAAGTGTAGCGCCCACACTTTATTTAAGTGTGCGCTATCAATGTAAATTTAATTTTTCCCAGAACTGTAACGGAGTTATGGGGGTTAATTGTACAGGTTTTACTTTGGCATCAGTTTGGCTGGGCTGTACTGAGGTTCTGCCTGATCATAGGTGCAGTGAGGCACCTGTGACAGGCTGAGAACTGAGCCTGGTTGGACGTGTTAGGTACCAATCTTTCAGTGGGCGCGTCTGGCCCCGCTGTGTGGTCTGGGAAGGGGTATTTAAGGTGCTGAAGTCACGTGTTCAGGGTTCGGCTGCTGCTTTGATTCCGGGTTCCGGTCCGGGTCAGCCCTGTGAGGGGTCCCGGACCCAGGAGTGTTTTCCGCCCCCGCAAGCATGGTCACCCTAACCATCCCCAGAGGCCCCCATGGTCTGGGGTGGGGATCTGTCCGTTCCAGAGCCTTGGAACTGGCTCGTTCGAGGCCCAGTAGCTGAAGGAGGATTTGGAGGCGTCCCGGTGTGCTCTCGGTATTGGAGGGACACAGCAACTTGCATAAGTGACCAGGGGAGGACTCTTCAGAGGATGGCCAAGAAGCTGGCTGCTCGGTAAGAGCCTGGGAGCTGAGTTGTATGGACACTAAAGATTCCACATTTCCCACAGTATCGCCAAGAAGGCTGAGAGATCCAGGTACTGTGGAAAAGGTTCCTACTTATCTTCAGTTACAATCTAGTCTGTGGCAGAGACTTTGAAAAGTTTCCGGATCACATGTTGGCTGCTAAATCTATGGTTAGAGGTTTATCCAGCAGTGAAGCGCCCAGTTGCGAGTAACTACTCTCTGGGCTAACTAGAGACATTCAGTGGATGTCAGCAGTTCAAAGTGCCTAAGTTTTATCACCCGTGCCCTCTATTCCCATCCTGAGACTGTGTTACTGTTGGATTTTACCCCTGCAATATAAAAATCCTAAAAAGGACTTTTGTGTGTCAGCTCTGAAGTTACTGGGTACTAACGCTGGGAACCCCTAGACAACAAAAGACGAGCTACAAGGAGGTATTGGTAAGCCCAGAAAAGCCAAGGCCGCCCCTAGGGGTTATGGCCACTACACAAGCTACTATTAAAAATAGGTATGGTGAGATTGACATGCCCATTGGGGATATTTTAAAAAAGCAGAACACTTTTTTTAAAACTATAGAAAGGTTTAATAAAGCTAAAGCCTTCAACTTCGTACAACATTGACAGTGTCAAAACAGTGTAATATTATGGGTTGTGTTTCTTTTTTACCAATATTTTTAAAAAATTTCAATAAAGCTTGCACAGAAACACTTAAAAGCCACAATGCCACCCCTCCTATTCCCATTACTATTCCCAAAATATTAAAAATATAGACTTCAGGTAGGTGTTTAGTAGAAATCGGCTAGTGTCAGGATAATAAGCACTTGCATAGGGAGCCAATAGAAAAAGATCTTGCAATGAACATTAGGGTGTATTATTTGAAAACCAATGGCATAGCCACAAATATTGTACAACACCCACCAAGTTCAGTGTTCTGAGTCCCACTTTGTCCAAGCTCTTTGCACTGCAAGGACTGTCCTATATAATCCTACACGACAATTCCTGGCCTTGATTTTCCCAAAATAGCAGATTCCCAACTGCATTTATTTTACTTTTTAAAATAATTTTCATAAGGTTTCAGATTTTTTTCAAAGCGGTGCGGTAGTTGGAATGGACACGTCAGGGGCCGGTCACATCTACAATTCCACGGCTTTTCCAGCATAATCTTTCTCTTCTCAAGTATTTTGTTATAGACAAGGCACTGAAAGCAAAGCATCAGGACAAAAACCTAAGGCCATAGGCTGCCCATCCTACACAACTCAGAGGAAGGGCAGACAGCAGTAAATGGAGGGTGGAAAGTCCATGGCTGAGGGAATGAACATTTAGCAGGAACAATTCAACATAGAATCCTATGGCCAAAAGCTGCCCACTCTTCCCCAAATAAACACTGTTAAAAAAAAGGGGCTAGGAAGCCTTAAAGGTGAAGTAGAGATCTTGCCGCGTGGAGGTAGTAGGAGGCGAGTCTTCCTAAAGTAACATCTTTCTCCTCTTCCCTCTACCCCCTTCTTCTATTTCTCTTCACCTCTTCCTTCTCTCGCCTCCCCTTTTCTGCTCCTCTTCACCTTCCTCCTTCACCGCTTTCATCCCAGTGTGATAATAATGCAATCATGCATAACCCAACAAATCATTACTGATCATTTGGATGCAATTGACTATTCAAAAAGAAAAATATTCTTTTAACATGTCTTTATTTAAAAACTATAAAATCATATAGAAAAAGTTTAAAAAACATATACAGTATACAATCAAGTACCTATTTTGTATACTGAATTTTGGAAAGCTGGTACTGGATACTAATTTAGAAAAAGAATGGTTGGTTGGTTTAACTAGATGGAGGGAGATTTGAGGCTCCGGGGAGCTGTGTTTTTTTTTACCCCACCAGTGGCTCATTGTGCAAGAGGTCTTACTCCTTTCAGGCAGAGAGTAGCCACTCACCTGCAAGTACTGCTAATACACCCCTTTGCTTAGCCTCCTCTTTTTCTTCTAATCCCACATAGCCCAGGAAACTGCCCGTGTGATCCCTAGTGCCTGTCCATATGGCTCTACGGTGTAGGCCCTCTGTTTGTATCATCTGCTAGACCAGAACAAATAAATCTCCCCCATGCCAGGCATCTTAATATAAAATTTACCTTAGTATATCACCTGTGCTACACCACAGTACTAAGCCACCATTATGTTTCCCCCAAAGGCCACCCCCAAGCAGCCATTCTTTTTTTCCATCCCTGCCCTCCACCAGCATGTGGAACCACTGAGAGTTTGAGGAATATGAGGGGGATGAAATGGGATGCTGGTGGTAAGGAGGAGGAGGAAATTAGGAAGACTTCATAAATATTTATTATTTCATTATTATCAGGTCACCGGAGGCATAGCCGCAGGTGGAAAAGCCTATGGCCATAGGCCAGCCTCAGACAAGAGGATTGACAGGCAGCAGCAAAACATTAAGCATAGAATCCTATAGCCTTGGTTGCCTACCGTTCCTCAACTTCCGTCAATTGTTAAATGTTTATTATTTACATACAGTATTTACAATTTTATTATACTTTTTATTTACACTTTTGTTTTTCCTATTAATGATAAGTCCATTTAAAAAAAAAAAAGCCTGTGAACAATTGTAGCCAGCAACAATTAGGAAATATGTCCTGTGGAAAAACACACGTGGCCTGTTATCACTGTAGTGCATGTTGACAAACGTTTCCCTCCCCTCCCTCCACCTACAAATTCTCCAAGATGCACTGCATTGTGTTACCTACAGGTCATCCTGCAAGGGTTTACATCTACTTTAAGTGCAACCCCTGCACTAATCTGTCCTTTTGCACTTTATCAGCAGCACCTTTTTTGCTTTCTACAACATGTAAAGCATATCATCAATATGGCTGCTGGCAACCCACCCTTTTGTATTGAGGGTACTGTCGTACCAAAAAGTCCCCTTATTGGACCTTCTAAGCCAGTTGACCCAAATTAAATTTCAGGCAGTGTATTATGGTTGCTCTGGTGAATTCCCACATCAGTTTACCGTGAACAAGCAGGATTTACCTTGAACCAATGGTAGTGGCGAACCTAAACTTTATTCCTAGTTACAATACATGTTTACACTATATCACTAAATGGCACTTGTAGACTATCTGCAAGTAAAACTTTACAGGAGTTTCTGCATTTTGACAGCCACCTCTGCAATAAATAATTCCCCTGTAATACATAGCAATTCCCAGCTGTCATTCTGACAGTTTGTCAGGATGCTTTCCAGGACAAAGGTGCACTTGCCCCAATACACAGGCCTTCTGACAGTATCCTGCATGGGCATGCTCATTTGCATGCTCACATTCTTGTGCACCAGCATGCATGCACGTGCATCCAGTTCTGCTACTGGGGCAAAATGCCCTATTTAAAGGAAGAAGCAGTGGCAGAAGATTGCTGGATGATCTTCGGCTTATCCATGACCCTTGCTTCCATGTATCCTTGTGTATACCCTGTTACTGACATGGCTTGCCTCTGGATTTCTCCTCTACATGATCTCTGTTTGTGACCTTGGCTCGTTTAAGGACTCTGCTTCTCCTGATCAACTGTACATGACCCTGGTTTAGCTTCTGACTACTCTGCTGTTTTCACCCTTCTGATACACTGTGTATGACTCTGGCTCTGGCTTCTGACCATGCTGTTATCTCTCATTCTACTGATCATTTGTGTATGACCTCGGCCTGGATCCTGACCTCAACAACAAACCCCCCCCCCCCAGTTCCTCCCTACTGGTTTGATCCTGAACCATCTTCATCTACAGTGGGTGTCGGCACTCTACCATCTGCCTGGGTCTGGCCTGCTCTCCCACAGTGTGCCTTGTGTTCCTGCTGACATCCTCACCTACTTACCTGAGAACTACCCAGCTTCTGCAGAAGCCACCAGCAAACTGATCTATCAGCACTCATGCTTTTTTGAGTCTTGCACTACCTGTCATCATCCACAGAAGTGTTTAGACCAGGGGTCTCCAAACTATGGCCCTCCAGTTGTTCAGGAACTACAATTCCCACCATGCCTAGTCATGTCTGTGTATGTCAGAGTTTTACAATGCCTCATGGGATGTGTAGTTCCGCAACAGCTGGAGGGCAGTTGGTAGTTGGTAGTTTGGAGATCCCTGGCTTAGACCATAGCCACAAGGAAAGTCCTCTCATGTACGAAAGCAAAGTAGATCGCAGCAGAATCAGGTGGAACATATAGATAGATATATGTGTAATATTTTACTGAAAGCATTATCCACCATCTAGACAAAGAACAGGGACTTTAACCGCTTCCCGACCAGCCACCACAGTTATACTGCGCCAGGTTGGCTCCCCTGCGCGAGCCGTTGTAGCTGTATGTCAGTTCTTTAAGACGCGTTAGCAGGCATGTGCACACTACCGGAGACACGCATGCACCACCGGAGGGGCGCGCATGTCCGCAGCGTGTCCCCAGAGCCGATGCACGTGCCCAGTGGGTGTTATGACCACACGGCACCCGTGATCGCTCGTGACAGAGTGAGAACCAGGATCTGTGTGTGTAAACACACAAATCCCGGTTCTCTCAGGGGAGTAGAGACAGATTGTGTGCTCCTACTAAGTAGGAACACCCATCTGTCTCCTCCCCTAGTCAGTTCCATCCCCCCACAGTTAGAACACACCTAGGGAACACCGTTAACCCCTTGATCGCCCCCTAGACTAGGCATGGTGGGAATTGTAGTTCCTGAACAACTGTAGGGCCATAGTTTGGAGACCCCTGGTCTAAACACTTCTGTGGATGATGACAGGTAGTGCAAGACTCAAAGGAGCACGAGTGCTGTTAGGTCAGTTTTCTGGTGGCTGCTCCAGAAAGTGTCCAGCTGGGTAATTCCCCGGTAAGTAGGTGAGCAGGTCAGACCCAGGCAGATGGTAGAGTGCCAACACCCACTGTAGATAAAGATGGTGCAGGATCAAACCAGTAGGGAGGAACTGGGGGGTTCGTTGTTGAGGTCAGGATCCAGGCCGAGGTCATACACAAATGATCAGTAGAATGAGAGATAACAGCATGGTCAGAAGCCAGAGCCAGAGTCATACACAGTGTATCAGAAGGGTGAAAACAGCAGAGTAGTCAGAAGCTAAACCAGGGTCATGGACAGTTGATCAGGAGAAGCAGAGTCCTTAAACGAGCCAAGGTCACAAACAGAGATCATGTAGAGGAGAAATCCAGGGGCAAGCCATATCAGTAACAGGGTATACACAAGGATACATGGAAGTAAGGGTCATTGACAAGCTGAAGATCATCCAGCAATCTTCTGTCACTGCTTCTTCCTTTAAATAGAGCATTTGGCACCAGTACCAGAACTGGATGCACGTGCATGCACGCTGGTGTACACCAATGTGAGAATGCAAATGAGCAGGATACTGTCAGAAGGCCTGTGTATTGGGGCATGTGCACCTTTGTCCTGGAAAGCATCCTGACAAACTGTCAGAATGACAGCTGGGAATTGCTATGTATTACAGGGGAATTATTTATTGCAGGGGTGGCTGTCAAAATGCAGCAACGCCTGTAAAGTTTTACTTGCAGATGGTCTACAAGTGCCATTTAGTGATATAGTGTAAACATGTATTGTAACTATTTTGTAACGGTAAATAAAATTGTTAATTGCAAATTCATTAAAACTTCATTACCATTTAGCAGCGCTCATCTGGATATTTCTTATTACCAGAAAGCCAATATTTGTATAAATACACTAATATTTAAAACCAGCATATGTATAAACTCAGCAATATTGTGTTGTGGAGATAATATATCACTTATCATAGATACTCTAATCTGACAGTACATCAATATCTTAATGAAGTGAGAATATAGTCCATATATTATAAGACGAGTGAGGACAGGGATGCTATCTGCTTGTTAAGCTTCCACCAAATTGCTTCACCCGTGCGTGTTCCACACTCCCCTCTGGGGTTTAAACTCACCAGAATCTCTAGTAATGTCAGCATTGAATCATGGTCTCCCAGGATCTGCAGTCAATCTCTTTATCTATCCTCTCCACACATCAGGAACGATCAGCCCGTGTATTTTTGATATAAAGAGGGGGTAAAAAGATCCAGATAGTCCAGTACGTCTTAAACTGATTTTATTTTCTTTTAAAAGCAATTTCCACTTTGCACAATAAAAAATCTATTTCACACTTGTTCTCCTTTATCTCTCTCTCTGCGGATGAGGCCAATCACTGGTTGTCATACACTCATGGTGGTTTGCAGTGTATTTGCCTGGGGAATAAGCCGGTGGTGGGATAAGGCAAAAATATGCTCACACTATTCCCAGTCTTCAAACGGCTTTCCGGTTTGTGATGGTCGCCTCATGGAGCGCAGATACGTCAATACGTCACTTCCGGTCGTCGTGTCGGTCACGCCCTGACGCGTTTCGTCATTACGACTTTCTCAAAGGGCGTGGCCTAATGACGCGACGTACCGGCTTTTATTCTAGCTTCCTTTCACATCATGTGCGCCGCTGATCTAATCAGACTACTGCGCTTCAATGGGAAATGGACAATGGATGGATACAACCATACCACTATGATTGTCTATTACTAGACAACCAGTTCATGGCCATACATTTTACATATGTTATTTCAAAAGTCTTTTCAAGCTATTTTTATTATAGTTTGTAATAGTTATAATCAAGAGTCATAAAGGATACTCATCCACTAAATATCTGAATATTTTAAACTTCATCATAAAATGCATAAAAACCATGATTACACCAGTTAATATACACATATATAAAAAACTACATAAAATTACAAAGAGAACTTAGCTGATTGTTCCCTTTGGCGGACAACTCATAAAAGTGCAGAGTTCTTACTGCATAATTTTAATACAATTCCAAAGGGCTATATCAAAATCTCAATTAAAATTTTAAAAATCATCAGATTTTACAAAAATTAAAATATATAAAGTGCATAAACTTCAAACTCGGGATTAATAGTCGCTAATAAAACAATTGATATCGAGTTCTATGTTTAACCCCTTAGGTGCCAGTGTGCCCATCAAAAAAATCCATTTCGTCTCGCGCATTGATAGCTCACGTACCACATTAGAGCCCCTCCAAGAGGGCTTAATGTGGTCAATACCCCAAAATGATAGACCAGATGGGTCCTGATCATGATGTAATTTAAAGTGAAGTGAGACGTTGTGGTCTTTATAACCAATTGCAATGTTATGTATATGCTCGGCTATCCTGACGCGCAGAAGCCGTTTAGTTCTTCCTACATACATCAATCCACAGGGACATTTCAAGGCATATACCACATGGGTGGTGTTACAGGTAATGAATTCGTTTATAGAGAACTCCCTGTTATTTGCTGTGGAAACGAATTCCTGCATGCCCCTAATTGGACGCTGTACTTCACGGCAGGGTTTGCATTTCCGGCATGAGAAGAATCCGTCCCTATCCCAAAATGTAGGGGGTCGGGACGGTGGGTCCAGTACTTTTTTAACCACCCTATCTCCAAAACTGGGTGCTCTTCTATATATAAACTGTGGGTTCATTGGCAACTCCTTCTGTAATGTTTTGTCCAAACAAAGGATATGCCAATGAGTCCTAAACAAGGCTTCAACCTCTCTAAATTGAGAGTGAAAATCTGAAATAAATCCCCATTCCTGTTTGTTACCTTGTACTGTATCTACCACCTTATCCCTCAAGGTGTCTTGTCGTGGAATTGCACCTATTTTTTCTACAATGGTATCAAGGACCTCAGGTTTATAGCCCTTTTCTACGAACCTGTCCCTAAGTATTTGGGATTGTGAAAAATAATCTTCCAATGTAGAGCAATTACGTTTTACCCTCATCATTTGTCCCTTAGGGACATTTTTTAACCATAAGGGGTGATGGCCACTGTGTACTGGTAAAAAACTATTTCTATCGGTGCTTTTAAAAAATACTTTAGTTTGGAGGGCATTATCTACTCTAAAAATGGTGACGTCTAAAAAATCGATCTCTTCCTGATTAATTTGGCTAGTAAGTTTAATGTTATTATTATTTTCATTGAGTGAGTCTAAAAACGAGAGTAACGATATTTTTGATCCTGCCCATATTAGCAATAGATCATCTATATATCGTTTATAAAACAATAATTCATCCCGTTTCTGTTGGAACACAGATTTGTCCTCCCACTCACCCATGAAAAGGTTGGCTATGCTAGGCGCAAATCTAGCGCCCATAGCCACTCCTTTCTTCTGGGTGAAAAAACTACCGCTAAACCAAAAATAATTATGAGAAAGACAAAAGTCTAAAGCGTTTCTCAAAAAAATCTTCTGCCCGTGAGGAAGATCTTCCCTTCTACTGAGTGCCCAATTAAGTGCCAAGAGGGCATCTTCATGTTGAATTACCGTGTAGAGGGAAGCTACATCGCATGTTACTAGGTATACTTCCTCTTTTCCTACCAAATTAATGTCCTGCAGCTTCTGCAATAAACTTTTGGTATCTTTTAAATATGCTTTAGTGTCTAGGACACTTTTTTGGAAGAATCGATCTAAATATTGGCCCAGACGTGCGGTGACTGATCCTATACCGTTTACTATGGGTCTAGGCGGGGGATTGGTCTGGTTTTTATGTATCTTTGGGAGGGTATAAATAGTAGGTATACGGCAACTACTTGGGACAAGAAATCTTTTTTCTTTTGTTGTCAATACATGTGTCTGGTAACCACACTCTATTAGGGATTCCAGCTCTCTCTTATATTGTGTAGTGGGGTCCCTCTCCAATTTACCATATGTGTCCTCATCAGATAACATCTCTATTAGTTGTCTGTTGTAATGGTCCTTAGACATTATAACGACCCCCCCTCCTTTATCCGCGGGTCTTATAATGATATCCTTTCTTTTTTCTAAGGATTCTATACCCTCCTTGATATGTCGGGGATTTGGATTTTTTGAAATTTTCAATGTGTCCAAATCTCTTAATACCAAAGATTTAAATACATCCAAATGCTGGTTTGAAACACTCGGAGGGTTAAATAGAGAGCGGTTTTTTAAACCACTATCAACCGCTGCCATCCCTACTGATCCATTGCCTGTAGCACTCACTGGATTCGAGGTTTTATTTAAAAAATATTTTTTGATACTTAGCTTGCGCATATATTTGTGTACATCTACATATACATTAAACTTATTGATTGGCCTTTTCAAGCCGCACTTCAAGCCTTGATGCAGAATATTTTTTTCTTTCTCATTTAAAATTGCGTCACTCAAATTAAAAATGCCCCCTACTAGGTTTCTCGCATTCTTTTTTTGTTGGGCCCTCCGCCCTGCCCTGCATCCTCTGATGCGTTTCTCCCTGGTCCTGGGGTCTGTGTGGGATTGTTCTCCCGATACTGAAGATCCCTCCATTCTGGTTCCCTGTAAGTGTTCGGCACATATTGTACTTGGCCTTGGGGAGGTCTGCCTCGAGGGGGAAAGCCCCGTCCCCTCCTCTGGTCTCCCCTGCCTCGTCCTAAAAAAGGACGTGGTGATGTGTAATAATTGCCGCTACCCCAATTCTGTAGCGCCTCATACTTATTGTTAATAGGCACTTGGTATTCATTATTTACATAGGGGTATGGTGGGGGATGGTGTCCACCCCCTCCTCTCCCCCTCATACCTCTACCCCTATTTTTTTGACCTCTTTTAGGGGTACTTGTGTGGTTTGTCTGTTTATAGACTCTACTGTTTTGGTCATAATCCAAAACTTGATATTGGGACGACAAATGGGGTTGTTGTGAGCCTACTGGTGGGGGATTAGTTGGTTCTCTAATTTGGGGTCCAGTTTGGGGCTGAGATTGAGGCATCATATTCTCCATATTGTCATTAGATTCCCCATAGTTTTGCCATGAGTAAACTTTATTAATTTTAAAATCATTTTGATCTCTAAAAAACTTTTTTACTTTCTTTTTTTGAGTGTCCTTATCTATCTTTTCTAATTTTTTTGAAATTCTATTATTAAAATCTATATACTGCTGGGAGTCTTTGATGGGGTCTAGTTGCTGCTGAAGTTCCTTAATCCTTGATTCCAATTTGGTCATTTTCTTACGTTTGCGTTTTAAAATCAATTCCTGCAGCTTCAACCCGACTCCATTAAAGAATCCCAGCCATTCAGATGTGGATTCCGCATCTTCCAGCCCGTCCTGTGGTGTTACCTCCCACCTCAGACTGCGTACTATGATCTTTTCTTTAATATACTGCTCTAGGGTGCCTATGTCCCACCAGGTCCGCACCTGTTTCTCTAGGACACTACCTAGAGCAGTCAGTATATTGTCATAATTGACTTCCAAAGTGCTAGGTTCATTTACTGAGAACAAGCTATTGAAATCTATCTGTCTATTATTTAAAAATTTAAACACATCCATTGCCAGCCAGAGTGAAGAAAACAGAACACTATTCGGAAAAAAGGAAAATCGATGTCAGGCGCCTCAATACATCTTTCACCTTTAACTCGGCGCTAATGAATAGTGAAATAGGGGGTTTTTTCACTATTCATTAGCGCCGAGTTAAAGGTGAAAGATGTATTGAGGCGCCTGACATCGATTTTCCTTTTTTCCGAATAATGTATTGTAACTAGGAATAAAGTTTAGGTTCGCCACTACCATGGGTTCAAGGTAAATCCTGCATGTTCACGGTAAACTGATGTGGGAATTCACCAGAGCAACCATAATACACTGCCTGAAATTTAATTTGGGTCAACTGGCTTAGAAGGTCCAATAAGGGGACTTTTTGGTACGACAGTACCCTCAATACAAAAGGGTGCGTTGCCAGCAGCCATATTGATGATATGCTTTACATGTTGTAGAAAGCAAAAAAGGTGCTGCTGATAAAGTGCAAAAGGACAGATTAGTGCAGTGGTTGCACTTAAAGTAGATGTAAACCCTTACAGGATGACCTGTAGGTAACACAATGCTGTGCGACTTGGAGAATTTGTAGGTGGAGGGAGGGGAGGGAAACGTTTGTCAACATGCACTACAGTGATAACAGGCCACATGTGTTTTTCCACAGGACATATTTCCTAATTGTTGCTGGCTACAATTGTTCACAGGCTTTTTTTTTTTTAAATGGACTTATCATTAATAGGAAAAACAAAAGTGTAAATAAAAAGTATAATAAAATTGTAAATACTGTATGTAAATAATAAACATTTAACAATTGACGGAAGTTGAGGAACGGCAGGCAACCAAGGCTATAGGATTCTATGCTTAATGTTTTGCTGCTGCCTGTCAATCCTCTTGTCTGAGGCTGGCCTATGGCCATAGGCTTTTCCACCTGCGGATATGTCTCCAGTGACCTGATAATAATGAAATAATAAATATTTATGAAGCCTGCCTAATTTCCTCCTCCTCCTTACCACCAGCATTCCATTTCATCCCCCTCATATTCCTCAAACTCTCAGTGGTTCCACATGCTGGTGGAGGGCAGGGATGGAAAAAAATAATGGCTGCTTGGGGATGGCCTTTGGGGGTAACATAATGGTGGCTTAGTACTGTGGTGTAGCACAGGTGATATACTAAGGTAAATTTTATATTAATATGCCTGGCATGGGGAGATTTATTTGTTCTGGTCTAGCAGATGATACAAACAGAGGGCCCACACTGTAGAGCCATATGGAAAGGCACTAGGGATCACCCGGGCAGTTTGCTGGGCTATGTGGGATTAGAAGAAAAAGAGGAGGCTAAGCAGAGGGGTGTATTAGCAGTACTTGCAGGTGAGTGGCTACTCTCTGCCTGAAAGGAGTAAGACCTCTTGCACAATGAGCCACTGGTGGGGTAAAAAAACACAGCTCCCCAGAGCCTCAAATCTCCCTCCATCTAGTTCAACCAACCAACCAACCAATCTTTGTCTAAATTAGTATCCAGTACCTGCTTTCCAAAATTCAGTATACAAAATAGGTTCTTGATTGTATACTGTATATTTTTTTTAAACTTTTTCTATATGATTTTATAGTTTTTAAATAAAGACATTTTAAAAGAATATTTTTCTTTTTGAATAGTCAATTGCATCCAAATGATCAGTAATGATTTGTTGGGTTATGCATGATTGCATTATTATCACACTGGGATGAAACCGGTGAAGGAGGAAGGTGAAGAGGAGCAGAAAAGGGGAGGCGGGAGGAGGAAGAGGTGAAGAGAAATAGAAGAAGGGAGTAGAGGGAGGAGAAGAAAGATGTTACTTTAGGAAGACTCGCCTCCTACTACCTCCACGCACCAAGATCTCTACTTCACCTTTAAGGCTTCCTAGCCCCTTTTTTTTAACAGTGTTTATTTGGGGAAGAGTGGGCAGCTTATGACCATAGGATTCTATGTTGAATTTTTCCTGCTGAATGCTCATTCCCTCAGCCATGGACTTTCCACCCTCCATTTACTGCTGTATGCCCTTCCTCTGAGTTGTGTAGGATGGGCAGCCTATGACCTTAGGTTTTCGTCCTGATGCTTTGCTTTCAGTGCCTTGTCTATAACAAAATACTTGATAAGAGAAAGATTATGCTGGAAAAGCCGTGGAATTGTAGATGTGACCGGCCCCTGACGTGTCCATTCCAACTACCGCACCGCTTTGAAAAAAATCTGAAACCTTATGAAAATTATTTTAAAAAGTAAAATAAATGCAGTTGGGAATCTGCTATTTTGGGAAAATCAAGGCCAGGAATTGTCGTGTAGGATTATATAGGACAGTCCTTGCAGTGCAAAGAGCTTGGACAAAGTGGGGCTCAGAACACTGAACTTGGTGGGTGTTGTACAATATTTGTGGCTATGCCATTGGTTTTCAAATAATACACCCTAATGTTCATTGCAAGATCTTTTTCTATTGGCTCCCTATGCAAGTGCTTATTATCCTGACACTAGCCGATTTCTACTAAACACCTACCTGAAGTCTATATTTTTAATATTTTGGGAATAGTAATGGGAATAGGAGGGGTGGCATTGTGGCTTTTAAGTGTTTCTGTGCAAGCTTTATTGAAATTTTTTAAAAATGTTGGTAAAAAAGAAACACAACCCATAATATTACACTGTTTTGACACTGTCAATGTTGTACGAAGTTGAAGGCTTTAGCTTTATTAAACCTTTCTATAGTTTTAAAAAAAGTGTTCTGCTTTTTTAAAATATCCCCAATGGGCATGTCAATCTCACCATACCTATTTTTAATAGTAGCTTGTGTAGTGGCCATAACCCCTAGGGGCGGCCTTGGCTTTTCTGGGCTTACCAATACCTCCTTGTAGCTCGTCTTTTGTTGTCTAGGGGTTCCCAGCGTTAGTACCCAGTAACTTCAGAGCTGACACACAAAAGTCCTTTTTAGGATTTTTATATTGCAGGGGTAAAATCCAACAGTAACACAGTCTCAGGAAGGGAATAGAGGGCACGGGTGATAAAACTTAGGCACTTTGAACTGCTGACATCCACTGAATGTCTCTAGTTAGCCCAGAGAGTAGTTACTCGCAACTGGGCGCTTCACTGCTGGATAAACCTCTAACCATAGATTTAGCAGCCAACATGTGATCCGGAAACTTTTCAAAGTCTCTGCCACAGACTAGATTGTAACTGAAGATAAGTAGGAACCTTTTCCACAGTACCTGGATCTCTCAGCCTTCTTGGCGATACTGTGGGAAATGTGGAATCTTTAGTGTCCATACAACTCAGCTCCCAGGCTCTTACCGAGCAGCCAGCTTCTTGGCCATCCTCTGAAGAGTCCTCCCCTGGTCACTTATGCAAGTTGCTGTGTCCCTCCAATACCGAGAGCACACCGGGACGCCTCCAAATCCTCCTTCAGCTACTGGGCCTTGAACGAGCCAGTTCCAAGGCTCTGGAACGGACGGATCCCCACCCCAGACCATGGGGGCCTCTGGGGATGGTTAGGGTGACCATGCTTGCGGGGGCGGCAAACACTCCTGGGTCTGGGACCCCTCACAGGGCTGACCCGGACCGGAACCCGGAATCAAAGCAGCAGCCGAACCCTGAACACGTGACTTCAGCACCTTAAATACCCCTTCCCAGACCACACAGCGGGGCCAGACGCGCCCACTGAAAGATTGGTACCTAACACGTCCAACCAGGCTCAGTTCTCAGCCTGTCACAGGTGCCTCACTGCACCTATGATCAGGCAGAACCTCAGTACAGCCCAGCCAAACTGATGCCAAAGTAAAACCTGTACAATTAACCCCCAGAACTCCGTTACAGTTCTGGGAAAAATTAAATTTACATTGATAGCGCACACTTAAATAAAGTGTGGGCGCTACACTTGCCTACTAGCCTTGATGGCTAGAATGTAGTATCAAGATTGTCCTCTATAAACTTCAGTGAGGTTTTCTGCTAAGTTTAGTCTTCATGGATTTCAAGCAGGACTCAACAAAGCCTGGCAGATTCTCTCATCCCTAATTATTATATTGTATTTACTATTTCATTCAAATGTAGATCAAAGGTGTGACCTTTGATCTGCATATGACATCAGTTAAAGAAACCTTAAAAGTATTGTAGCACTGACCCCCGAAGGAGCTGCTTGATTGTTTTGGGCCTGCACTCTGCTAATGAACCCCCACTGACTGGACTCAGTCCCCTTGACACAGCTTTGGTGCGAAAATAACATGTAATGAAATGGTGACATACAACCCCACAATACACAATATAATATACCTGTATTATTACCAGGGCATCCAATGGCTCCACCTGCTGAGAGGAAAACAATACTCCACATAATTTGGGGTACTTAACCAAAAGTATACTTTACTGTAAATTGTGATAAACAGGTGGTTATAATAATTGTACTGTCACCTCAACATAAAATGACAGGACAATAAATATGAACAACAATTCTACACAGTGAAACTACAAGGGAGCTCCTCCTACTTTTATAGTTAGTTGCGAGATCTCATTAAAAGTACACAGTCTTTAATCTTCTTGTCTTCTGCTAGCTATGCTGATTTCTTATAAATTGTAATCCAAAAGAGTAAAGAAATTAGGTATTTTTTTTTCAAAATTGTCGCTCTTTTTTTGTTTATAAAAAATAAATAAAAACCGCAGAGGTGACCAAAAGAAAGCTCTATTTGTGTGAAAAAAGGACGCAAATTTAGTTTGGGTACAACGTCGCACGACGTGCAATTGTCAGTTAAAGCGACGCAGTGCCAAATTGTAAAAAAGTGCTCTGGTCAGGAACGGGGTAAAATCTTCCGGGGCTGAAGCGGTTAAAGCAGAACTAAACTGTATCTGAGCACCACAAACTGAAAATGCTATTTAATTAGTTTTTATTAATCAAAGCAAATCCACTCATCCATCCAGGTCTCAATTCTTAGTTTTTTGAAAAATCTCTCTGAACCCCCCTCCTAGCACTTCTACTGTACATTACATGTACGTAGGATGCACTACAATTGTTTTACATACTGACAGTTGAAGAAGATGAACATTTAAGACCTCAAGAAGACATCAATAAATGAATGGAGTGGGCAACTAGATGGAAAATTAGGTTTAACATTGGTAAATGTAAAGTAATGCACTTGGGCGTTAAATATAAATGCAGGTTACCTACTAGGGCGAGAAGCTCTGGGGGATTCCAGGATGAAGAAGGAACTGGGAGTCCTAGTAGATGAGACTTAGCAATAGCATGCAATGTTCAAGCTGCGGCATAGGTGTGCACAGCCTATTATATAAGGGTGTGCACCTCAAAGCTCAAATACCTATGGGTGTGTGCATGTGTATATATACTGGTGGTGTCAGTAGCGCAGTGGACAGTGTCAGTAGGTCATAGATTGGTGTCAGTAGTACAGTGGACCATGTCAGTAGGGCAGAGATTGGTGTCAGTAGAGCAGTGGATGGTAGGGTTGCCACTTCATCCCTTTAAACCCGAACACACATGAATTACACAGGATGTGCTGCACTGGATGTCATCGGGAGAGATCACCCATCGATGGACCCCGGAGAAGAGATAAGCTATCGCTGGATAGTAAGAGTTGATTACCACTGCTGGAATCTTTTTTTTATTTTTTTTATTTTTAATAAAGGACTTTTCCCAACGGTGTCAGTGTGTTTTTTAACAATTTTTTACACTTTCTTTGTGAAATGGTAGGGGTACTTTTGTACCCCCTTACCATTTCAAACAGGGGGGGGGGGCGGGATCTGGGGACCCTTGTTGTTGCTTCCAGATTCTGATAAGCCCCCCGCCCGCAGACCCCCACAACCACCAGCCAGGGTTGTGGGGATGAGGCCCTTGTCCCCATCAACATGGGGACATGGTGCTTTGAGGGGTCACAGATCCCCAAAGCATCCTCCCAATGTTGAGGGAATGTGGCCTGGTACCGTTCAGGAGGGGGGGGCTCTCTCGTCCCCCCCCTCTCTTTTCCTGTGGCCTGCCAGGTTGTGTGCTTTTTTTTTGTTTTTTTTTTTTTTTTTTTGGTTTTTTTTTTTTTTTTTTTTTTTTTTTTTTTTTTTTTTTTTTTTTTTTTTTTTTTTTTTTTTTTTTTTTTTTTTTTTTTTTTTTTTTTGTTTTTTTGTTATTTTTTTTTTTTTTTTTTTTTTTTTTTTTTTTTTTGTTTACTTTTTTTTTTCCTCCCACCCCCTTTTTTTTTTTGTCAGGTTTTTTTTTATGGTTGTTTTTTTTTTTTGTTTATTTTTTTTGGGGGGATAAACGGTCAGGTATGGATTTTTGGGGGAACTCCACACCATTTTTTTTTATTTGACCCGGGGTTGCCATTAATATCCATACCAGACCTGAAGGGCCTGGTAATTGAATTTGAGGGGAACCCTACGCTTTTTTTTTTTTTTTTATCAATGACTTTCAATGACTGTTCTCTGTATTAACAGGAGCCAACAATTCATTATAGCCGCGAGTGCTTTTAAATGACTTTTTTTCCCGGTGGTTCAGAGCGGGCCAGAGTATGGTATGGGGATCATTTTCTCCTGGGCCGATGGAAGGGAGGGGTGTTAAGTATAGGAGAGCATATAAAGAACATATACTTAAATATGAGTGATACACTAAAAATGGTGTCATTTAACGTGAGGTTTGAGTTCTCCATATAAAAGGGGTAGTTTCTGGCAGGAACTGCGTCGTCTATCGGCAGATGTTATCTTTCTGAGGGAGACGCACTTTTGTGGCAGGGTCGACCCCACATTTGCCTTTGGAGCTTTATGATCAATGGTTTCATGCTCTATCCCCCTATTTCAAGGGCTAGGGGAGTAATGATCACCTTTCGAAGAATGTGCCCCCTGTCTCTCATGTCTGTACAGGTTGACTTGTCTGGGAAGGATTCACAACATTGTGCCAACTATAGGTCCCTATCCCTTCTTAATTCAGATACTAAAATCTTTTCTAAAATATTGGCCCTTAGATTACAGGAGCATGTGGCAAAATTAATTCATCTGGACTAGACTGGCTTTATGAAGAATCGAGAAGCTAGATAACACAATCCAATCCAAGCTCTTCATGTTCTTCACTGGGCTCAAAATGGACCTGAACAAACTCCACGAGTGGTAATATCAATGGATACTGAGAAAGAATTTGATAGGGTAAATTGTGCCTTTATGAGAGAGGTGTTAAAGGGGATGGGACTGGGGTACAGGATGATGGGTTGGGTTTCAGCACTATATACTGGCCCTAGAGCAAGAGTAAATGTGAAAGGTGCATTTTTGGTGCTATTTTGGCAAATGCAATGGGACTAAACAGGGGTGTCCCCTGTCACCATTGCTGTTTGCCTTGGTCCTGGAGCCCTTCCTTTGTATGGTCAGGGGAAGGGAGGAGATCTCAGGGATTTGTATTGGGGCAGTGGAACATAAGGTATCAGCTTATGCAAACGATTTATTATTTTACCTCTCCGACCCTCGGGCATCTTTAGCCGCTTTGATGCCCGAGGTTGATAGATACAGGCTTATGTCTGACTTCAAGATATATTTTGAGAAATCTGTGCTCTTGCCAATTCATGTGCCCCCCGGATTTGGCAACATCCCTGCAATATTCCTTTCCCTTTAGTTGGCGTCTAGACTATTTATTGTATCTGGGAGTCTATATTATCCCGGAACCAAAGCTTTTATACAACCTTAACTATAGTCCTTTGCTGACAGGAATAATGAAAGAATTGCAGGGATGGAAGGGATATAAAATGACATTTGGGTTTGGGAGGGTGAATGCTCTTAAAATTATAATATTACCTAGGTTAATATATAACCTATATACAATACCGATTGCAATCCCTCAAAGCTTTTTTAAACGTATGCGCGGAGCCTTTCAGACTTTTGTATGGAATGACAAACATCCCAGACTGGCTTATGATATACTGCACAGACCTAAGTGGGAGGGAGGGGTCGGGCTTCCTGATATCGCTCTATACTATAAGGCCATGTCTCTAGTATGTATCCTAAATTGGTGTCATGACACAACAAATAAAATATGGGTCTCTTTGGAGAAAACAATGGCAGGTAGGAACTTGGCAGGAGCACCTTGGATTCCGAGAATGTCAAGGGGTGTTTCAGAATGGACATCTCCCTTAACGTTGACATCCTTGTCGATATGGGATAGAATGTATATAATGGGCAAACTGGTCCCGCAGACATCTGCTTTGGCCCCAATGGAGGATATCCTTGGTTCTCCTCAGGGGAAGAACACTGAGAGTATGGGGTACAGATAGGAACACGACTTGTGTGAAGTTTGCCCCAAGGGGTAAATTGTGCCCCCTTTTGGAGCTGACATCATCACTTGGGAGTATACCTTTAGCTTCATGGAGACATCGCCAGATGACAGATTTCTTTGATAAATTGAAACCTAGAGTAAGATTTTTAAGCTTGATAACTGCATTTGAAGTGTCATGTGTTCATATCTCAGAATCTGGACGCTTACTAGCTCAAATGGGACACAGGAGATGTCTTATACATTTTTAACCAGATGGTATCAGACTCCCGTACGCCTAGCACATATATACACAACAAGAGATGATCAATGCTGGAGAGGTTGTGGACAATGGGGCACGTACATCCATTTATGGTGGACGTGCCCCAAGATTAAACCATTTTTGTAAACAATTGCACCATGGATTAAACAACTGACAATTACACCCATAGAAGTTACTCCTTTACATTTTCTGTTTCATGGGATGCCGTGTTGTAAAAAGTTCTATAAAAAAGCATTACACCTTATCTGTTGAATGCAGCAAAAGCATTAATACCAAGGCTCTGGAAGCAGTAGAGAGGCACCACCTTGATGGAATGGAAAAAGGAGGTTAATGCAATAATGGAGGAGGAACGATGGGTATTTACAGTTAAGGATCAAAAGGATACGTTCAAAGACATATGGGCAGTAGAGATGAGCCCGGTGTTCGATTCAAACCCATGTTCGAATCGAACATCGGCCGTTCGGCTGTTCGGCCATTCGTCGAAACCAGAACTTTGTGGGCCGTTCGCATCAAATTCGTTTGATACGAACGGCCCACAATGCACTGCGCCAGTCACAGTGCATTTCTGGCTGATGATTGGCCAAGCATGCACTGTGACCCCGCATGCTTGGCCAATCACAGCGCCGGCAGCGAGGAGAGCCATAATTGGCCACAGGCAGGATGCCTGTGGCCAATTATAGCTCAGGTGGGTTTAGTACATGCGCCACACTATATAAGGCCGCCAGCGCGACGGCCTTGTGTAGTGTTGTGCAGCATTCATAGAGAGAAGGATAGGCAGGGACAGTGTCAGCTGTGCTTTATACTTCTTTAGATAGCGCTGTTACAGTGAGTATAGTGTTCAGGGAGAGAGCAGGATAGGCAGGGACAGTGTCAGCTTTGCTTCCTAACCTAGCGCTGTTACAGTGGGTGTAGTGTGCCTCCTGTACAGCATACACCAGAATCTACCCCCTCATTGCTGGTGTTGTGTAGTTCATTTGTGCAACACAGGCATCTGCCTAACATTAACATAACATATTTTGGATGCGGAGTTCCCCCTAATAGCCATACAAGACCCAAAGGGGCTGGTAATGGGCTGGGGTAGGGGGGGGGGGTGATGGGGTAGCCATGCCATTTTTCTCAAAGATTTTCATCCATATTGCCAGGACAAGACATTACATTAAAGCCGCAAGCAGTTTAACCACTTAAGGACCACCTCCTGCACATATACGTCGGCAGAATGGCACGGCTGGGCACATCAACTCGCTCGCGACCCGGTCCTGAGCTCCGTGACCGCGGAACCAGTGAACCCGATCGCCGCTGGTGTCCCGCGATCGGATCACAGAGCTGAAGAACGGGGAGAGGTCTGTGTAAACAAACCTCTCCCCGTGCTTACTAGTGACACTGTCACCGATCGTCTGTTCCCTGTCATAGGGAAAGACAATCAGTGACCTCACATGCCAAGCCACGCCCCCCTACAGTAAGAAAACACACACACAGGGCTCACTTAACCCCTCCCTGCCCCCTAGTGGTTAACTCCTTCACTGCCAGTGTCATTTACACAGGAATCAGTGCATTTAAATAGCACTGATTGCTGTAGAAATGACAATGGCCCCAAAAATGTGTCAAAAATGTCCGATGTGTCCGCCATAATGTCGCAGTCACAATAAAAATCGCTGATCGCTGCCATTACTAGTAAAAAAAAAATATTAATTAAAATGCTATAAAACTATCCCCTATTTTGTAAATGCTATAACTTTTGCACAAACCAATCAATAGTCGCTAATTGCGATTTTTTTTACCAAAAATATGTAGAAGAATACGTATCGGCCTAAACTGAGGAAAAAAAATGTTTTTTTATATATTTTTGGGGGATATTTATTATAGCAAAAAGTAAAAAATATTAAGTTTTTTTTCAAAATTGTCGCTCTATTTTTGTTTATAGCGCAAAAAATAAAAACTGCAGAGGTGATCAAATACCACCAAAAGAAAGCTCCATTTGTGGGAAAAAAGGACGCCAGTTAAAGCGACGCAGTGCCGAATCGCAAAAAGGGGCCTGGTCCTTTGGCTGCAAATTGGTCCCGGGCATAAGTGGTTAAATGGCTTTTTTTCCTTTACAAAAGTCATTTTGTGCAGGGACAGTTCTAAACATGGGAAACACATGCCACTTCACAGGCATACTTTAGACACCCCCCAGGTACGATATTTAAAGGAATATTTCACTTTTTTTTTCACTTTATGCATCATTAAAATGAGTGCTCCAGAAAAAATTTCAGTTTTTAAAACTTCTTTTTGCATTGATACATGTCCCCTGGGGCAGGACCCGGGTCCCCAAACCCTTTTTAGGACAATAAAATGCATATTGGCCGTTATAAATAGCACTTTAGATTTTGAACATTCGCGTCCATTGTAATTAATAGGGTTCTAACGTTTGTGCAAACTTTCGGTCCGTTCGCAGGTTCTGTTGCGAACCGAACCCGGGGGTGTTCGGCTCATCCGTAATGGGCAGGTTGGATGTATTACTCAAGAGAAATATCAGCTGACTAGGGTTACTAGTGATCCCCTTATATTGGTTAAGGTACATATGGCAGTAGATTTTCCACCTATTATTGGTTAATGGGTAATTTATTTTAGTATGAAAAAACTCCACACTGGAAAGTATTTTTTTCCAACCAGTTGATGGAACAGATATGAGAGGGGGGAGAGTGAAGGGGCAGTTGGTGGGTTCATGTTTTGAAGGGCTGTTAACGTTAAGGGATATGCACTAAATATAGATCGCTTGAGTGTATTTTTAAATTTATATTGTAAATGTTTTTGAAGGTTTAGATTTTGTTTGGTATGAATGGATTATAGTGAATTTTCACTGCACATATGAGGAATCGAACAGTGTTCATCCCTAATTATAACACGGTTTTTATTTATTTATTTATTTATTTTCATGCACATATGAGGAATTGTAGATGAACAGGGTTCATCCCTAAATTAAAACACGAGGGGCGGGGGGAGTTATTTTTATTTTTTTCTCCTTCCTTCTTTTGTTGCTGTCTTTCTCCTTTCCACACCCTCTTTCATTGAAGAGAAGCAGTATTTAATGCTAGGGGGGTTTCTGTGGATCTTTTTTTTAAATGTATTTATTTTATGTGTTAATTGTATATGAATGTAAGTATGAAAAACTAGGTATTTATAAACATGTAGTTTCTGGGGTTCCTAGCACCAAGTGTCCCCGAGATATGGGGCCCCAAATTCGGTCGGAAAATGCACTTTTCTGCAAGCAGAGAATGACATTTTCCAACCGACTTTGGGGCCCCGTATCTCATATATTCATATTTATTTGTATCATATTTCATTTTCTGCTGCAGAAAGGTGCCTGACTCAAGTATAAGATGAGGGGGACACTTTCAGCACAAAAAAATGTGCTGAAAAACCCGGCTTATACTCGAGTATATACGGTACTTTTATTCAATAAAGATATTTAAAGGAAAAAAAAAACGGAAGAATAACAGCATATATGGTGCCGATGTATGATGCAGCAGGCTGTCGGCCTGTGTGATACCGCTGGGTAGTGGTTAGGTGTGCGTAGTATCAATGTATAACATTGGCTGGTATAACAGTTTACTAACTTGCTACCAAAATTATTGTTTCACAACTGAGCACGGATTTTTATAATTTTTTATTGTTATCGTTGTCCATATGTGAGGTTCAAAAGGGAAGGTTCCTCTATCTACCTTGATTGATACTAAGAGAGTCAGACTCCATATAAATTGTCAATCGATATACAGACTTGTATATGTTGCTGCTGCCTGGGGTGTGGTGCTTTCTGTGGGGATGGCTGTCCCCAGCATGTCGGGGAGTTTGGTCTACTGGACTCCTGATTGGAGGAGAATGTATTGACCCGCTGTTCCTCCATTTTCCTATGCTCCTGATGAAGCGGAGTAAACTGTTTCGAGAAATGTGTGGAGCTTTACCAAATTCCACTGTACCCACAGCTGTAAAAGCCGTTAACAATATGTACTGCAATACTTTACTATATTTTACTACTGTCACTATTTTAAAAGAAGTTGTTTTCATGTTTTCATTCTTGTCTACGTTCTGCACTAATTATTAAAACATGTATTTTTTAAGATTACATGTGTTTTATAATGTGCCTTTAAAGTCCTTCACTTTGTATATATTCTTTCTGTAACTAGTTTCTGGACATAGCCCACCCCACTTATACTTAATAAACCACCTTCCCATGCTGCTTTTCTGCAGCACCAGAGCCCTTGCTAATGGATCAAGGCTTCTAGGTATGAAAGAGCTTGTGGCTTTCCCTATGTCACAGTGTTTAGGCCTGATTGTCCAATCACCAGACCCAAACACCATTCCCTTGTCTAAGCTCTTGCTTTATCCAACACCAGAGCTTATACTGGACTGCTGCAGCAGGGAAGCAGTGAAAGATCATGGCTTAGTAAGTAAAACAGTTTGGGATGAGGTGTGGGGAGTATCTGCATTATCATTGTGCACTGATTGGGTAATATGGTAGCTTCTCTTTAACAAAAGGTTTCTCTTTGCTCATGTTTTACTTTTATTTCCTTCTTTAAATATTTGCCCTAAAATGTCCAAAGATTTTTCTTATGGTCCTTTTGATCTCATGGTTCCTCAGGCTGTAAATTATGGGATTCATTAGTGGGGTCACCACAATATACAAAATTGAACTAAATTTGTTCAAGGTTGATGAGGTCTCCATGGCTGAATTCAAAGACACTGTCATCAACGTCCCATAGTATGCACATACAGTGGCCAGGTGAGAGCTACAAGTGGAAAAGGCTTTCTTCCTCCCACTTTTGGAGGACATTTTCAGAATGGTAAACAAAATAGTAAAGTACGTTATGACAGTAAAAGCAAAAGGAAAGAAGACCATTAAAATGGAAATACCAAAGTCAATCTGCAACAAAAGGGAGGTGTCTGAAGTAGCTAACTCTACAGTGGGCCCAAAATCACAGAAGAAATGGTCAATATTGTTTAGTCCACAGAAACGCAACTGGCATACTAAAATAATCTCAGTTGATATAAAAAGGACCAAAATCCAAGCTCCTTCAATCATACGAATGCAAATATGAGGTCTCATTATTGAAGTATAATACATTGGATTACAAATAGCTAGACAACGGTCATATGACATTATAGCGATGAAGAAACACTGCACAAACCCAAAAATAAAAATAAAATACATTTGCGCAATGCAGCCTCGGACAGACATGATCTTTTCATCCAGTATGATGATATTTAACATCAGTGGTATAACAGTGGTGGTCAATAGAACATCTGCAGCGGCTAAATGTTGAAGAAAGACAAACATCGGAATCTGGAGATGATCAGAAGTGCCCACCAAGATAATAATGAGGATATTTCCATTCAGTATGACAATATAGACTAAGAAGAACACTACGAAGAACAGAATTTTCACTTCATATAAACCTTGGAATCCAAGAAGTAGGAATTCTGTGACTTCAGTTTGATTGTCCTTACACATTCTCTGAAGAAGATCAAAGTATAGCAATAAACTTCCATAAACTTTATGAAAAACATTTTTTGTGGTACATATGATCTATTTTTTCAATTGATTATTATTGTGCTAATGAACATTATGAAACTAAACAAACTATGAACAGCAAAGCAATGCAAGCTAGGTTTGTTAAAAATAATAAGTAAATATATGGTTTATTTTAATATTTTTAATTAGAAACATTTTTGAAAGTAGCTGAGCACAAAGATCGACACAATTAATAAAGTATTTTACCATACACGCTTATGATAGCATGGGCCATGACAGATCTTCTTTATGGCGATATCTGGGATCTATTAGACCAATATATATCCTCTGGCCTCCAAAGCATCTGATCAAACCAAGATCGATTTGATCAGATGCTTTCACAAGCCAGTAACGGCTTGTTTACATCTGACTGAAACCAGAAAAATTACTAAATCCTAATTTCTTCCAGTTTCTGACATCACACAGTGGGAGGAACAACATCAATTCCTCTCACTGTGTCCAGGGAAGCCAAAGTTTTTTGTCTCCTCCTCACCAGGCTCCCCGATGGGATGGGAGAGCTAGGTAGTGGCTGTGCCAGGAGTGGGGTGAACCCCTTTGACCTCCTGTAAAACTGACCCAGTGACTGTATAGCCACTAGGACAACATTTACATAAAAGAGAATCACCAGCTGAAAAGAACAATACCAGGATCATAACTGTAGCTACAGTCTTGGTCCTGGTATACCCACTTAAACCCACCACCCCTTATAACAAGTGGTTAAAAGAGATGTGATAAAATAAATTATGAACATTGGTGCCCATGGGCCCAGGTTCCAAAAAAACATATGCAATTCCATATTCCCATAATAGAACAAACCAGCGCTTCACCTTCCTCAAATGCTGTACCTACTCCCATTACACATGCAGCTGTGGTCATGCCTCTTTGCAAAAAATGCCTATTCATCCTGGCATTTGTAGGATGTTACAATTGTGTGCCCCAAAGAGGCCACTCTGGTCCATTCAAACAGAGTGCATGGACACTGAGCTCTCTCCTTCCCTAGTTGCAGTGGCTTAGCTCAGGGGGGTGGTCAGAATATTTGGAGTTAGGTCACCGTTTAATTTTTTGTGAAAAGATGAGCTTACCACTTAAAGAGTTTTAAAGAGACCCAGGCAGCACAGTGTGTGAGTGGAAAGAGAATGAGAGAATGACAAACCTTGAGAAGTAGTGGGCTGAGTTGGGCTGAGTCTTCATTGGGGTACAACCTATATGCTAAAGATGGTTTTCACCTAAATGGAAGGGGGTCTGAAGGAGTGTTTAAATAAACTAGGATTGAGGGGGAGGGTGAATTAGATTATAATGGGTCAAGCAGGGGCCAGTCCCTTTTGGTGGGTGGAATGGGGAAAGATGGAGGGGTGGGGGGGGTTATGACAGGTGATATGAAAGGTTCCCATGTTACAAAAAACCATTGGAAATGGTACTATTTGTACTAAAATAAAAAAAAATATGCTAAATAAGTGTGCAAACTGTGACAATGAAATAAAGTGTTTGTTCACCAGTGCCAGAAGTCTGCCAAGCAAAATAGGTGAGTTGGAAGCTCTGGCGTACAAGGAGGACTATGATTTAATTGGTATTGCTGAATCTTGGCTTCATTCTTCACATGACTGTGCTATTAGCATTCCTGGCTATGCTCTCTTTTGGAAAGATAGGGTAAAACAGGGGGTGGGGGTGGTGGTGTCTGTCTCTATGTGAGAAATGCTCTCAAAGTGAGTGTGAAAAAGGACCTACTGTAGTTGATTGAGAGTGTGATGAGGCTGAAGCATTATGGGTGGAACTGTACATAGGTGTGCATACTACTCAAGATATTGAGGCTTAGCTTTGTGTAGCGCCCTGCTCCTGATGGGCAGATGCTATAAATAGAAATTTAGTTTTGTCTGAGCTGTAGTTTAGCTCAGACTGATTATGTTAAAATCCTGGTTCTGTTCCAGTTCAGCAGGGTTGCGTGGTTTTCCCCTTGGCCGAGGGGTGGCACCCTCGTAGTTGGCCAAGGTTGGAAAATGCAACAAGCTGGGTGTATTGAGTGCCTCTTTTCCCGGAAACAGCCAGTGGGAGTGGTCTACCCACTGTGCTTTTGGGAGAGGGTACTTAAGGGACAGACCCCGTGATAGGGTGTGTCCCGACCTGATGGCCCTCCTGGCCTAAGGTGTGCTGTTGCCTTTTAAATTGTCTCGGGGCCGGCTGGACCGAGGCTTCGTTACTGAAAGGTAGGCCCAGAAGTCTTGGGGCCTACCGATCCAGGGGTGGTCCTGTACTGTCTTGCCTGTGGGGAGAAGCCATGCGACTGGAGGATCCAGGGGAGGACTTTTCAGAGAGAGGATCGAGCAACAAGGGTGGTACCTCTAGAAGAGCCTGGAGACCCAGTTGGAGGATGCATCCCGGGTCATCTAATTCTTCAAGTCTGTGGTAGAGACTATGACCGAGCATCCCATCGGCTGTTAGGTCAGTGAGAGAGGCCTATCTGGTGGTTGCTGGATCCAGTTGTGGAGTTGCTTGTTCTCTGGATCAATAAGTACACCTTACCCGCAATTATAAGGTACCTGAATTCCCCTGAACCTCCTTGGCGGTGTTCCTGAGTCTGGCTCGGAGCGGTAACCCCGAGCCAGACTCGGGCTGCATTGCAGGATACAGGGGGGGAAGTTACTTACCTTTTCCCCTAGATCCTGCAATGTCTCCCCGCTGTGTGTGCGAGCCGTCCGCTCGCTCGATTCACACAGTGCCGAGGGCCGCCGATCTCCGTTCCCTGCGACTGAATTTGCGAGCGCCAAATTCAAAAAAGTTAAAAAACACAGTACACATACAGTACTGTAATCTTACAGATTACAGTACTGTAGACAAAAAATACACATCCCCTTTGTCCCTAGTGGTCTGCCCAGTGCCCTGCATGTCATTTTATATAATAAAAATAATTTTTTTCTGCCTGGAAACTGGAGATTGTCCATAGCAACCAAAAAGTGTCCCTTTATGTCAAAAGTGGTTTTAGACCAGCTAGAAAACACCGATAAAAAATTAGAATCACAATTTATCATCAAACAATAAATTTAATGACAGTGACTATTCTGCAACTGAGCAAATTTCAGTGTTTTTGATTTGATTACATTATTGAACCATTTTTATATATATTTTTATTATATTATAATTTATTATTTTGTGTTTCAAACTTTATCATACCCGGGATGTCTACTAGACTCTGGTTCGGACAGATTTAAGTGAGTTATTCATAAGAATTGCATGCCTGCAATATAAAAACGCCAAATTTCCATGCAAAATAATTGTACCGCTTTCAGCACAAAATTCCAGCCAGAATCATACCGCCAGGGAGGTTAACCCTCCATCCCTCTATTGGAATGTCTTTTCTGTCAATAAAGCATTGAAAAAAGGACTAAATGTCGGAGCTGAAATCTATGAGAAAATTCTTTAATGGGACCTCTATGACAGACATGGTGGAATGGTGAGGTAACGGTAAGCCCAATCAAATACCAGCAGCTCCTTCGGGGGTTAGTGCTACATTTTTTTTAAGGTCCAATGTAATTAGGGCTAGCCTGATTTGAACCTCACCCTCCTTCCCATATTGCATAGACAATAAACATTTTTCTCTTTCATCATCACAAGTGCCCATCATTTTATACATCCTGAGGAAAGAACCATGCCTCATATGAATGTTTCTAGGACTTTAAGTGCATGGGCTTAGAACATTCATAATGTACACTGTTCACTATGTACAAAGCCACTCAAATCAATCCTTTTCCTCAAAGCAGCTCACGTTCTAATGTCCCCATCACACATAAAAATACCAATGCTAACAACCAGGGATGCCAATAGGGGTGGTAAAGTCAACAATCCTCTACCAGAACCTGCCTCCTATTGTTTCAGTATGGTGGTCGAGGGGGAGAAAGGGTATTTTTTTAGTTGGTATATCACCTAGGAGAAGGAAACTTTACCTTAGTCACAGTTCAGTCATAAAGATTGGAATTTGCAAAAATGTCATCTGCTTGCATGTATGGTACAAGTTTATTTTATTTTATAGTTTTCAAAATTGTTTTCAAAAGGAAACCAGGTCATATTACTAAGTCATTGAAGAAATAAGCTAACCTTTTTTATCCCATGTTGTATCATGGGTCTTCATCATGGACATTTTGGAGTGTGTTCACATTACAATGTTCCAGTGCACTACGGTGTGGGTGTCTGGAAGGCTGTGTGACTGTAGGTGTCTGGGAGGTTGTACATTTTTAGGTGTTGGAAGCTAGTGTGACTGTTGGTGTCTGGAAGGTTGTATGTCTGTGGGTGTCCAATAGGTTGAATGTCTGTGGGTGTCTGGAAGGTTGTATGTCTTTGGGTGTTGGAAGGTTCAATGCCTTTGGATGTTGGAAAGTGGTATGTCTGTGGGTGTCTGGAAGGTTGTATGTCTGTGAGTGGCTGGGAGATTGTATGTCTTTGGGTACTGGAAGGTTGTATGTCTGTGGGTGTCTGGAAGTTTGTATGCCTTTGGATGTTGGAAAGTTGTATGTCTGTGGGTATCTGGAAGATTGTATGTTTGTGGGTGTTGGAAGGTTGTATGTCTGGGTGTCTGGAAGGTTGCATGTATGTTGGTGTTGGAAGGTTGTGTGACTATGGGTGTTTGAAAGGTTGTATGTCTGTGGGTTTTTTGAAAGGTTGTATGTCTGTGGGTGTCCAATAGGTTGAATGTCTATGGGTGTCTGGAAGGTTGTATGGCTTTGGGTGTTGGAAGGTTCAATGCCTTTGGATGTTGGAAAGTGGTATGTCTGTGGGTGTCTGGAAGGTTGTATGTCTGTGAGTGGCTGGAAGATTGTATGTCTTTGGGTATTGGAAGGTTGTATGTCTGTGGGTGTCTGGAAGGTTGTATGTCTGTGGGTATACAATAGGTTGAATGTCTGCGGGTATCTGGAAGGTTGTATGTCTTTGGGTGTTGGAAGGTTGTATGTGTGGGTGGCTGGAAGGTAGTATGTATTTGGGTGTTGGAAGGTTGTATGTCTGTGGGTGTATGGAAGGTTGTATGTTTGTGGTTGTTGGAAGGTTGTATGTCTGGGTGTCTTGAAGGTTGCATGTATGTTGGGGTTGGTAGGTTGTGTGTCTGTGGGTGGCTGGAAGGTCTTATGTCTTTGTGTGTTGGCAGGAGGTGTGTCTGTGGGTGTCCGGGAGGTATTATGTGTTTGGGTGTTGGCAGGTGGTGTGTCTGTGGGTGTCTGGAAGATCTCATGTCTTTGGATGTCTGCAGGTGGTGTGTCTGGAAGGTTGTATGTCTGGGAAGTTTTATGTATGTTGGTGTTGGGATACTGTGTGTCTGTGAGAGTCTGGTGTGTTTGTGGGTGTCTAAGAAGGTCTTATGTCTTTGGGTGTTGGCAGGTGGTGTCTTTGGGTGTCTGGAAGGTTGTATGTTGGTGGGTGTTGGATGGTTGTGTGTCTGTGGGTGTCTGGAAAGTAATATGTATGTTGGTGTTGGAAGGTTGTGTGTCTGTGTGTCTCTGGAAGGTTATAGGGTGGCACCGGTGAGAAATGTATGCAGAGACACAGGGGTTGGGAGACCTGTCAGGTGCGTGTTTCATATAGCTTAATCTTTTTTTCACAATTGAAGGAACCTTTTTTGGTAAGTTAAAAAGTGTTAGCATATTTGTTTTATCTAAGAGTTGGCTTTCTCTTAAAGGATGTGGAAAAATAAGGGATCTGCTAGCAGGATTAATAGGTAATAAAACTATGTTGCAAGAGAAGACAAAAAAAAAAACCCCAAAGAAACAAAAAACAAAAACTGTTGTGTTAATTACACTGACAGACTGAATCATATATGTGAATTTATGTGAATATGTTTTCTTTTGCCCATAGTTCCATTTTACATAACAAATAACAATGCCCTGTGCTTCAGTGAAGTCATTATGGAAATGAATTATACTTACACCAGACTTCAGGAGATCCCATAGGGCTTGTCTTCAAAGTTATGTCTATGGTAAGTTTTCATACATTAGTCTCCAACATCACAGCCTGGCTGCTTTTATAGAGAAGAGAAGTCCATGTGGATTCAGAATAGGAATGTCATATCCATGTTTTCCCAGGGGCAATTACAGCAGCAACAACAACAACCTTTGGTCTCATCAATACATTGAGTTTATTAACACCCTCTCTTGTTTTGTGATTGATTCCCATCAGCACTAATTGTAATATGCTGTATTTAAAGTAAACCGGTAATGAGAGAAATATGCCAGTTAATGGTGAGTGTTTTTTTATTAATAAAACAGCTAAAACAGCTTTAAAGTCTAACTCATGACTCGATAGTCATTTATTAATTTAATCAATTATCAATTAGTCAAACAGATTACTAATAGGGTTGTTTTGGAAAAAAAACAGGTGTTAAAAAAAAAAAAAACTATTGCTGGAAAACTGCTGCATGTCACAAGAACATGTGTGGCCATTGGAAGGTTTCCCCTCTATTTCTGGTGACAACTCAAAATTTTCCTGTCACTTTGGACAGTGGTTACTAGGACAAAAAGAGAGGGTGTGTCTCCTCATCAGGGGCACAGAAATAAAAAAAAGCAGATAATGTCACTTTGGTTCACATGTGACTTCAGTTAGCTCCAGCCTCAAGCACATGTGCATTAATCCCCCTAGCTCCCAGCCTAAAGCATAAACACATTCTTAAAGCGGAGCTCCACCCTAAAGTGGAACTTTTGCTCATCGGATTCCTCCCCCCTTCCGGTGTTACAACTGGCACCTTTCGGGGGTCTTTGACAGGTATCCTTTCCCACTTCCGGGAAGTGCGCCGCGGCGCATATGTGGCCATGACGTCACCGGGGGCTCCCTCCTCCTCCTCCGTCGGCCGCCGGGCTAATAGGAGAGAGGAGCGGGGCCTCGCGCATGCACAGTAGGGTTCTCGGCGTGAAGCCGAAAGGCTACACTGCCGGGTAACCTTACCCTCAATGGTGGCGGCAGCCCCCGACAGCTGATGGAGACATCAGCTGCGGTGCCGACATCGAGGGACTGTATGACATTTATTAAAAGCCAGCAGCTGCAGTATGTGTAGCTGCTGGCTTTTAATTTTTTTTTTCCCGGAACACCCCTTTAATGTCCCTTGCATGTGGGCATAAATCGATCTGAGCCCCAGTCCTCAGCATACATGTGTTAACTAGAACAATAAAAATGGTACCACTGAAATTCCCCCCAAACCTCATCAGTTGGATCAACATGTGGATAGACTGGTGCAAGGCAGCCAAGATCAGCTTGTCAGGCTCCAGTAGACTATAACAAAATGGCGTCCCTCTGAAAACCGCCTCCCTGTTGCATGAATGTGAATAAAATGGGTAAACGATGGCTTCAACACTTGTAGAGAACTCCTCAAACGCATTTCTCCTGTTTCTGCACTTAATCGTAGAGGCCTCTAAAAAACAGGAGCTGAAGCCATCTTTCACCCATTTCATTCACGCAACAGGGAGTCGGTGTCTGTGTGCAGTTAGTTGTGATTTTGTTGATATGAGTGTAGACCCCACAGTGCCCAGTCCTTAGAGCATGTGAGTTTCCTTGCTCATTTACTAATAGATGTACTGTATGTAAGCACCAAACTTGTAATAGGCCTGTTAGCCACATTGCTGTGGTTAGTCAGCTGTGGTTAATTATTCTGCTGTCTGCCTAAGGAGTTCTGCCTAAGTTCTTCTTCTGATTACTTTAGGATGACACTCTTTCCAATTGATAGTGACTGTTGTTATGAGTAATTCAAGGGCCCCAATGCTGGCAGGACTGTGTTGTGAACCCCAATGGCCAGTGGTTTAATTAGGATCTCTAGATAGACCTCAAAGTTACCATTCTTCTGTTGACCATTATGCCGGTCTCCAAAACTGTGCTAACTGTCTTTGGTATTTCTGTCAGATTTACTGCTGTCTTTCTTTGTCCAACCAAACTTTCCTTTCAGGTTTTTTCCAAGTTGATGTAGTCAGTCTGGGGTGTGGTCAGGGAAGGTGGACCCAAACAGTTTAGTAATCATTCTTTCAGAATCTTAAAGTGAACTTAAGCCAGCAATAGATGGTTTGAATCTTGGCCTGTTCAGCAGGGACCAGACAAGATTTGAACCTATGGGCAGGTCTGAATGTACCCAAGTCGATCCATCAATGTGATTATTGCCAGCGGCTATAGCTTCTAGCAATATTTACTGTGTTCTCCCAGCAGTGACGGCTCCCCCCATCCTTAGCCCCCCCCCCCCTTAGAGAACACAATAGCTCAGCCGTAGGGATTGTTCCATCAACACTGACTGTGTTGATGGGAGAATTGAGCAGTTTGCTCCCCCATTATCTTTTTAGGGTGACAGGAAACTTCCATGCACTTTTTAACAAGTGATAAATGGAAGTAATTTGTCAGATTTACTTTATTGATTTAACCTAAGTTGTTAACCCATCACCTTCTGGTAAGTAGATTACCTATAGGGGATTCCCATAAGAAGCAATGTGGTGAACGATTTATCTGGGATTTTGATATGCAAAGATTTGATGTTCAACGTTTTTTATGCACGGATCAGCAGCTATCCCATAATCTGCTTTGCATAATTAAAATACAAGTGGAACTTTATATCTACATATGAACTTTCTAAGCGCTACTAATGTTTTAATGACTTTGTTTTTTTTTAACATATTTTTTGATACAGTTTTATTCTTTTTATAGTAGCAGCTTTTATACCTTATAATTATAATTGCATGAGTGCTGAGGGAGAAATATTTTGTACCTGTTTGAATATTTCTCATTGTTTGTTTTAGTATGAACATGTTGAAGGGTGGAGAGAGGGGGGAAAAAGAAGGCTGAAGGAAAGGGAAAAGATGAAAGGGAACTTCCAGACAACTTGCCATGGAGCACTAATGTTTGCACTTGCTTTGTATAGAAAAGTTCCATGTTGAACGGGCCAGGCACTTAACGCCGGAGTAGCACTTTGCGCAAGAAGTGGCAAGCCTAACCTCACAGGCCTTTCTAATGCCCCGTACACACGGTCGGAAAATCCGACCACAAAATCCATAGGATTTTTTCCGACGGATTTTGTCCGACACTGGTGTTGCATACACACGGTCGGACAAAGTTGTCGGAAAATCCGATCATTCTGAACGTGGTGACGTTTGTTGCCTACGACAGGACTACGTAGAGGCTAGCAGCCAATAGCTTTGGTCTTGTAATGTGATCTGAGCATGCGTGGCACTTTGTCCGTCGGAATTCGCTACACACGATCGGAAAAAGTCCGATAGGACTTTGTTGTCGGAAAATTTGAGAGCAGGAGATAAAACTTTGTCCGTCAGAAAATCCGACAGAAAAAGTCCGATGGAGCCTACACACGGTCGGAATTTCTGACAACATTGTCCGATAGGACATTTTCCGTCGGAAAATCCGACCGTGTGTACGGGACATTAGAGTGTCGTATATTTGTATATTTGAGACAGTAAGCTAAGGCTGGGTGTTTGATCTTGGCTAAGGATGAGCCGAACATCCCCCCCCCCCCCCCCCCCCGGAACACGTGAACAGGCAAAAAATTTGGGCGAACACCATTAAAGTCTATTGGACACAAACATGAAAACTCAAAAGTGCTAATTTTAAAGGCTAGTTTAAAAACAGCTGTTTTTTTTTGGGAGCAGTGATTTTAATAATACTTAAAGTGAAACAATAAAAATGAAATATTCCTTTAAAAGGAGTATTTAAGGAGCAGTTTAAGCATTATTAAAAATCACTGATCCCGAAAAAACTGACATTTTTAAAACTTTTTTTTGCATTTATGCATATCCCCTGGGGCAGGACCCGGGTCCCCAAACACTTTTTATGACAATAACTTGCATATAAGCCTTTAAAATTAGCACT